>LR544861.1:16419-104780 GCA_900536305.3 Caenorhabditis sp. 40 LS-2015 | reverse complement strand
ATGAAGGGGGGGGGGGGGGGGTGTTTCAAGTCGAAAAAGTGTCTAGTCGTTTTGAAACATCACGCTGAACTGAGATATTTGAATGTGGGTCATAATAAGAAAATTCAATTTGAACCAATCATCTACATAAATTCCTTCTGTTCTAAAATGACATTAGGAAGCCAAAAATCACTCTAGTCGAAAATGAATCAGTGGTGTTCCAACTCGACTGAATGTCTTATCTACAAATAGAATGAACTCATAACCAAATGTTCTTGGTCCTAATCCTTTCATGTGCTTGAACTCTCTCAGTCCCTGGCACATTCAGATCTTCGACAGCCAGACATGTAATATCATAAAGCACAATCACAACACAGAAAAGTTGATCTGTCTGAAGATATGTAGAATGTACTGCGAAGGTTTTCGTCAAAAATACATCATTGAACTTGAACCGTACTGATGCAGATCTTTATTCACATTTCAGATCAAGGATTGCGTTTCCATACCGAAGGGAGTCCAACTCAACGTGCACATGTATTCCAGAAATAGATCCGGTCTGTGTGAGGGACGGACCATATCAATACACCTATTCGAATATGTGCGTGTTTCAATGTGCACAGGAAACGAAGAAAGGTCAGCTACATCCAAAGTTCTCTTCAGTTCCACCTTTTTGCGGAGCTCTTGCTCCAGCTTTTCCTAATCTTAAGACTGGATTAGCTCCATCTGGAAGCAAATGCGAGAACAGACAAAATATTCCAGCATGATGGAATAATCATTGTGTATAGTCACAAAATATTATAGTTTCTGGCAATGAATCAAGACTGGTTTCTGATATACCGCCAAACACACATCAACAAACAAGTTTTAGAGGACATATGATGAACTCGGGGTGAATCACAAGATGCATAACACATTTTCAGATTTGGCGCTTCTTTATGAGGGATCCTGCTGCTCGGCGAGATACTGTAACATGTTTGAGCAGCCAGTTTGTGCAGAGGGACAGGTAGCAAATTTTTTGGAAACTAAATTAATATTTGGATTTTCAGATGTATCAAACAATATGTGAATTTGAAGAGAGACAGTGCATAGAATTCAAGCTATTCAAAAATCATATTACCATGGATTCCAGTCAAGAAAAGTTTGTACTATTCGTTTGACCTCAGTATATCACTGACTTTTTCAGATGTTCCTGCACAGCTCCATGTCCGACAGAATGGAATCCAGTGTGCGATAAGAAGGGTCAGACTCATGCCAACTTCTGCACCTTTTTGAATTCCAAGTGTTATCACAAGAATCAGTGAGTCAGTTTTGGAGATGGATCAAACAGTCACGGAATTCCAAGAACACCTGTACAGTAACCGTGGTTGTGACCATCACAATTTTCACTTTTTTGCTGGACGATTAATATGATTCACAACGACATGTCATTCAGTTTCACTATACAAAATACGTTTTCGCGTCTAGTCATTAACTTTTTTGGATTCATGAGTAATCCAAAAAAAGTCATGCTTTGAAATTATGTTTTGCCAGAACACCTTCGAGGGATCTTGAGAACGAAAAAAAAATTGTGTGTTTTCAGACTAAACGAAACTCTGGAAGTGGACTACTCAGGTGTCTGCTGTGAAGATATGTGTTCAGCCGGTCAAACATCTCTAACAGTTTGCGATTCGGAAGGCAAAACCCATACCGACATATGTTCTTTCTACGTTGTGAGTTTCTGTTTCTGATGTGTTTGCTATTCTGGTCGCAAAGATCACTCTTTCTTTCTAGCAAAATGCGAACTAATCACGCTGGTATAGTTTGAAGTCTGTAGCCCTGACGATGACATTGATGACGTCCCCAAATCTGTCATGTTGCTATTTCTGATCCAATTCGATCAGATATTACGTTTACAAACTGTAATCCAATAGCAGATCATGTACGTTCGTGACGTAATAATGTGTGAACTTTTTTTTTGGCACTTCTGACAGTCTAGTTCATCGAACAAATTCTATTAGGTAAATCTCATTTTTGAGCGTGGGAGCAATGCATGTCAGAAACCTTCTGCCTGGGGATCCAATCTGCACAGAAAAACAATCAAAGTGTATAATTTTCTTAAAGTTTCCGGATTCAAGGCATAGTTTTGTATCCGTCAACAAAATTGTATGCTTTTCAGGCAAAGTGCCGTCAAATGAGGCGTGGAACCGGAAAGAAGCGTCTTCAAATTGCTGGTGTCGGTCCGTGCAAACCGAAAAATCCACTTTTCCGATCATTTGATTATTTCGTCAACCGATCTGTAAATTATCGCCAATCAAAAACTAATCGCGTATACTAGTTATTCAATTGCCAATGAACTATTATCTTTGCCAGAATCAAATTTATTTCAATAATTCAAAGTGAGACAATCAAAGGAACGAAGGAGACGAAGGGGTTCGGGGATGAAGGGAGAAACATTTTGTTTTTTTGCTGAATGCTTGATTTTTTTTACTTATTTTTTTGTTTTTGTCAGTGGTTATGAAGGTGAAACCAGTAAGCGTTTGCTTAACCACAATAATTGGCATGGAACTATCCGGGATAGGTTTTCAGGATGGGAAGGGAGAGAAAAATGTAGGGAAAATGTTTGACAAGTATCATAAAAATATGAACAGGTACAGTACGGGGGGAAAAACTAGAATGCAAGTGATCAACTATGCATAAGAATTTAGAGCTCAGGGAATTTACAACGAAGCAAGGTTGAATAAGGGGAAGATTTTACCAAAGAGTTACAAATACAATGTTTTTTGTTCATGGAGATGCACAAGTTACGGTGAGAAATCAAGAGAAATTATGGCTGCAAAAGTTCACGAAAAGAAAGTAACCAGGTCCATGAAAAACTAAGAGTGTATTCGTAGCTGGATTCCAGCTGCAGATGCATATTTTAGAGTTTAATGGACTAGGTAACTTTCTTTACAGAACTGTTCTTGTTCAGTCTGATTGAATGTTTAGAGTGGATCGATCTCAACTCCGTCGATGTCTATGGAGTTGTACTGCACGATCTTTGGTCGCTCCCGATGCTTGTTGATAATGTCGCAGATGTCGTCGTAGATCTGAAGCAATTATTTCTCAGTTCTGATCGCTAACTAGGGGAGAGTAAAAAGGGAAGAAATACACTTCGGTATACGATGTGTATGATTGACAAAATAGCGGCCTTCTAAGGTTTTGACAATCAGAGAAAATCACCTCATAAAGAGCCTATTCAATTCTCAAATCTCGCTCGTTACTAACCTTGTGAACATCTCCAACAGTGACCAACCCCATCGTCTGTGCAATCTCTCCTTCCATCACCTCAATCCAGATGATGTTGCGCTTGATCGTTCGATGATTCTAGAACAAATACTTGCTCATCAATCCCTCTATTCTCCCAACTACCTTGTTCCGAATATCCGGGGTGTACGTCTTTCCTTTGCTGGTTTTTTGAACATTCAAGATCTCGGCAGTGTAAGAACCTCCCTTCTTGGAGCAGTCAAAACGTCTCGGACGGTAGACGATTGCTTCATCGGCGACGTATACAATTCCACCTCGACGAATCTAAAATTATGATGAGATGAAAATGAATAGATAGGATTCAGAAAGAAAGGAGAGCAAGAAAGAAGAAATGATGTCAGACAAGGAAATCGTTGGAGAGGATGAAAACACAATTGTGTTCTCACAAAAAAGTCCATGCCTGTTTTGGTCTGTCTTGACATACTTGAGTTTTTCGAATATTTCATGGAAAATATCTAAAATGAGAATACCATGGACATGAATTGGATCTCATCAAAAGTGAATAATTTTAACAACATTAATATTTATTTCCAGATGCGGAGAGTTCAAAAGCATCTCATTGAGCTTATTTCATTTTTCCCTTTTAATAATTGCTCTCTTTAATTATCGTACCTCAGAGTTGACTCCATCATCAAGGATGAAAGCGTCGACGTGCCATCTGTAGCGGACGGACGAGTCTGGAACTCCGGGGTCACAGTGACGGCCAAAGACGCAACCCATCTTATTGCATAACCTGAAAATGAGAGTTTGTGTAATAAAATCAGTTAAACGAAAACTAGTTGACGGAAAGAAATCAGTGAACGCTTGAAAGGAAAATTAGTGAGTTTTTTCGTTCTATGATTTATTTTTGTCTGTCTGAGCTTATGTGAGAATCAGCTGTTCGATTCATCATCAAGAATTGAATTTGTGAACTTCTCAAAAACACAAAGAAGAATAGAAAGAGAAAGTGAACCTCAGAAACTGGTTGAAGAATGGAAAATGTGAAGAAAACAGTGTCTATTCTTCAAACTCTCCCCCACATGTTTTGTTAAATTATTTAATGGAACAAGAGCAGCGCATAAGAACACGACAAAGTACGATGAGACAAGGAGAAGAAAGGGAAATCCGAATGCGAATGAGTGAAAAAGCAACCGCATGGAGCACGGGGTCCGTCCTCTTTTATACACGCGAGATGGGCGGAGTTCACTGTGCACAAGGCCCTTCCAAAATTGTGCTGTCGGTTCGAGCTCCAAAATAATAACAATCTGAGACAAGGTGACAAAGGCAACGCCTACAGAAAAATCATATGAGTATACTATCAGAACTGATAAAAACGTCGAGTTATCTATACTTTGTTTCACTCGAGAGAATTCGAAACACGGGCTGAAAGTTGTGAAATCGAGAGAAACACAATTCTAGAAACACAAGGTCACTCGTTCTTATCGCCGGGAGTCCGTCGTTTTTCGGTGAAAACGGTCTACGTGATGTATAAGAGGCAAAGTTTTTTTGACGAAACCGGATGCTAACAGACACTCGCCATAAACGTGGAGAAACGAGTAGAGTATGAGGGACGAGCATCAATGGAGAAAAGGCACAGAGAGTGCGTTTGTGAATGCCCGCACATCAAGAAGCTTGAAATAGGATCTGTGTGCGAATTAGAACCATCGTATTTGGACAAAGTGCGCATTTTCAGGTGCCGTCAGCGCTGTATTGGCACTTTACTAGAACATTTTAACTGAAGATAAGGACTTCTTGCAGGGTGAAAATTTGAAACCACTCAATTATTTTTTAGTAAACTTTAAGCAGCAGAAACTTTGTTAATTGAATTATGTGTCAGAACGATTTTTGGCTTGTTATGAGTCATTATTCAACTTGCACTTGTTGGACTAAAATAAGTTTCTCCTAACTTCGAATCTTAAAATTCCATACTTCGAAATTTCAATGAATGTGTTCTTCCTAACAAAGTGACGTAATTGAACTGTTCCTCTCTACCAACCCACCGTATCTAACTACGTCAAAAAATAAGTGGTGATGCTATTTCTGGACACGTCGTTTGCCATTACAACAAACCGAGCCCAGAGGTTTTTTTCGTTCATTTCACGGACAAACGGAAGAGTTGTTGTTTTTTTGAAACAGAGAAGAATTGATAAGAGGCGAGACGGAAAATAAATGAAAGTGAGTGTTTGGGTACGTTATGTTTGATCTGTACTACGTCCGGTTCAAGAAAGAAAAATGTGAGAAGATAGACTACAGTAGACCGAATTCATTTTACTTAAGCCGAAAAGTATATTGATATCTTTGAGCCAGCACCGAGGGCGTTTTCAATTTCCTGAAAACCCAATGGCCTATTTTTCTAATCTAATAATATGTTGAACCTTTTTGCCCACGAGAAACCCTTTCTGAACCAAATTTTCGTATCTCTTGAAGTATTTTCAATGAAAAATGTATCGAGGGATTACAAAGGAAAAATTGGAAGAGAATGAAAACGAAACGAACATTAATACCAAGCAATTGGAATAGTCAAACGGTCGCTCAAAACGTCTTATCCAGTTTTAATTGCATCTGACTCACTACTGAATTCAACAAAATTGAAGAGGAGACAGAATAACAAAAATAAGTGGTTCTTTTTTTTTTTGTTTCAGAACTCAAAAGTTTGACTCTAAAATTCACATTAAAAGGGGGTAAAAATGGGGTGTGTGTGTGGGCTGTGACATTTCAATTGGTATACCGGAACGAAACCTAAACGGAGCGAACAAAAGTTAGAAATATGTGAAGAATTGAAAAGGAATAGAAAAAGAAGAGAAGAAAAAAGGGCAATTTGAGAAAATGGTTCTTATTTTAATACGCGTTTTCAGTTTTTGGACCATGTTGGACAATTCGGAAATTGTTTCCTGGTATGGGGGAAGATGGAATTTTGAGTTTGAGTGACTGACTTGTTCAGGAAGTTAAGTGGTTTTTTTAAAACTCACAACATGTATTTCTTTTCCCATCCGAACCACAGAATATTTATCATCACGTGATACCGTATTTCCATCATTCAACATAAACGGTTCGTAGGAATTTTTTCAACAACCACGTTATCTTGCATTGTTATTAGAGGACATAACAGAAAAACGGCTCAGAGATCTAAGATCACGGATCTTGAGAATCAGCACCGTGCGGAACAATAATTCATGGAAAAGTGCATTTGAACACGAGAAGTTAAGTGAAAGAAAAGGCACTAACGTTAGATGGATTTTCGTCATGAGGGCGAACTGAAATGGACATAATCGAGTACCTTTTGTGTTTGCATTCATCTTTAATGTATGAGATTTTGTGCGCCTTCAAACGTTTTTGGCAGTCCCGTTTTTATTGATGTAGTCGAGATCAAGAACTAGGACCTTGAAAGGCAGAAGATGGAAAGCAAACTGAGTAATCATGCTTATCTAGAACTTTACTGAAACTGATTCTGTTGTTTGGTTTTGGAAGAACTCGGTTGGAAAATTTGGAACATACAAAAGAGTGAGAAAGTCGCAATAACAAGAAGTTAAAAAGCAAGTCAAGCATGAAAAGGTGTAAGATCATTCAATCGAAGTTTTACTGAAATTTCATAATAACAAACTCACTTACGTGAAGCTAGAAGACTCGTGAAATACCGAGATTATAAACTTGATCCTTTATTGAAGTGGAGTTAAAAAACAACAAAAAATGGAATGATGTTGCACGCATCACCAATTTCCAAACGCTCTAGGTGCACAACCTTGGATGAACGTTTCTAAAGTCGAGTCACCACTATCTTAGGTTTTACAGTATTTTAATTTTTAACTATCATGAAACGATTCAAAATAATGTATGTTATGATTCTACCAAGCAGTACACAAAAAGAGAAATCCAGTTTAGGGAAGTTTTGGGGATGGCTCAAATTCAATTTCCTTCTCTTCTTGCTCGTCCCACAATAGTGCATTCTATCAAAGACACATGGTGTCAAAATCAGAGTCTCTTCAACATCCTGAGACAATTCAAAACCGCGGCAATGAATTTAGAATGAACGATGATAAGTTTTCCTGAATGCTCGAGATCGCTGTTTTCATTATTCATTGGATTCGGAATAAAAAGCAAAAAACTACGAATAAATTATTATTGTCTGCGGGGAGAGTGAGAAAACCAGAAAAAATCGAGAGAGGAAAAGAGTGGGTCCCTATTATTGTGCCACGTTGAATGGGGTCCTTGAATCTGAGAAAAATTAGGAAGGGGCAAAGACTGACTACGCTTGAATCCCATCCCTCTTTTTTGTCTGTCTGTCGTGGTCTATCCCAATCGGGGGCAGAAAAACGTGAGAAGAAGGGGAGTCTCGAATGAAAAACTGACAGCCTTCCCACATAGGGGCAAAAGAGCCAAATGCGGAGGATTTGATTTAATTGAAGTGTGACACAAGTGTTTGAAGTGTGGGACGGACAACAAGCGGAACGAGAAAAAAAATGATAGAGCGAAAAGGGGCCACGAAACTAAGAAGGATGTGACCGGATTTCAAACCTTTTGTCCGCATGAAAAGAGAATTCATGAAAAATGAAACGGCAACATTTTCCCATTTTTTATCCCAAATTGAATTCCATGAATATCAAAATGAGTGGGACGTTTTGAAATGGAGTGCACGTATTTGGAAATATTGAAAACACTCGTGACTACTACGGTAGAAGTCTTGTTTAGAACTTCGAACAGATCGGTTACGGCAGCCAGCAAAAATGAACTGCAACCTATTCACACATGGCTGAAAGAAGTCGGAAAGTGCAAGTGGAGAAATATTAGCGGAAGATGGAAAACTGAACGGAGTTCCGCTTCATTCCAATATCCAGTAGTTTTTATCAAAGTTTGAAGTGAGCAGAAACTTACCGAACTGAAAATTGCTTCCAATCTACCACGTTTGTCTGCTCAAAGTTCACTGTTCCTTTTTCTGAAAAACAGACAGAGATTAACTGTTTGAAAACCAAATGAGATTAAATATTCCGGAACAAACGAGAAACTAGACAAGGGTCACAAACGGATTAATATCAAACAATGAGATTGACATTTGAGCCGGAACGCTGGAAGGCTTGGATTGCCATCTCAACGAATGAATACTTAAAAAATGGGAGAAAAAAGTGAGGAAAAAACAAGGACAAGTGAAGTGTTCCGTTGAGCTTTGTGAGGGGACCCTAGAAGCTAATAAGAAGTGAGTGAGAAAGAGCAAAAGTAAGGAGAAAATGAGAAGAGCAACGACGTTGGGAACCGAGCACAAAACCGGTGAAAAAAAGAAATAAATGCGAAACGACAAATAATAATTCGAAATTGAAAGGAAAGGAATCGAATGAATTGAGCATGCGAATAGGAAGAACATCATGAAATGAGGGGTCCTATAAAGAAGGAGAGAGGAACACACTTTATTCTCATAATGACCTACAGCGAAATGTCACTTCGCGTAATTATATGTTCGACTACTGTCGGAGCACAGAGAACGAGGGTCCCGACAGCTCATTATCAGGGAACAGGAAGTACGCAAAATATCGTTTTTCTTTTGTCTGAATAAAAAAGAAAGAGATTCGAAATTCAAAGCTCACCACATCTTTGATATACCCAGTTAATGTCGCTGCGGAGAATCGGACTCGTCATTTCACATAAAAATAAAGAACCATATGACTTTCGCACACTTTTCGTCGCAAATGTGACTTTGGTTAGAGTCAGTAGGCTCATTGAATGAAAATAAAAGTGAACTGGAAGGTCAAAAAAACTGCGGCGTAAGTGACCACTTAGATGAGCATTTGTGTGTGTCGTCTCCAAAAAACATTTTCGAGCAACAAGAATTAGGTGAACCCGAATCACCAACTATTTCTCATCTGGTTGGAGAATTCATGCTTTTATTGCTCCCAATAATGAAACATTCCATACATCATTTCCCAAAAAGTGCATAGTGATGTTTAAGAGAAAGTTAGCTTGAGCATCCAACCAGAAACTCATTTTTTGGGAGGTTTTTGCAAAAATAGAACTTTCCCAAGACTGAAGAGTCGAAAAATTCTGAAGTATTGGGAAGAATACGAAAACAAGCAAATACATCCTTATTGTTTTTCTTCCACTAGACATGCTCTTCTTGACCGCCTGTGCCCCTTCTTTTCCAAAAAGACAGCAGTCATTTGATGATTGAAATAAACAACACTCAATTATTAGACCGACGTGGATCGCGGGATAGTGGTGAGATAACCGATTCCATAGAATATTTCTTTGGAGCGTCAAGTTCACGAGGATTAGAAAGAAAGCGAGAGGAATGTGGAGCAGAGGAAAAGAAAAAAAAGAAAACAGAAGAAAGTAACGATTATATTATTAGGCAGATGATGCAGGAATAGAAAATTAAATGAATCAAAAATTCTTGCATCAGATGAAACAATCGGATTGATGCTGAGAGCATGTGAAAGTAATTGGAGGAGTACATGCGAGTGAGATTCGAGATTTTTTTCGATGAATGCATAATTGTGTAAATGACACCTTGCCAGAAGGACGTGTCAACATGATAAGGGTGCTTGCTTCAATTTTGACAAGCTTCTCTGTTTTTGTTGTTTGTGTTTGAGAAGAAGACAAAAGTGAGATGTCGGTTCGAACAATTATTCGGGAGAAAATTCAAAACGGCATGCACGCGCAGGTTTAGAATTACAGAAAATTGGAGATGACGACATCTGGGTTTTCGGAATGAATCCATATGGAAGAAATGTGAGGGGTGAGTTGAGCAAAGTGAAACACAGAAATTTATTCACTGTTTGCTGGTGCTTGTTTGCCTATGGTATAAAGTGATTAGAAAAGAAGTTAGACACAGTTTCATTCAATTAACAAAAAAGTAAAGTTTATGTTCCAAGAAAACCGTTGTTTGTTATCTAGGTTTTTTCAAATGCCATTATATAGAATGGTACACTCCCTATGGTATACACCGAATGTTTTCCAATAATCCGCAGTTACGGTGAACTTATGAAAGATTGGGAAACAAAAAAACAGGGACGAGAAAAACTGATTGGACGAGAACTGCTTGAAGGCTAATAGAGGGTAACATGCAGAATGAAGTCACATCACTGGCAGTGTTTTGCGCCTCCCTCGGGGCATTTAGTCTCATCCGTTTTCGCCCGGTCAATTCGTCGGCAGTTTGGGACCTCCCTCTCTCTCTTGCTCTGTTTTGTTTTGATAAAATATTCAAATTCGAAAGATCCCATGGAATTCTCACTCCTACGAAAGGATAAAAGAAAGAAGGAAATGCGAAGTAAATAACAAAGCGGAAATTATGTTTGTGCGAATATGAATATACTTATTATTAATGTTTTCTCATTTTTCTTCTGTTGGGAAGAAGGGCTACAAGGAGTATGTGTTCTCGATTTCACACTAAATATGGAAAAAACGGCAGACGAAGATCCTGAAGAAACTATGCTTACGTGACTAAAATTCGAGAAAAGAAGATCAAAAAGCAGGTTGAAAAATTTGAAACTCGTTCTTCAAATAGTTCGTGTTTTATTCTCTCCGATTTCCTGAATAATGGATCAGATGCTGCTCTCACACGAAAACTTTTCGACTTTTTGGACTCCGGTTTAGGTTAAATAATTTCGATGAGTGGGAATGAAAAAACTTAGAAATTAGAAAGACTTCAAATAGGAAACACTTAGCTGGCAGTCTCAGTTGGTTTTTCGTTAACTTTTACATTGCAATTGCTTAGAATCTTTGTGAGAAACATTTCGGAAATTACCTCAAAATGAGTTTCTGAAAGTTATCAATCATCACCGATGAGTAATCGGTTTCATAAGACAAGACCAAACAACAATGGTTTGAAAACTGTGATTGACTTTGTCTCGGAGCCTGAAAAAGCATGTGACGCCCAGTGGAATGTGTCAGACAAGCGGTTATCCGGAAATCTCGTAATACCAAGTTGGTCATAACAAAGACAAAAAGTTTTTTGGCTATATGAGGGTGGTGTCAAAAAGATAAATAGGTTTGGTCGGTGGGTCCGTTTTGGTTGTTTCCCTTCCTCCTCTTTTTCGAAATATCATCACATCATATTTTCACTTTTCAACACAACCTCTCTCATGTTCTATTTTTTGCTGTGCAGCAGGATCGGATTACCACAGAAAAATGAAGAGAATTCGAAATGAGTTCGGAAGGTCAATCCAATTGAAGCTTCGAAACAAGACGACTTATATTTGACCTCAATCCAACTTGACCGGTTCAAACTTTTTGAAAAAAAAAACTGAAAAAAGCGTACTACCGGAAAGCGTGAAAACAAAAACACAACATGTGGAGGGAAGGTTTGGGAGAGGTGTGTCAGCTGCTGTTTCGGAATTGAAATCATCTTTGTTCATCTATCCACACCAAATCATTTGGCACCTAACGAGTTCTCCATTTCCAGTGATCTCAGAAAATAACTTATAAGTGTGATTGGAATTTGGAAGGAGAATGGAAGGAAAATTAGAGTATGCACGTTTGCCGTTAAACAACAATTGATGGAACGAAAAAACTAAGAAGAATTGGATGCGATGCAGGAGGAAGTGAATAGAAACAGAGAGTAGATAAGAAAGTTCTTGAGCTAAGTGAAGTCTCAAGATGAAAAACAGATTCAAACCATTTTTCAAACTCTTCAGATTCTTTCTTACTCCGATCAAAACACTTTTCTCAGCTTTCAAGTATATTCAATTCTGTAATAGAGCTTCCTGCCTACGTAATGTGTCGAGTTTTTAAAAATAGGAATATCTACTGAAAAACTCATTCCCTCGGGATATCCAAGCCGGATAATTGGCGGAAAAATGGTGTCGAAGTACGTCGAGTTGCATAATTTTTCTCGCATGTTGCATCTTCCGCTCTATTCATCTTCTCACTCTCACTAATTGCTCGTGGAGTCTTTTCTGACAAGAAACCGATGAGGAAGGGGGAGGGGGCTCCTCTTGTTTGCAACAGGAGTGTTGGTCCGAGTGGGAAAGACGAACTCTGATTTGTTAGAAAGTGATAAAACAGCGTGTGATTGGTTGATGACTGTGTGGCGCTCTAAAAGCTTTTCCAAGCGTGAAAAAATGACGAATTGAGAGAAAATAGAAGAAAAGGACTTTTCTTCACCGGGTCTCCAGATGTGAGCCTAGAGTTGTACTATAAACGTTTTTGAGCACATTCAATTATCATCGAGTCCATGTGTTGTTGGATCTATTCTGTTGATTGATATCAAGAAACGTGTGCACTTAAGCGGGTGATGCATTCCAAATGTTCTTTGGGGTAAACATTTTTTCTGAATAGAAAACGTTCTTCAATTTGATTGAATATCGATGACACAGATTCATTTTATGTTTTTATCAGATTCGACGTCATAAAACAAAACGTCCGATTGGTTTTTCACATGTTCTCAAAACTTTATTGTGCGACCGTCACTTTTCATCTCAACGAATTCAAAACAAAAGACGATATAAAACCCTGGCGGCGCACCGTTACCTTACATCCATTCAAATATGAAGCTTCTTCTTGTTCTCTGCGCCCTAATTGCTGCCGCCGTAGCTACTGGATATGGAGTGAACACTGCTGCTGCGGATTCCAACACTGGCGGATACAAGCTCCCCCATCCAGGATTCAAGTATGATTCCACCATCGTGATGTGTTTTAAGTGTTTTTTCAGCCGTGTTTACGATGACTTTGATATCCCGACCAGAGGACGTCGCCACCGCAAGCGTCATCACCACCACCGCGACAGCTCCGATTCTGACTCTAGCTCGGACTCTCGCTCTGACTCTCGTGATCGCTACGATAGCTATTCCCACGAATTTGTCGTTCTGCCACGACCAAACTACGCCCCAGCTCAAAGTGCTCCATCTTACGGCGGTGCTTCCCAGGATGCTCCAGCTCAGACTGCCTACGGAGCCCCAGCCCAGGACAACGGATCCGGATACTGATCACCATAATATATTACTTTTTGTATTTGATTTTATTTTTCTTTATTCTTCAATAAACGTTTCTTTCTGAAATTCAATCGAGTTAAAGTTGGAACGAGTTACTACGAGAGAAGCGGCCTACCTGTTTTCTGATTGTATTCAAATTTAACACTTGAAACATATCAAGATTGCTGAATTGAAAATGAAGAACTAAGAAAATTCAACTCATGGTTTGTAATGAACCTCATTTCGGGAAGCTGTATGATGTTCTAGTTTCTGTTCACAGATAAACAAGACAAAAACCCGTATTCAAAAATACGACTATTCTCTTTAACTTATTCTTGTTAACTACTCAAAATGTTTGAAAAGATAGTTCATGTGCACTGCACGATTTTCCATGTTAAGAAGCATCAGTTCAAGGATGACGAGTGAATGACACAAAATAATCGATTGTCGATTCATAAAAACTATCATCATTTTTCTCTTTGACAGCTTCAATTGTTTCGAACCGATATGTTTTCTTCCCCTTCCTTTTTTAACCAGAACAATCTCTTTTTTGTCGCTCTCAAAACATCAGTCACGTATAAAAGAAATGCAATCAAAGGCTATGATACCATCACCATGAAGTTCGTTCTTGTATTCGCTGTTCTCGTTGTTATTGCTGCAGCTGCTGCTCCAAGAAGTCGCGACTCCGATGATTCGATGGAATCTCACGACTTCAATCAACGAGACGATGACGATTTTGGCTCTACCAGTGAGGATTCGTTTTCGGATTCGGATGACAGATCTGATGACCATTTGACATCTGAATCGGATTCAGACTCTCGTTCGGACTCTCGCTCCGACTCATCTCACAAGTCTGACACTCACTCTAACTCCGACTCTAATTCCAACTCCAGCTCCCACTCTGGTTCCAGATCGGACTCTTCCGAAATCTCGGAATCGGGAGAGGAATAAAGCATCATCGACAGTCATGCAAGGAGTCATAATTTTTAATTCAGAATTTATATTTTTGTTGTCTGTAATAAACATTGCATATATCCCATTGTTTCAAAATTACAAAGTGGGAAATAATTCAGTATGTCAGCTCAACTTCAGACAGTTCTAGTTTCGAGTTGTCAGAAACGACACGGACAAATGAAATAAGTTGTTCCTGTAGGTATGACACATGTCCGTTTCTGTTCTTAAGAGCTCAACAAAAAGGAGAATCAAGTAAGTAGGAAGAAAATTAATTTTCAGAATGCAACAATCTTATCATCAAATAACTCCTGTTCACAGATTCACAGCACAGTACAGATGTACAGATAGAACAACGGGACTGATATATATCCCATTGACGAATTTTAAAGCAAACTTTGAGACACAAAGTTTCAGAGAACTCAAGTGATTGGTATCCACTTTTTCAAGACCTGAAAGCTGTTACAGTCCGAATCATTGAAACGTTTTTTTAGTGATCAAAGTATATAGAGGTGATTTTCAATGCAAAAGAGTCTATTTTTTTCTTTATGAAAGAATTATAATTTGGTGCACAACTGCAACAAGAAAAAGCCTAACTTCTTGTAATATTTGATATTAAAAAAGTTCTCAAGGAAGTATAATTCAGATTTGAATCCATAACAAAATCTACGTGAGAAACTAAACTACCGAACGTTTTTTTTCCGTGTACTCGGTTATGAATCACGGGGCGTCACAGAAAAATTTTCTAAACAAAAGTAGATTTTTGTTCCTCTTTTTTTGATTAACAAATCTCGACGCCTGCTCTTCTCGAAAACAAAATTTGATATAAAAACGGGAGGAGAGGTTCTGGAAAGTATCCAAGCATCGAACCATGAAGCTCATTCTTGTCCTTTGTGCTGTAGTCGCCATGGCTTTTGCCACATATGGAGGAGGACCCAACTACCATCAAGTTGGATACGGACACCATCAAAACTAGTAAGTTTTCTACGAATTTTTGTTTCAAAGTGATGAAGTTTAGCGTCGATAGCCCATTCTACAAAGAGCCACGTCATTATAAACGGGGACACGGAAGACACGGAAGACATCATAGAAGAAGCAGCAGTGATTCTTCTGATTCAAGCTCCGAATCTCGCTCTCACTCCCGTGAATATGACTACGGTTACGACAGACATCATGGCTACCCACAATACCCACAACCAGTGCCAAACTACGGAAACATTGCAAACGAAGCACCAGCCGCTACAGCCTATGGTTCCCCAAGCAATGATGTTCCAGCTCCAGCTCCATACGGTGTTAACACTTTCGGTGGAAAATAATTATGCCATGATGATCAAATAACGCGATAAACGGTTGAAATTAAACATTTGCTTGTCTCAGAGCTTCTCCAGCTGATAGTTGTTTCGTCTTTTTAATCGAATTCACTGACTTCGTCCCCTAATGGAAGAACTCTCTCACCATTTTCGTCTGCAATTATTTTTCAGCTGCGAAAGCAGCTCACTGTTTGTAAAAAAAATCTCCCCTCATTTTAAGGATCAATAGCTCAATTTCTTTTAACTGTTGGTTAAAATTAGTTGAGCTGAACGCAGTTTCATCCTTTTCAGCAGACTCGTCTTGGCTTCTCCAATTGCATGCTGCAGGCATTTTCTGCAATTTTCCGTTTTGTTTTCAGTAATTATTTTCAATTAAGCAAGTATCTAGAAACTTATACATGATTGAAGCTTTGCATAGACTGAGAAACATTTTGAATAAAAAGATCCAGGAGAATACAAAAGATGTTACAATGAAATGGTGCGTGGGTAATCAATTCTGTTTTAGTACGACGAAAAATAAAAGATTCACGATCAATCTTTAGTCATAAAAAGAGAAAGAGAGAAAAATAAACATTTGATCTGATGTCGTTGGTGAGAGGAATAAACAAGCCCTTGAGCTAGATTTCTGCAGCGGGCAATCAGAACAGGCTGAAAATAAATCCCAACTTTAGGGAAAACCGAATGAGACATTAACTTTCGTCATGTCAGAAAAAAAATATGGAAAAATAATTATGATTTCGGAAATGCTTGAAGGATCCTAAAAACAGAACGCAGAGTTGAAGGAAGCAAAAGAGATAAAGAAAACAAAAAAAATTCCATGGAATCAGAAGCGCGTCAGTGATGATGCTTGCGGACCTCACAGCGGGTGTTTAAAATGGCAAACGTTTTCTGAACGGAACATATTTTTTGTCCAAAAAAATAATACACCCGAACTTCCGTAAAAAAGCAAGACACAGAGAATAGCACATTCTGAATGTTTCAATAAATTATCGGATTCATGCGGAATGCTTATCAATTTCTAAAAGTTGGTAACTTTTTTCAGATATGCAGTGAAAATAATCTGACTGTGTTACTTTTATCACAGTAATGTAGAACACACCGTGTTAACCTTTGTTTGCGAAAGCTCTGTGGGGGCACGATACATTGGTGCCACGTTGAGGCTTTTGAGACCTACGTGCACAACTGAAATTCAGCAAACTACATCTTCGTAGTTAAAGATGAATCATGCGGATTCGAACACAAAAAATGATCTTCGTCCTTTTTTCTCTAAGCTTTATTCCAAAACAAAACAAAAAATTGTATAAATGACGGTTGTCGAAATCGAAAAAGTCTCAAATCATGAGAGTCGTTCTGTTGATCTGCATTCTTGTTGCGTTTGCTTCTGCTTCCCTCAATTGGGGGACAAACTACTATCAAACTGGATACGGAGGAAACAACCAATATGCAGTTGGCTCTAGAGGAAATTATTACCATCAATCTGGAATTGGATATCATCCCAAATAGTGAGTAAATAGAAAAAGTATGATATACTATTTTCAGTTTTCAGCATCGAAAGTCCATTCTACAAACCGGATTATTACAGTCGAGAGCATCGAAGACGTTATGATGACTATTCGAGTTCGGAATCCGATTCTGATTCTCTTGAAATAGAGATAATAGTCCCGAACCCAGTACCTCCAACAAATCCCTGCTAAATAGAACTGATGATGCATGGTTGGCAAAGCAAATAAACTCATATCTTTGGGAAAGAAATTTTATTTGATCAACGTTTCAGGAAAAAAATTATAAGAGAAAAATTATGAAATCTCAATAAAAAGTTCGATCTTCGTTAAAGAGGTCGAACTCCAGAAGCGCTAGACCTTCTCTTCTTGGATCGATTCCGTTTCGTTTTGAACTGCGGAATCTGTCTCGGTATTTTTGATGGAGCATTTTTGTTAGTTTCTCTTGGCTTTGGAGTTTCACTTGGCGATGGAGTGCTCAGAGTAGAAGCCACAGAAGGTTGTTGAACATGAGTGACCACGGGAATAGCTGTCTCTTGTGTGACTGCTGAAAAACAAGCTCTGGATATGCACAAAGAACTACAATTGAAGTCTTACAACTTGGAGTTTCACTTTCATAGCTCGAAATTGATGGTGTTGGATTCCAGTTTGTTCTTAATTGATACCCTTGAGCTTCTTTGATTCTCGCCCCATTTTCATTTGCTATCACTGTCATTACTGGTGCTACGCCAGAGTTATCTGAAAGTCAGTACTATGTACTTTAAAGTAGTTGGCGAATGAAATACCTCTGTAGCCCGGCATATGACCAATAGTGGGTGGATCATACGATCGACAGCACATGACTTCCTTAACCTTTGTCCACACATCATTGCACCAGCTCAGCATCTTGAAAATGCAGGCGAAATTTTGGAAGCAATATTTCGAAACTCACGATAATAGGACAGAGAAGAGGGAAAACAAATTTAAGCCAAGTGATCAATGTGTCAACGTCTTGCGGCAATTCATTACTTACATTGGAGAATTCGTGGCTGTTATATGTCTCATAGAAGAAACATAGCGTGATATATGGTCCTTCTATGGACAAGAAGACACACGTGATCAGAATCATCTGAATACGCATTTTTGAGTATTTTGTCATGTTAGACATTTACTGCTTCCTACCAATTTCGCTCGACTCTTATGTTCCTGGATGGCTCTGTTTCGTTTAATGAAGTCAGAGTATTGCGGTGTATTTGGTGGAATGGAGGGGGCTGGCTGAAAAAAAAAACGAATCAGATCAGTTCAACCAGATTGTTTACTCTTCTCTTCAGAATTGCTCCAGAACTGGCCAGAATCACTGCCAGACAACCAAAGTAAATAACCAGCCGCGCTATCACGTAGCCAAGTGGGCCGCCACTAAAAAACAGAATTCAATCTAGTATTAATTTTTCTGAAAATAACAAATCATACCCGTCTATGCCGCACAGATAACGATTTCGAAATGGTTTTGTGGGAATGATGTCCATGAAAACAATAGAAGCCAATCCGATTGATGCACCGCTCAGAAGAACACTGATTGCTAGAAATGTGTCATAATACTAGAGATGTTCGAACGTGCAAACTAACTTGTAATCCTTGAACCGTTCAATATTTTGCTAGTGTGATATCCGTTCTCAGGTGTCAGTACAATGCCCAATGCTCTTTCCACGCCAATGGTCATTAGAACGAACAATGTGTTCAGGTGTACATACTGAAAATAAACCCTGAACTTGGAAAATTTAAATCTAAGCGACCTCTTGAATAGCCACGTTGAACGTGCACCAGCCGTTGCTCATGTTCCAGCTCCCGTTAGCCACGAAAATCAGTGCGAAAAAAATGTTGAAGGAAAGGTCCACAATATTCACAAAACTCAAATGGCAATACATCAGATATACGGTGGTTCGGAATGACTTTCTGAAACGAGCTAAAAATGATTTTGGCGATCAGACATGAGCTCACGTAATCAACACAGCCACAATGAACAGAATATTTAAAAAGTATGATGAAATCAGTAATGCCGCTGAAAAATAGTCTAATAATCGATAACCAAAAAAGCACCTACCTATCAATATCGCGTTAGTTGTCCTCAAACTTGCCGACTGAGTTTCTCTGATCGTAACGATAGCAAGAGTATCCTCTTCAGGAACAAATTCGACTGTTATAGCCATTACTTTTCAAAGCTCAACACGTGCAGTCAGTCGATACGAATGTGGTGTGGGCGAAAGAGAAAGCAAGGGAAGGAGTTATAATAAGAGTGGGAGTGAGTGTGTCTCGATGTCGCTATGACAACGAGAGAATTAGAATACTGACGACTCAAAGCAGAAAAGGGAATAGGGAAAGGCGAGGGGGGAGTGTGTTGGTGGTGTTTTACACGTATGTAATTCTGTTGGAAAGGAAGGTGTAAGCATGTTGATATAACTTCGGGTCCTGGTTGGTGATGTTTCCTGATCAAATCTTTTCAATCTTTAAGTTTAGTAGCAAGTGTTTAGTAATAGCTGAAGAACTGTTGGGATTCTCAACGTGTTGTCAAAAGCAACAGAAAAAAATAGAAAAGAGTGAATATTATCAGCTTTCTTGAATTTATAATTTTCAATGTTCATTATTTTTAGTCACAAGAAAATGTCAGTAGTTCTTGCCGTCGTTGCTGTCACCAGTTTGATTAAGACTACCTAAGAACTTTGAGTTTCTTATGATGGCGAAAATTGTTTTTTTTTTTAATTTTCGAAGCGACGCCAATTCCGTTATGCATCAAGAAATTTCATGTTAAAGTGAAAGACTGTCCGTTGTTTTGGACTTCGGCGCATTTAGGAACCTTTTATTTCGCAACCGGCTATTTTGCAGCTGCGACTTTTCACTATAATGAAACTGTAGCACGATCCAAAGTGTGAAAGACTTCAAGAATATACCGTAAAACCTGTAAAAGAAGCACATGTTTTTTTATCGTTCAAAAGTGCTCTAGAATGTGTCGGTAATTCAATCTTTGTGACAAACAGTGACAGTTGCAAAACAGTACGTAGGTTGAACTCACTAAAGTTTAACCTCAGAACAGCAGAATCCCTTAGTGGCTTCGAAAGTCTCCTATATATATATATATATATATATAATATTTTCTTTACATATAGTCGAAAAGCAACTTTCATACTAGACTTTAAAAAAAATCCTTCCATTTTCTTTCCGGAAAACAATTTTCCACAGTAAATACGTTCACCAAGGAAAACGTTCATGAATACGGCCTCTGATATAGTTTTTATATGATAACTATTTATGTTCAAATTTTTCTGATTCCCGCTATGGACAGAAAGGGAGCACGTTGGATGGCGGAGTGTCGTTTAAAACAGAGAAAAAATCTGAAACGCAGCAGTTACTCGTTAAATAATCTTTCAAACAACTAGTTTAACAAGTTTTACCCCAACATTTTCATCCTAAAAAAAAGATTTTTTTATGAAAACAATTTATTGCTTATTGCACAACAAAAGCATAAAAAGTTTATAGATAATCAGGTCCTATCAAAGACCTCATGTGTAGAAACCGTATTTCTTATTTTGAATATTAAAAAAGAAGGAAAATTAAGAATAGCAATTGTCAGGTGACAGTATGAATGTGATAGCAATTGATGAGGACACCGATTTGTAGAAAAACCTTTTGGCAGAAAAATCAATGACAAAATGAGGCTATGGGGTAGGCGATTCTGAAAAGTAAGGAGAGCATCACAAGAGCAATTGCAGATACAAAACGATTTACAAGACAGCAGACACTATTTGAGAAGGGGGAATTTGTATTTTCTGTACATCGAGATCTTGGTGAGCAATTCAAGATTGGAGGTTAAGTAGAAAATGGGAACAATGACAAGTGAAGGACATCTTGTTGGTGTAAGCGGTTTGACTCGTAATGACTTGGATGTGATGGAATAGTTTGGTAGGGGTTTTAAAGCACCGAATTCTGAGACAATGTTGATCAAATTTGTTCTTGCGTTACAATCCCGTTGTTGCGTGGTATCGACCGGAAGCGTTGTGACGTTCCACCGTTGCCATCTAAAAATTGGTAGTTCAGCATTCATCAATCGAATCCAAAAACTCACAACAACTATGGGCCAAGGTGCTCGCGGAGATTCCCATTCGTGGAACAGCTTTCCGTACTCCACCTCGGGGAACGTCTCCTTCCGAATTCTCTCCATCAGCTTCGGACGATCCGCCATCGTCGTCCATCATAAGAGACGAGCGCTGACTGTCGTCATCGCGTTTCCCTTTCAGAGGCCTCCCTGCCAAGTTCCGATTCCTGCTCGTTGGACGAGCGTTGACGTCGACTCTGGCGAAGGCTCCATCACTAACTGAATCGTAAGTGTCTTCTCGTGGTGTACTTCCGCGGTTCAGTTGCCGACGTGTTGCTGTCTGGAATGAATTTTGTTAAAGTTAAGCTCGCTTATTTTTAAACTCACGTCATAAACATGGCTTCCTGGTGGTGGAGGATTTGATGGCGGTGGTGGGATGAAGTCCATGAGAGTCTTGTTTGGAGGAGTTCTTCGCTCCCCAGTTCTCTCTTTGCTGCTACCGGTACCATCGGATGAATGGAGCTGAAATATGACTGGTATTATTAACAAAATTCAAGGGAAATAATAGTTAGTTATTGTTAGATATGTTAGTCGGGTGGTTATGTCTATCTATCCTAAAATACCTGAACATAGCTCACATCAGTGTGAGGTGGACTGTCCGAACGTTGACTTCCACTGGTTCGGTGTTGCAGTCCTCCATTCAGCGTTCCCCGACCATCTGATGCACGACTCGATCGGGATCTTCTTCCAGCAGTCTGATCAGCATATCTGGCCGGTGGTTCTGGTGGCACTGGATTTGTTGGCATTGCTGGTGCACGGAGCATTTTGTCGTTGAGCCATGATGGCTGCTGGTTGGAGAGAACCAATGTGGTGGTGGCGTATGGGGATGGGTCATCGTGATATTGGTTTCCGTAGAACGTCGACATTGCATTTCCAGGTCCTCCAGTCAGTTGTGCGTAGTGGTAGTGATGCTCAGATGCAGGCCGGTGCATTGTTCCACTGTAGTCATCACAATTCGGAAAGAAGTCTTGAACGTTGGGAGTCAGCGAATAGAGAGCTTGTCCGTTGTTCCTGTTGTTCATTGTCATTCTACCGGCGGTGTTGTACATTTGGTTTTGACTCTGCGCAACATCCCACATGTTGTTGACTGCCATACTTCCATCGTTGATCTTTATGAAACTTCGATCTTTGCCATCAATATTCCTACTGTTCCTGTAGTAGCAGTAGGCAATGATGATGACCACGAAGATAATGAGAAGAGCAACTATGATGATCAGAGGGACATGCGATTTGTTGATCCATCCGTATAGGAATGACTCGTTCTCCTGTTGTGCTGCGAGATGTTTCTCTAGTGTATCTTGGTCTGAAAATAGAATAAATTAGATTTATAAACCCGTTGGCTCAACATACTCATTGTGACTTCACTCGTTCCATGAGACACTCCGACTCCTCCGTTACTTCTGGCGGCTACTCGAATTTTGTATGTCATACCAGTCACCAAATGGAACAGAGTAACACTGGCCGCTCTCTCGTTTGTAGTGATATTGCGGTTGTTGTTCGGCGCTTGACCAATAATAACAATTTGGAATCCTTTGAGAATTCCATTGATGCCGTCCGCTTTTGGCGCCTTCCATGAAATGCGCAGAGTGGTCAGGTTGAGCATACGAATGCGGACATCTTCTGGTGGGAGTGATGGCGCTGAAAAAGAAAGAGGCTCATTTTTGAAGCCTGACCTGAATTGTTGAAAAACTCACCAGCTTCAGCGGTCAACACATCCATAGAGTTACTTGGAGCTCCATGGACACTGTGAGCTCCAGAATGATACGGAATTACAAAGAACTCGTAGTTGGTGAATGGCATTAAGTTGGAAACAACAAAGTTCTCCGCACTCGGACTGGTCACATTGACATACTGATTGTCGTTGGTTCTTGGAGGCCCTCTCCACTTAATGTAGTACCCGTCGATGAGTTCCTCAGCTCGTCTCTTCTTCCAGAACAAACGAACAGCGGTAGAGTTGATGGTTTTGACCTCTTCCAGTTTGATAAGTTGTTCTGAAGTCATCCTTTTCTCTGCTATCGCCATATCCATTTTGGTTTTATCAGAAAGAGCAACCTGAGCTGCTGGCTTTCCAGTAGTGACCAGAGCCGAAGAGACACTTGGAGTTCCTATTCCCTTCTCATTCTCCGCACGAATAACGAACATATACGAGTGAGATGGCTTGAGGCCTTTGATCCTGTATTCAGTGGTGGCTACATAATCTGGAATGTTGAACCAGGTCTGTCCAAGATCCGGGCTGTAGTACTGAATGATGTAACCAGTGATTGGTCCAGCACCAGAAGTCGACGGTGCATTCCATCGTAGTTCCACTTCCGTATCCGTGACATTGACAATGATCGGTTGTGTTGGTGCAGATGGGAAGTTGGATGGATCAGGCATCCGAACGAACTGCGCGTTACTATTATGATCTTCGACTGTTAGAGACGCCGACCAGGTTGACTCTCCGTCCTCATTCTTCGCAATGCAAGTGTACACTCCGGTATCGGATTTCCTGAAATCACACGAAGTTAAACTTTTTGCAACACATGTAGTATTTTCTTTCTTACTTCAGATCCGCGATATGTAAGCTGCCCGTCGAATGTTGACTGATACGACTGTCGGTGCTATCGATGGGTACTCCGTCTCGAAGCCATGATATTCCAGGTGTTGGTTTTCCACTGGCCTGGCATGGGAGGATTGCTGATGAAGCAACCATAAGTGTCTGGTTTTGATGTCCATGCTCAATTGTTGGTGGTGGCTTGGCGGGTGTGTTTCCGGTGACGGCTGAAAATAAGATTTAATGTTTCCTTGAATGTTCCTTTTTAGATTTTTCGGTTGTTCCTCTCCTTCCTCACTTCCAAAGAGATTGAAATACTGGAAACAAAATGACAGAAGACATATGAGGAGAGACAAAGACAAAATCTTGCCCGAAATTCTCATTTTTCATCTTGTTTCCAAACCACCGGACAAGTGGCTCTTTAGCAGAACATTTGACGCGTTTCATCTTTTTCTCTGAGCACCGGGAGAGCCGACAAGAAGAGCAGAAGGAGAGGGGAGAAGTGGGGTCGATCCAACAATTTATCATTGTTGGGACATTTGTTCGCACATAATTGAGATGTGTTGTACGACATCGCCCGGATTTCTCTCTCTCTTCTTTTCATTTCTTTGACAAACTCAAGAACAAGTGTTTATGAGTCGTTGAGAGGTGAATGATGGTGGATATGACGAGAACATGATGGATAGATAATAAACTTACCCAGGCAATCCGTGCCGTTAACGCACATCAGCGCCGAAGTCAAGCTGAAGACAGAGCCAAATATCATTTGACTATGTCATAGGGTTAATCTAAAAAGTTGAAAACTTTGGAATGGAAGAGCGCGGATTTGAAAGAACGGAAGCAGAAAAGAATGAAGAGCAAGAAGAAAAAGAGATTCATTAGTCTGATGAGTTGGTGTATAAACCACCCATCCGGGGAGGGTGAGGGAGGGGATGTATTTTGTCTCCTCCGTCGACACCATATCGCCGCCAAATGACCATGGCGAGGACTTACACACAACCAGATACGCATGACAAGGTTTCATCTTGCATCATTACTTTCAGATTGACTAGCTAAACGGAATAAGAGAATTTCTGGGTACGGCTGTGTGCGAGGCGACAACGGCAAAGTAGGAAAAGACGAGTAGTGGTTGAGGCGTCCACGCACAAAAATGCAATTGTTTACGATTGGCTTGAGAAAAGAAAACGAAAGACAAATGGGAAATGAGCTCCCGGACGCTCCTCGAAGCGCGATTCTGAAGGACAGATAATAGGTGAGTTGGTTGTTTTTTGACTCGCAATGAATTTTCAAGATGCTAGACCCAATTTGTAGCGGTTCTATGCACAAAGCAAGGGGTTTTGGTGTTTTTCTTTCGCTTCGAAAATATTATTCCAGCGAACACATTGTACGTCTGTTGATTCAGTAAACAAGTTTGGACCTCTCACTAATAAGATCAGAAAGTGAAGAAAAACGGAGACCTCCTAGTGGCCAGTGGGAATTCGAGATCTTGTTTCGTTTTTGGGGCAAAAAAAGCAGGAAAAAAAAAGAAAAAAAATTCAGCAAGAGGTGTCTAATGATAAGTGGGACCCTCTCTAAACATCCCGGGGCACACACACATGTCGGCGTATTACATCTCATCTCGGCCACGCCACACAGATATATATTGAACAGCAAAAAGGAGCACCGCCCTGCGCCAATCGTTTTACTATGCCCTCCTGAATCCCTCCCGCCGCTGTCTTGCTTTACAAATTGATACATAAATCAGATCAATATTTATGTTGCGACTCTTAATTGAGTGATCTCGACCGACCGCACTGGATATGAAGCGATTGGAGAAGAGAGAGGGGTAAAATCTATTGCCGTAGATTTTTCTTCTCTTTTGTGCGTTCGTGTACGTCATATGGCGCTTTTGGCGGGAGGGAATGGTAGGGGTGGATGAGTTATGGCACCGACAAAAGGCACGGATCCCTGAGATGCGCTGGCATACTAGTACACCTCGGGATCGGGACAACGCTTTGAATCATATCATCGAGAAACTACAACACTAGTGCAGTATAAAGTGGACCAGGTATAAATACGAAAAATTCAGAATTGTAAGGAAGGCGTCTCAAATGTTTCTTCTGACAGAAAAGTGTCCGTTTTTGGGTGTGGTGTCCGTGAGTCGTCGCAGACGTAAAACGTGTCTAAAGGTTCGCATAAATCACACGTCCTAATCTCAGTTTCTCCCTCTTCTTGTCAAACGAGCATTTGTGCGTGTCCGGTTAGGGGGGAGGGTGTACTCATATTCTATCTGATCAGATTTCTAGAAGGCATCCCGGCGGAGTTCTCGTTACGTTACGCTAGTCTCCAAAAAGTTTCAATATGAAACATATGATAATAGTGTGTGAAAAAGTGTCGCAAAAACGCATTGAAGAAATGGGAGTCGAAGAAGAAGCAGGAGAAAAATATGAGGATACGATGAGCTTCAAGAAAACTGGAGCGAAATAGAAAATGGGGAGGGCTCCGTTTCGTATTCAAGTACTACTTCTGAATTGAGCTTGTGCTGTCATCAAAGCTAAGGAAATCCGGAAGAATAGAAGAAGAAAAATGCAAAAAACCGAGAGGTTGGAAAAGGAGAAGATCACATTGGCGCGGGAATGAGCGAGAACCCGGTCTCCCGAATGACTGTTGGTTAAACGAATAAGATAATAGGGTTCTTGAGGAGAATTTATTGCTACTGGATGCCCATTCCCTCCAACTACTGGCGTCCGTGTGGTGGCTATTTGGTGGTAAAAGGAAGCTGCAGGAGATGATGTAGCAGGAAGAACGAAATGCAATAACCTCCCCGAATAGTTTTGTGGGAGGCCCGTTCATTATTTCTTAGATATATGTATATACACGCAACCGTGGAAGTGCCACAAATACGTTTCATTGTTGTTACCCCGTCCTAAAACAATGAAACTGTACTAAGACGGATGTGAATGTAAGAATAGTGAAAGAAGTGAAGTTTTGCTTTTTTCTACCGTGCTTAACCGGGCGAGAAGCATTGCCGGGAAGAAACAAACATATCTTTTCCTGGACAAATATTGTGTTTATTTTTTAATAACTGTAGACGTATTTGTGTACAGATGTATGTATCTATTTGTCGAGGAAAACTGAAAAAGATGGCGTCTGGGAATAGGCCAAGCGTCTCAAAAGAAAGATGCAACTACTAATACTATTTTTGTTCGTTTTCTCAAAACATGTCTGAAAACATTTGCATATTTTGTGAACGCAGTGCACGAAGACCAACAAAAATGACAACAACCGTGAATAATAGCAGACAAAAGGCCGAGAAGGGAGGATTATTAGAAGATGGAATATGTGTGATGACAGTAAGGTCATCCGAAAAGACTTGAACTTGCCGCCAAACCGACTGTCATCGGAGGGTGGCAGGAAGAGGCGGCTGCTGGATCTCCAGGTATAATTATTGCACTTATCGAAATTTGAGCGCAAGATTGGTGACGGTAATTGCGGAACCTTACTGTCAAAACAATATTATGGAAGAGGTCCGAAAACATCCGGTTAGATCCAAAAAAGCGAAATGGAAAGAGTGTGATGTTGACCAAAAAGCTAAGAGTGTGCTTGTTTTTTGGATAGGTAGTCTGTCTTGATTCTCATTGACTCGAAAGAAAATTGTGAGAATAAAAAAACATGACTTTTTGTGAGCTAGGTGGGCAGAAAATTGAAGATATAAAAGTGAGCAGAAATAAGTTGAATTGGAACCTCATAATTCTCGAGCAAATTTAAAACAAAGAATCTATAAAAAAGATCGTTAGACTTCAGGGTCCGCCAGCCAACGGATTTCTTCTCATCACCCCCATTACGCATTTCTGATTGAAACTTTCGATTTCGTTTCCAAGAGTTTCAAAATCCAAAGTAAAAACAAATGAGGATAATGAGAGTCGTATTTGGAACAAATCGAAAGTCGCTTCCCCTTCGTTTTTTGCCTGAGAAATAGTGACCGGAAAGACATGTCATTTCTATTGTTGTCAAGAAAAACGGGCCACTAGCGGTGTGTTCATCTCCAATTCCCTTAGCGTCCTCCTTTCACTTTAAAAAAGGAAGCAAGTATAGTTCATGAAAAATTCAGAAAAGAGAAGGAGTCAATACTCAACGAAGAAAAAAGTATGATCTGGTGGTGGGGAAGTAGGAGCACTAATGAGACTCGACAGGTACGCTCCACTGAGTTCATAGAAATTGATCGTTTCGCGAGACTTAGTCAGTAAATCCGAAAATGGGCCTCAAATATGAATGGGTAGAGGGATTCGAGAGGAGAAAACACGGTCCAGCCGAATTGAGGAAGAATGGTGACCAACTTGTCAATTGTCAAGTGAGCAGCCAGGGTGAAAAATCACGCGCATCTGGCTTTTAGCGGAGGGTCATAAAGGGCGACGTGTGAATATGGTAAGAATGGATCTCAAGCTGTCCTAATGGTAGAGGGAGGCTCAGGAATTGGCATGGGAGAGAGGGAATGCGATAAATCATCTTCTCAAGTAAGAGGTTGGATTTTGATTAATTTATGAGGTGATGAAAATGAAACGCTAATGGAGAAGGGAGCTGACTGAATACAGATTGATTTCAAAATGTAATGCAAACCTAGGGTTTGTCATATCCAGAAAAGAAATCAAAGCGAGGCAATGATTACCTGAGGACAGGTGTTCACGCAAGAATTGGAATGAAATTCATGGAAATTGACAACCTTCAATGCCAGTTTTTGTCACCTTTACTCCCTCCATTTTTTGAAAGGTTGGGATACGGGAAAGAACATACGAGAAAACCGAAACTTGTCTGAGAAAAATGGGCAGAATGGGTAGGAAAAAAGGTGCGCAATACGCATACATAAAAGAGACCTGGTGATGTCTTAATTCATACATAAATTTTCGTCCTCTCTTCTACGTACACATTTAGTGTTTCCGATGAAGTCGTCATTTTATGACTCCAAACACAAAAACCCTCACCAAATGTGGGAATAATTTATGCATCCCTAGCCCTCGTTTACCCCCTTGCAGAATATGCCTGATTTCAAACAAGCATATCTTTCATGTTTTTTAGGGTTTCTCAATAAAATAGAAAAAATTCTTCAGAGAACCAGTCTAGAATATTGGTGAGGAAGTGGAAACGATTCCGCAGTCATTGTGATGGGGGATAAAAAGTAGAAGGAAAGGAAAAGCTATGCAAAAAATAACTATCTGACTAGAAAGTGAACTATACGATTCCAGAATGGAACACTAGGGGAGAGAAATTAAAAGCAATTCGGTTGGGTTGTTTTGTTTATCCTCTCACACCCTCCGTATAGCCACTACCAGTACCTATAGCTGTTTAGTGTGAAATGGATTAGTGATGGGATGGTGGTCTGGTGTGAAAGAAGGATATGGGAGGAATGGACTATTGAAGACCTTTCTAAGGCTTCGCTTCTATTCAAAACCAAACAGAGTGGAAATACGGAGGGACTTTTCCTCTGTACAGCAATTGCTTTCTTTTCTTCTTTTTTTTTTCCTTGTTAACTCAATTATTCTGAACATCCCTGTAGTGATGATGGTGTTAGATGAGAGAACCTCCAAGGCCACATAATCGGATTGTTGGGTTTTTTCATCAAATGTTCAAATTATTCAAACGGATGATGGGTTCGTTTTAGATCATAAAACATGAGATATGACATTTTCGATATCCCCACTTGTGAAGATGAGTAAGTCATGGAGGTCAGTGGGCTGGGGTGGGGGCTCAAAATTCACGAAATTCTCGAAATGAAACACGCAAAAAGTAGAATTTTCGATTGGCATGCAACGCAACACAACCAACTAGCCTTTTCCCTTTTTTCCCTAAACAGAAACAATGGAATGGGATGAGAGAGCTTCCAAAAAGTCTGCATGGGTTTGGAAACAAGTTATGCTAATTTACTGGTGGGGCAAGACTTCTTTTACTTAGCCTCTGTAAAAACCTAAATCTCTAACTAACCTTTGGTTGTAACCTTCAACGACGCTTTACTCAACGAACTTCCAGCGGAATTCATTCCAGCACACACATAGGCTCCCTCATCCACCTGACGTACTTCCTCGATCGTCAATGTTCCAGTTGCAGACACCTTGGTTCTTCCATCGGCAGATACATAACTTGGGAACAAGAGGTCTTGTTGGCCTTCCTTGCTCCAGAAGTAGGCAGGGCTGGGTTGGCCGACAAGAGCACATTCAAATGTTGCAGTACCTCCTGCAGGTACTGATTGATCTACCGGTTTTGTTTGGAAGGATGGTGGTGCTTGGACACGGAGATGAGCAGAAGCTTCGAGGGTACCGGCTGGGTTCCGGGCGTAGCACACATATTCACCTTCGTCGGATGGTTGAACTCTGAATTAATGAATGAGATTTGTAATCTTGTTGTAGCCATCGTTCAGCATTTGTACGATCCCAGAAAATTTGAGTTTGCTACTCTCATGGCTAACGTTCTCATTTTTATGTACCACTCAGTTTGCACTTTCAGTTCTATTCCTTAGAACTTCCCGAAACATAAATTACATTTAGATCTCCGAAAACGGTTATTAGATTATGTGTCCCCTATCTCCCGCTTGGCGGTCTTTGAAGATAAATCTAGGATTCCGGGATGACGAGATAACACCTTCGTTCCCGAAGACACTGTCTCTTTATTACCTTTCAATTCTCAATCCTCGATTGTCTTTAGCAATGTAAGCACGTGTAACTGGCATCGGTTCATTTTTCCGTTTCCAGGTGATCTGAGGTTGCGGATCTCCGGTAACTCTACAATCGAACAGAACTGCAGCACCGACATCGACAGTCATGTCCTTGGGTTCTTGCTGGAAATAATGCCACAATTAATTATCAATTTTGCGATTCCAGTTTGAAAGAAAACTTGGAAAATCCCTTCCTTCCATTTTCAACCTCCCTTATTTCTGAACAAAACCTTTTATTTTTTACACTCAATGAAGAGTGAAATAAAATGACCTTGTGGTCGATTTAGATTGATTTCCAAAGAATATCGCGTTTCCGAAACCTACCTCAAACTTTGGTTTCTCAAAAACACTCAATCTTGCTGGGTTGGACACACGTTCTCCGACCATGTTGTTGGCAATGCACTGATAGGTTCCAGAATCGCTACGATCGACGGGGTCGATGATAAGATTCCCGTCCGAGTGAAGGGTATATCGAGGCATGTCTTGAATGCGAAGCTCTTTGTCATCTTTTCTCCAGCTGACAACAGGTTCCGGGAATCCACGCGGAGGACTGCATTCGAGTACTGCCATCTCTCCACCGAGAGCCTGAAGTTCAAAAATTGATTATTGGAAGCTAACGGAAAATACGAGATTAATAAATGTGGTGATTGTCAGCTCCGTTTCAGACTGATTTCCAAAAGACTTGACATAATTCTCACCTGAACAGTTCTTGGTCGAACTCTGAAGTCTTCCCGAAGCATCGCTAATCTCAACGATCCCTCATTCGACTTCACTTCTCCATGCTCGTTGCTAGCCACACAATAGTATGCTCCAGCATCACTATCCTTTCCGTTCTTCCCACTGTTCACTTTCAAAAGGAACAATGATCCAGTATCCAGAACAATCCGATGGCTGTTCACTTGCTCCTTGTTGGTGATAACAGGTTGGCCATCTTTGTACCATGTGATCTTAGCAGTGGCGGGCTTGGCACCACAGTTAAGTGTCGCTGGAGATCCTCTGGAGACCACAACATCAAGTGGGTGCTCGATTATTACAGGTGCAAGGTTCGAAGAATCTGAAAAACGTTACATTGGTATATTTTGATCGTTCAAAATCATTCGATTCCCCTCATGTTTGGTTTCTAACCCTTTTCGCCAGTTTTCTCATGCCCTTTCCTACCACTCTCTCCTTGAAGTGATTTTATCCATCTTGACAATCTGAATAAGAAAAGAAACGTGTCATAGTGCATTAAATCAACTTGACCGGTCCGCCACGCGCGCGCGATTCCATCACAGCTGAATTATGGGCGATGAAACGAACACCTTTCTCTTGTTTCGTTTTTTCTATAGTATGTCGTCCTTGGAGAAAGGTAATAAACTCGAAAACGTATGTGTGTCCAAACACCTTAGATGGCGAATCTCTCAACATGTTTATTGGTGGGACCTATTACGTAAGAAGAGGCTGCTATCGACCTCGGACCGTTCTTCGGATTACCAGACGTACCCCTTAATTAACCATCTATTCGTTCAATCTATTCAGAGAGCTGTTGTATTGTGGGCTTCTTGTTTTCTGCAGACATTAAGTGAGGTCCAACAACCATCAAACAACTCTCTCCAGAATGCACTCAATGAAAATTTCAGCACCCTCCTCTTCAGCCGAGACGACATGTTCTATTCTTTGGGTGAATGAACCCTGGCTATTGTTGTTTACTAGTACAAATCATTTGCTAATAAGCTAGCGTGTGCTTGTGGAAATGCCATTCTCCCAATTAATTAGAAGACTCTTCCGGAATCGCCCACTCAATTAGACATGGTCTTTTCTTTCTCACCTTTCATTCTGCCTCAAAACAAGCTGGCGTGTCAAAATGTGGTAGTAAACTATCCATAACCCAATGCATTGTTCTTTTCTCAACTCAATCGCCGCGTTAACCTTCAAAATCAAAATTCCCCCTCGGAACCCGATGCGAAAAACAAAGCACAAAGAAGAGTTATGATACATCTTGTCAACACCCAATTTCACAATTCCCCTCGTCATTCTTTCGCAACATTGTTGGTGTTGAAAGCTTTATAGCACATCCTTCTTTTGCAACATCTTTTGTTAAAACATGGGAAGCGACAGAATCCAGGGTGGGCGCCTACAGCTCATTAATAACCAACGGCTAGTCCCTGGAGGATTTCAAAAGGGTTGCTAGTAGAGAAGATCCATACCCGCACACTCATCCACACTCATCTCCAACCAACCTTATGCTAATGATTGACTCTCTAAAACAAGATGGAAATGAAGAAGTTCTAGTCTCAGAGAGATCCCTTGCATATCGAAATAGCTGGACTTCATGAATTCATTTTGAAGGGTGTGCAAGGTTAGAACAAATGATGACTGACAGAGGCAATCTGCTTCATTTGTCACTTTGCTAAATGTCCTAAATGACTTGCACATTGCACACGGAACAAGACAAATATCGAAAATCTGCGGGGGGTCGCGGATTTCCGTCTCTCATTCGCTTACTCTTTCTCAACTGTTTCTTATTTTTTCATCATTTCAAATTACACCACTGGCCTCCGACCGCACAAAAGAAAGGCACTTATTGTTTTAAAAGATTAACATTACAATGATGAATACTTGAGAGCGGCCGGAGTCGTACCATTCCTCATTGAGAGGATGGTGAACGGCCCTTTTCACAACCCTTATTTCTACATGGCTCTTTGTTTTCTCAACATTACCACCCAAAAGCGGGCGGACTAGGAGAGCTCGACGATAAAGGGCAGATGGCAGTGCGCTGAGCGATAATCGAATCTTTTTACACTATAGTCGGCAAACGAGCTGACAACCCAAAAGACCCACTTCTGGTTTCTGGAATGAAGAGCCATGACTAATAGTGTCTATGTAATCGAGAGAAAGGGGAAAGAGCATTTTCGTTTTCCAAGATGGAGAGCATCAATGCCTTTCCGCTTTGTGCCCCTCACTCCATCTTTCTTTAATCGAGGTCCGAGAGGTCCGAGAGCTTTGGTCGATGTCAAGGAACTGGGAAACATGAGAAATCGTGGCGCGAACCTAATACACTTAGTCTTCCTTTTGCTCAAAAAATACCCAAGAGAAGATCGGATGGCTTGCCCTCCGAGCAGTTTTTTACAGAGAAACCTAACACCCCAAAACTCGTTTTTTAAACGTTGAAATGAACGAACCTTCACAAACGCTGAAGACTACTGTATGCAGAAGAATGAGTAGGATACGGCATAACTGCGCTTTTCGATTGAACATGGTCTTGTTTTATTCAATCTGTGTTCAATTTCGAAGGCAGCATCTAATTGTGGCGGTGTTCTGAATTTCCAACTGAGAGACACCTGCAAAACATAAAGGTAATTAAAGCTATTGGTGGTTTAAGAGGGTAATTTAAAGAGAAATAGAAAACAAGAAAAAAATAGGTGATGAGAATTGGAGGAAGAATGGCGAGAAAGTGGGCGAAAAAAGCGTGGCCCTTTGGTGTAATCATTCATCTTTGTGAGGGTGACACCACTCGGGAGAATGGATTTAGAAAGAGGACACAGAAAAGAAGACAAAATAGGCAAAGTAATTGAAAAGTTGACGAGCGACGTCGTTTCCAAGATGCGCCTGAGACGAATTGCGACGTTTTTGCGGGCGGACATTTTTCGGGTGGTGACCCATCCCCGTGCAAGCTATTCTGACGGAAGCAGGTCCAAAATTGGACCGAAGAGCCGCAATGGCCTCTTCTGTGGAATGAACAAATTTAGTCTTACGCGCACGGAAGATGTAAGATGTAGACGATGGGAGTAGAAGACGGGCGAAAAAAATGCACGGGAGGCAAAAGTAGCCAGCAGGATGGCGAAGAAAAAATGGGGACGCAAAGTTAGGAGGCAAACTGAGTGAGAGGCTGGTTGAAGATGACGCGCAGAAGGATGAAGGATGGATATAGAAGATGAAAGGACATGAACATTTTGGGGTGGCACTCAAAAATCTTCTTAGATTTTCGAATTATCGGATTTTCTCGCTTTTTTATTATAATCGAAACTTTCTTCGAAAACGAATGAAAAGTTGTGCACTAAATCGAAATGAAAAATGAAAGAATTTCAAGGCGACACATTGTTCTAAATCAAATTTGGATAGGGCTAGTGCACTTGCCAAGAACATCGACTATTCAATGAGTGGGGAGGGTGATGAGTGATGACGGGGATAGAGAGACGCAGACAGCAAGAAAACTATATCTAGGTGTGTGTGTGTGCATCGGGTGGGGGGTGAATAGAGGAGGGCAAAGGTTATCGATTCTACATATTACTGTTATACAACACTGGAATACAATGAGATTGGATTAGGGCTGTGAAGACTGTGCGTTACTTGTATTCATTTGTGAGGATAATATAAATCAGATAAAAATCCTTTTGGTTTACGAACGGTCTTCATTATTGAAACTATAACATTCTGAAAGAACTTATTGCCAGATAAATGACATAACTAATGCTTGTCAAGAGCAACGATGACGGATGTGTGGAGAACCCGCGGGTAAAATAGGACCCATAGGCTGTTTCTCTGCTTAAGTAATTATTCCAATTCGTGACCAGGGCCCTCTCCTCGTTCGTCTCGCCGGCCGGTCGACCCGTTCATTAGGTCTATTGTGGACTGCGAACCTATGCCAGGAAGGGGGACCCCACAAGAAAAAGGAGGAGAGGGCGAGAGAGAGAGAGAGAGAGTACCCGGGGTCCTGTCATACAACATCTGTCGTGTTGTGTCTATACGTTGTCAATGAGCAATAGTTACACTTGTAGTGGTGAATTCAGGAGGGGAAACCAATAAAATTCGGTGAAAAGACGAAGCAGAGGTGTATTTTTATAATCTCGTTCCAACAGCAGCTTACGGGTGAGAAGAATAGGAAGCAAGTGGTTAGGGGGAAGTGACCATCAATTCAGGAATCCACTTTAATTGAAAGCGAAGGTGTCGGGAGGAAGCTGGTCAATAAAGTTTATGTCACTTCACAGGACAAGATCTTTGGAACATTCACAAGATCTCATATTTTTGCGCGTTTCTTGGAAAATGGTGCCTGCGGTGATCGGGAAGAAGAATGGGGAGATGGCACAAAAAATGCAAAGAAGTGCCTGATGAGATGGGAATGTCTTTGCAAAGGAGAAAAGCGTCCGAATTGTGGTCCGCCGCAATTCATCATGACATGAGGACACCTGCTCTGTGGAGAGGAAACCCGGGCCGATTGGGGTCGATGGTGTGAAAAACGAGGATTGGAATGGGCTAATGGGAGAATGGCACAAGAGAGAAAGAAAGGGAAAAAGTGTGCGCCAAATGATTTTTCTCTGTGCGGTGCCAGATTGGAGGGAGCCTGTGGTCATTGAAAAGCATCGGTATGCAAATAATAGGTCAAGCTCTGTGATATTGATTTTAGAAGTGCTCAACATACTTCTCAAATCCATTCAAGAAACATGAGAAGGGAAGGTGTGGTGCGTGAGAGAATACACCATGGTGTAGAATATGAAAAGACATAGAAGAAGCACTGAATAAAAAATCAGTTTTTCTTATTTTTCCCCTAGTTTGATCATTTTTTGAAAGGAAATATTTTCAGCTTTCACCCACCTCGTGAGTAATTCACTACAGGAGATGTTAGGTTGAGATGGAGAAAAAAAACCAAGAATCAAGAAAATATTTTGATTCTTGAAACACAGGTTTTCGATTATACAGAATCCGATCTTGCTCCGTTCTTTCGTATCAAAATGAACCGGAAAACGGAAAATAGAAACACACATGTTTTTCGTGTTTTTCCAGGGCAATTGCACACGGGTTTTATTATTTTTGCCGACTTGCCCGGCATTGACTTCTTCTTTCCCCGGACTCTCGGTAAAAAGCAGATGAAAGGCTTCGGATGAAATGGATCGGAAGGATGATATGCATAATGCATCTGTTTTCAGAATAAGATGGTGCTAGGGGAAAAGATGATGAAAACGGAAACCGACCGAGAATTCAGGAGAGGGTGCCCCTGGGTGGGCTCTCAATAAATGAATACGAAATGGAAGAAAAGAGTGGAGAAGTGGGAAGAAAGGGTATATGAAGAAAAGGAGAAACTCAAATTGAAGAATGAACAAACGGAAGAGAGGTCTTCGAACTGAGAAGTGGAATGGAACGGAGAATGCTCTGAATGGAAGCGCATAGAATATAGAGAGCCGGCAGTCCCCCATCCTCCCGCCTAAATTGGTTTACCTTCAAATAGAATTATGAGTAACGGCTACTGACGACGGAAGGCAAGAAACATGGACGAGCAGAACAATAGGAAATGACAGCGTGATGTACTACGTGGAGGCAACAAATTTGTTACGGAGCCACGCGGAGAGCGAAGACGGGTTGCGGAAGCAAAAAGGTCCCATTGTTAGTACGCGGCTTCTTCTTACGTCGTCGCGTCCGCAAGGACGACATGAAGAAAAAGTAGTGGCCAAAAAAGAAAGAAACACGAGAATAGACACAAAGATGAATGATACTTGCTCAGCGTGGTTAATAGCCCTCTAGGCAGTGTTGCCATACATATACACTTGGTGCTCATCTTAAGAAAAAACGTCAACAAAACGAAAAATCCAGCCCTTACATTAGTTAGGTTTTGTTCTGTGTACGAGCTTGACTTAAAGCAGAGTGTAATTCTTTAGTCATGAGGAAAATAAGGAAAATGGCTGTGGAAAACTATTTTTCCATTTTCTATTCTCTCCTTTCTCGTCGAGCAGTTCATAACGTAATTCTCAAGAAAGAGAATGAAAGAAGAAAAAAAGAAAGGTTATGAGAAAACAAAAGTGGTTTTCAAGTCTATAGATGACTTTTCCTTCCTAGAAAATCATCAATTGAATGTTGGAGGGCAGAAGAACAGAGGCAGAAGAACTAACGAAATGATGCTTCATCTTCTGGCCCAACGGACCTCCCTATCCCCACGGACATACGTTCATTTATCAAATGGCTAAGTGCGTTTCGACTTCATGTCACCAAGTCATGCAACTAACCCGCGCCACCCAGCGGTAGAAAAGAACACAGAAACTTGAGACGGGTTTAATGGGGTGTTGGGAGTGGAATACAGGGAGAGATAGAGAGGAAGAAGGGTACCAAAATTTTCATTTTCTCAGCCTAATCACTAATGGGAGTACGAGTGAGAACATTGACTAAAAGCATTTTTTGGAAGCGAAAAAAAGGGAAAAGGCCAGAAGTGACGGCGGGACTAAATACTTCACTACCAAAATCGTAAAATTGTCTGTGAGAAGACGAAAATATGTGAAGACAGCTCAAAATGGGAATGGGGATGAGACAGCGGCTTGCGGAAAAACAGAAATGAGACGGATGGCATGAAGCAGAAGAGGACGAAGAAAAAAGACGAAGATGGCGAACACTACTTATTCACTAAAGCTCTTGCTGCGAATGGCACTGCTAAACGCTGTGCTCTTTTGTTGCCTTCCTCATTTCTTCGTTTCAAGTGATTCCCCCTGACTTCCCATAAAAATCCACTCTCGCTATCCGAGATGCCGTCCAAAGTAGGAAGTACTAATGTTCTTCTCAGAAAGTGAATCGGTTGTTGGGTGACATAAGGGGGCCATCGGCAACGGGTGAGATGCTAACGAGCGATAAACGAATTTTGTGCGTCAAGGAGACCGAGACACTGTGTAAACCGTCGACACCGTCATCTTCGTTGTCGACAGGCAGATGGTCGACGATTTCGGAGCAAAGGGTGACAATGTCATCCATCATGTTTTTCGGTGAATTGATGAAGAAATCTTCCACCGGTTTCTTGTTTCTGTTATGATGGGAAGAAGAAGACAGGTTGATTGTTTTCCGAGCATCTAATGAAGAGAGCTATCAATAGAAACGAGCGAACATAGTGTGCATAACTTATTAGAGTAAGAATGGGGCAGCTGATAAAATCTTACCAATCATTCATAACTGACAGGTGCATAATCTTTCTTTTGGAACATGCCGACAAGTACTGCCATGCCAAGATCCACAAAGTCAGAATAAATATGGAATGGTTTCACTTGCCATTAGAATGAATACTGATTAATGGAATGTCTCAGCGTTTCGATCTTGGTGGTATTGATTACAAAACCAGATTGACCAGTGGTAGAACTAATTAATTGAACACAGCGGAAAGTGATTCTCAATAGTTTGTTTGGATAGAATCTAGAGAACTAGTGACTCAAATTGGTTTGAGTAGTTCCAACGTGGTGAATTTCTGACAAGTTCTCGAAACGAAAACTCAAGTCTTCAGTAGATTTCGTGAGATTTCAAGTTATGGAAATATCGAGGTCCAAATAGTTCTTAAACATTTTCAAAAGACTGTGAGTCAGGCGAAGACATTGAGAAACAATGAGACCTTTTTGTAAAAAACACAAAAGCAATCGGGAAGGATGAGAAATGCAATGAATAGGTTCTGTGCAAAAAGCACAAACGAACGGTAAAACCGAACAATCAGTCAAGTGAAGGGCAGACCGCACAGAGACAGGCACACACACAAAATGAGATAGAGCGAGAGATGGTGGGAATACAAGGTAAATCGAAAGAGAGAGCAGGTGATGGGTGGACACAAAACGAGTAGTCTCAGTGAATGGGTGAGCGGGCGGGCGGTGAGGCGAGGTAACTAGCGCGCTCGATTGCGCGGAGTTGAACACACGCAAGGCCAGTGGCAGAAATCGCTCGATAAGTGACCCTTGGTGTATTCCCTCCCTCTCTCCTTCTGTTCTCTATTCCTCTCACTCTCCACCCTCACCCTTTGTGTTGGTGTATTTTCCGCGCGTATCAACGTTGATCTGGTCACTCAACTATCCATGCTGTGTCAGAATATAGAATAGAAGTTTGAATGAGTGAAGACAACCGTTCTGCACCTAGTTGCCATGAACCAGTCTGAATACTACTTCCACTGGTGGTCATCGTCGTGACGGATCATTTACGAAACCGAAACTTCTTCCCATTGTTTGTATAATTCCTACGCAGCATCGCATTTGACTGCGGCATTAAAAGTTGGCAGCATTCAGGTGGAATAGTTTTAATTGGGTGCTAGAACGTTCGCATGGTGTCTATTTGTTTGTGTGGCGTACAAACAGGAAGACGAGGAAAAAGTTAGTGTGTCGAACGGCAGAGGAGTGGCTCTGAGTATACATGGAAAGATGATAGGTCTCGTGCCATTCCATTAAAAGCGTTCAACTATTCTGGAGTCACTGAAGCCGAGCACTCAAGTAATGAAAATGTGAAGACTGAGGATACGAAGCATGACGGATTTCTGGACAATATCTAGAGAATGTTTTGGGAATCGTAGATCAGCGTCTAGAAACTTCTGAGAGCAACCGAAATTGCAGAATGATTCCGGTAAACGGTTTCTCTAGGAAAAACTTCTTGATCACATATTTCGAAACAAAAAAGTTAGCCCTCAACCCTCCTTCAATTGAGCAAGAATGAAAATTATATTTTCAAAATTTCGAAATGTCGAAAACCAATGTACATCAATTCTCACTATAACTTTCCACAGTTAGTAATTTCTTCGAACAAATACAAAAAATAATTAGATATGATATTAGGCTGATGTCTCAAACCATTATTCTCCCCCGTATATTTACCGATTCACATTCTGTGCTGAAAGCATACATAACGAAACAAAATGACCGACACAATCGCTCAAACAATGATGCGGTATGAAACAAAAAGAAAGCAGGCTGAGTAACCCCTCTCGGTGAGCAAGCCGATAGTACTGATAGTATACCTGATTAGATGCTATACCAATAGTAAGAAAAAACGCTTACCTGGTCGAGACGTACACTTTGACGACCTCACTGTCTTTGTCCTGTCCGTTGGTGTGTGAGATAGAAGTCGTTTGAATTTGAGTGATGGATAACGGCGGCTAATGGTAGTAAAAAACCAAAAGGTGTGATTGGGAAAGTGAGAGAGAAAAACACTTGAGGTGGTGGAAAAAGTGGATTAGAAGAATAGTGAGAAAAAAGTAAAGTATTTTGAAATCAACTGACCGGATATCTCCAAAAATGTATTATAATCCGTATCTCGTGATTTCATTATTTTCTCCTTTTCTTACTACAACACAACGACAGCATCCAGCTGTACACGAATAACTGACAATTTTTTGTAGCGTACGATCTTATTCTAAATTCCTTTTAGTTTCGAAGCAAAAACTTTTATTTTGAAAGAAAAACCAAAAACTAAAATAGCTCTCCTTCCCACGAAGGAGTATATAATTCAATAAGAGAGAGAGAGGCTTTAGACGATGACTTTTTGAAGAAGTACTTATACCAGAATATTGGGTATTTCCGGAGGAAAATGACCTCCATATATTTTGAGCCTATTCTCGAAGCTAATAAGGAAAATGGAAGAGGAAAGCTTTTGGTGGGAAGGAAGTGGTGCACACTCAGACAAACAGCTTTTCTGGTGTAGTTTTGACGGAAAAAATGCTCTTATATCGTAAACACAAGAATATGTGATGAGATTAAAAGTGAATAAACTGTAAAACTGATGAGAAGTTCTCAGAAAGGGCAATCGAACACAAACTTTTTTGGAACAGACTGAGAAACCACGATATGAAGTTATCACCCAGTTCTGAAAGCATAAAATTTTTTGTACACCAGTAAAAAACCACTTTGCACAAAAAACCAAGAAAAAATTTTTCCGGAAGCGCGGCAAACAAATTCTGAAGTTTTAGGCAGATCCACATTGTTACAAATGTTGTCATTGAATACGGGAATGCTCAATGAGTCTTCCTTCATGCGCTCCTCTCGAAATATTTGTGCAGAAATAAGCAAATGACACAAAGCCATGTTGCGGCCGGAGAATCCATACACATAAGCTTCTTGCAAGTTTTGTCAGTTTTCTTATGTTTATTATACCTGCGGAAGATGAATCGAATGAAAAAAAAAATTGAAAATGAAATGAGCAAGCTTTTTTCCGGGATCAAGATTTTTGGTGAGCAGGGCGATATCTACAGGCTAATTTCTTGTTTGTTTTGATCAGCCGCAAGATCAGAGCCAACAAAAAACCGGAAGGATATCTTTGTTCTTGTGGACAATCGGACGGAATCTGAAAAATCTTGTACAATGTGATAACTTCGCAAGTGTTCAAATGGTGTTCCCAGGAGCTTCCATTTCTCAGCCATATCATATTGGATGCTTTGTTCCTTTGATACCTTCTCATGGCTAGTTCAAAGGAGATGTTATGAAGAATGGAATTGGAAATTTTTATTAGTGTCGTTCAGAGAAGAGATCGATCCGACAGATTACTATTGGCCTTTTTGAAATGTTTTCTTTATGTGAGAAAAAGTTTCCTCTCCTCTTCCGTCGAAAGTTTTGGACACTCTCGACACCAATCAAAACGAATTCCGGTATTCCGATTTAAGGAGAAGCCGAAGTCAGCGGACAATTCAATGTAACATTTCACGTGACTTCTATAATTGGACCAATTGGGAACGGGGGAATCCCGGAAAACCAACTAGACACTTTCCGAGAAAAACATCATCAACTAGTCGGGAAGGGGAGAAAAAAACGGTTCAATAAAAATGATGACAGGTCTTGAGATTCTCGACATCAAAACTAATAAAAAAGCGCTCGTAGCTGCTATTACAATCATATGATCTGGGCTGACGATTACGCAAATCGTATTCAGTCGATCAGGTACAAACATACCCGTTTGTTTCTATCAGGCGTTCCCGGAGGACAGTTCATTGTCGTGGAATTCATCGTCTCCAGATTTTCGGGTTTTCCTGAAACTTTCAAGAACAGATGGATTTATTTCCAATTTATGATCTGAATGGACAGTAGTATACGATCGCGAATTTCGAAATTCTACTGTTTTGAAGAAGTTTGCTTTTAACTATATTTTCATTTTTTGAAGATGAGGATATCTTTGTTTTTTTTAAAGATGAGAATAACTTAGCATCAGGGCTGTCATCGTTCTCACTTTTTATTTCAATTCATGACAAGTTTTTATTTTGAGCTTTGAAAATAAAGTTTGCGTCTTCAACTTTGAGAGAATGTGATAACTGTTGAAACTCTTTTGTTGCTCATTAGAGTTATTATTGAAACAAATTCCATACTTCCAATTAAAATTAAGATGAGAATTTGCAAAGTTTTCCGCATTTATTACATGGATTCATTTAGTTCTCATTTCTCTATTTTACAATAGTTTTTGAAGATAATCACTCATTCCTCTAATTTCTAATATCAAATCTAATACCATTCCATGATTCGATCCCCTTTGTAACAAAACTTTTTTGACATCTTGCAAAAGCAATGACACATTACCTCTCCCCCTTCAAGAACCCGGACTTCTAATCTTCAGAACTTTTGATCAAAGCTATTCCCACTACATTCTACTTTTTCGCCATCAATGAATCCATAAAACTACTTTTTCTTCCGTCCACAAATCTCGAAAAGTTGAAATTCCGTTATTATAATTTCCTGCTGACACCTGAACTAATCAGCGCGCATCTTCTTGTTCTTGCATCCTTGACGGAAAACAGTTCCGTTTGCTTTTTTTTGTCTGCCGCAGTTTTCCTTTGTTTTTTTGTTATCGGAGGTGCTAAGAAACGATTAACAATGAAAGGGAAATGTATTCAAAGTAATTACGATAAAACTAATCTCAACTGTAGGTTTTTCGGGATCCCAAAATTTGCTAAATCAAAACGTTAGAAAGTTATTTCCATGTCCTATTTCACATCCTTTCCAGTTTTCAATTCCAAGCCACAACTACGGAAGCAATCAGGGCTTTGAATCAGGAAACACCGTGTTTGATTTGACGATTTTTCCACAGATTTATTCGTAGGATAATTTATGATCAATGGATAAAAAGTCGCAACAAACCCTATACAAATTAAGCGATCTTCAGAAAGCAGCCATCCATGTGATGTCTTCGAAAACGATCGTTAGATCAAATTTTTGAGAAACACCGGCATCATCAGAACATTTTGTACGTTTGCCGCGTTTCTTAGAGAACTTGATTGGCAACCCAGAAAAAAACAGAGTCGTTGGTCAAGATAAAGACATGACGACACACTCCCATTATATTGTTCACAAAAGACTGGAACTCGATCAAAGGATCATGTCTGTAGGATTTTTTTCAAGTTTCACCAGAAATCAATTTGGAGCGGAGAACCGATACTCTTGATGAATTTTCAATGTTCAGGATTTCTGTGTTCTGAAGATACAAAAGAAATTAACTAATCGTTGTGAAACTCGAAATCCTGCATCTTTCACGAAAATATTAAAGTTCAGATTTTCGAACCAAAAAAGTAAAAACGATTTCCCTTCAATTTTTAGAAGTCTAATCGAAAATCTTGTCCAAGATCATCTTGACCTACGCAACTCGGGTACTTGACCACACCGATTTGATTCAGCTTTTCATCAACCTCGTTCTCCTTTCTCCCCTTCCCACTTGTTCAGTTTTATTTTCCCTTTTTTCCACACGAAGGAAGGTCTCTTCAAATACAGCCAACAGAAGAGGTGATGTCCGTTTTCACTGTATCCGCAATACTTCGCCTCCACTCATCAACGCTTCTTCAAAATTGGCCGAAACTAAAGTATACACGATGAGAAATCATCTCGGACTTTTGCGATTTAGGAGCGGGAGAACTATGTGGGAGGGAGGAAGGCGAGGGGGTGAACATCTCCCCAAGAGATCTTGGCGGGAAGAAAAAGCAGTGGGCGGGATGCGAGAGGGCAAGGCAATCGCTCGGACTAATTCATAAAAACGCGCTGAAATTAGTGAAAACCGGGAAAGGGGAGGTGGGGGGAGGTGCTTGTTTCTTCCGATCGTATAAAAGTGGACTGAGCAGCAGTTTTGCCATGTTCAATGTCTAGTTGGAGGAGTTTTCCAGTTACATCCTCCTCCCGGCCTCATTCCACCTCTTCTTCTCCTTTGACTCCTCTGTTCCTTCCTGCCCTCCGAGACGGCTTAACACCGTAATCCAGCAATTACACAGTGTCGTAAATTGTCTTCATCCAACTCGATCCACCTTGCTTCTATTCCTATTTCCATTCTCCTCTCGGTTCTTCGATTCTTCTATTTTCGGTTTACAACTCTGAAATCCATGCTAGTCTAGCCAGACTGTCCATTTTTTAAGCGTTCCATTCAAGGATATTCTCAATGTGCTTTTTCTTTTAGATATGCATCCGATTTGGAAGTTCAGTTAGATGTAATCATCTTCAACTGTTTTTTAGATTCAGTAAAAGATTACGGTAGATCTATGTCTCTCTTGGGATAATTTTGTTTTCAACTTATCTCTCAAGTGGAAACCAACTCAAATCCTTTAAAGTTTCACACAAAATTGATGTTTCGAACATTTTAATTTTTTAAGATGAGATTAATACTCAACTTGTATCTGCCCTTCTGTTTCTTCTTCTCGTCTACGTTCGCGGAAGCTTACCACGATGGAGGATCCTGTGGTACCAATTCGATACCCTACAAAATGGAAGTGGACAGTGAGGGAAAGCCAGGTTAGAATCCGAAATCTCAAGTTCGCGCTTTTCAAATGCACCCTTTTCAGTAATCTCTTGCGAAGCTCCATCTTGTTTCGGAATATCTTCATCCTCATCCAGCCGTCCAAGAGAGTTGTCTGTGGTGAGTTGCTTTCTATTTGGTATGTAAACACTCATAAGGGGCTGCATGGTTTTTTTGGACTGTTGTATTTTAGGGTATTCGTTAGACTCGATAATAATGGAAACAATTGGAAAAGTGAAAGCGAGGATTGGAGAACACAAAGTAATTTTCGTAGACATAGATACGTCAAATCGAACTAGTGGTCGTTGATCCGTTACAATTGAGCTAATTAGTTGATGGGATTCAGCGGAAGGAAAATTCGTACGAGATCTTGAAAAAGTATAGTCTGCTTAATCACCCTCCGCGGAATCTCTAGTCTGTTTCAATATCATCGTTTCTTGTTTCATTTATCCATTAGCTACCCTACGCGATCTTTGAGGCATGTTCAATTCGAAGCCTGCCTACGTCGGTAGCTTGGATGAAGCTTATTCATCTCTTTGATGTATTTCTTCTCTAATTGACACAACGTCGAGCGTATGAATAACTACGTAAGCAAGCAAATTAATTGACGCGCGCGATCAAAAGTGCATGAAACAGGATGACCGGAACTGTCCGAGAAACGTACTTGACCATAAAGCAACCCTCCGCGCGTTCGTCGAACACATAACCTTTTTTGAGTGATGAATGGTATTGGAACGTATGGTTTTTTTTTACAGAGCTGCGATCCATTCAAAGAAGTTGTGTGTGTGGATGAACTTCAATGGACTTCAGGTCTTGTTGAAATCAATAATGGAACTCATAGAACCTTGAAAACCGAGTGTTGCACATATGAAGGAATGACCTCAGCCAAAAATGTGAAGAGTATTTTCCTGGGCCCCGGACAATCATACGTGGGAGGTCTCGTGGAGAAAGAGGGCGAAGAGTCCGGATTCGATCTCATCAAGGAAATCAGAAAGACAGTGAATGCAGATAATCAGTAAAATTTTCACATTAGAACTCCCAATTGAGGTATTTTTTTTAGAGTCCAATACATCGTAGGTGTCTATCGTATGGATTGCCGGGCTCCATCTGACTCAAGTAAGGCTAACTTGCCAAATATAAATTATGGTGGAAATTTCAGGCGAGGAGTTACCAGTGCTTTCTAGGAACAAGAGAAAGCTTCGCGAGAGAGTTGGAAAGTATGACGATTATGAGGAAGACAGACACTATCGCAGAAGACGTCCTTTCGCCATGAGAAGACGTGCTCTCCTCCAAAGACTTGAAGACTACTATGACGATTACGATTATGACTTTAGAGTTATGAGACGTCCATTTAGAAAGTGAGAATCGTTATTTTTATTCATTCAAAATGATTTGTTTCCCAGAAGCCGTCTTCCTTACAACGAGAACGCATTGTGGCCTCTTCAATACTCGGCCCCTCAAAGATCGCGCACCTACGCCGAGAACACGTACAACGAGAAGACAGGTTTGTTGACGACTATGCAAGACGGAACTGCAGCTCTTTCTAACTATGGTGATTCTTCAGTAGAATCCGGTCCTCTTCCACCACCACCCAACTCCAACTACATTGATGTGAGTTACCATCTAACGCTGACTAACTAATCACTAACTATTACTAACTTTCTAGTCCCAAAACATTGCGCCAGCGTCGCCCGCTGTGCAATCGCCGGCGTACCCATCTCAACAAATGCCACAACCACCTCCATCCGACTCATATGCTGGATCTTACCAACAAAACTCTTACACCTCCTACAATGGTTACCCAACTGCCGATTCGAGTCAATACAACGGATACCCGGCTATGCAACAACCTGCCTACCAACCGGCATACCAACCAGCTTACCAACCAGCTTATCAACCAGCCTACAGCCCATCTTCCTATTCTGGATACTCGGTAAGAGTTATTTGTTTCGTTCAGATGTTTCTAACTATCTCAAATACAGCCAAACTTGAACGGTTTCTTCACCAAAATGCAATGTTTCTCCGGCGACATGGAAGTGGAAACTGAAGATGGTATTAAGTTGATCAAGGATTTGAAAGTCGGCGACAAGGTACTCAGCATGGATGAGGCGTTCGTGACCTATTCTCCAGTTATCATGTTTTTACACAAACGCGATGAAGAGAAAGCCGAATTCAATCTCATTGAAACCTCAAATGGTCATTCCATCAAACTGACAGATAATCATTTGATCTACGTATCTGATTGCAATGCCCGATCTGATTTGAAGTGAGTGAGACGCAGAATCATCCGAAAAATCGACCCACTACGAGTTTTTTGTAGATTGGTCGCCGCGAAGGAAGTCAAGACCGAGGACTGTATCCATGTGACGACAGAAAGCAACGTGGTCATCAAGAAGAAGGTGTCCAAGATCAGCAAAGTGGTGGAGACCGGAATCTACTCTCCGCTCACGGCAACTGGAGATATTATCGTGAACCGAGTTCTAGCCTCCTGTCATTCCAACCTCGCCCTGAAATCTCTCCAACAAACCTTCTTCTCACTCTACAAACGGACGTCTAGTGTTTTTGACACGTTCACGATGTTCAAGTCATCACAAGAGGACGGAAGTCTACCAGTTGGAGTAGAAACGTTGACGAGTGTAATGGATTTGTTCATTCCGCAGTCCTTCGTCTAGCCGCGTTCCTTATTAATAACTTAATATTTTGTGATAATAATTGAACGTTGTTTAATAATGGTTATTTCCTTATGTACTGCTTGCTTTTTCCCACTATTATATCATGTTAAACTATGCGGTTATGTATGTGCATTTTGGTTGCAGCTGCTTTTCTTTCATTGTCGCCATGCCATGTTTTCGAATAAACAATGAACAAGTGCAATTTCTAATTTTCTCAGGACATAAACTTCAAATTCTACAACCACAAAACCGATTATGAACTTTCTCTTAGTACAGCTAAAGTTGTTTGTTACAAAAGCAATGTTTCATGTAAAATCCACGTTTTCGTAACATGTACACGATATATGAAATTTGAGCAGGTCTCCAGTGTTTGAGCAAAAAAACTGACCGAGTGTTACAAAACATGTCGTCTCGAGTTATGTCAGACGAGGGAGACGGCGATAGGAGATATATTCAGGTTACCCCCGTATTATCCCTATCTCTGTTTTAGTGCACATCCCCCATTCTCCCGGTTCTTTTCTTGGTTGACCTCTTGTCATTCGGTCCCAATTGTTGCTTTTCCGATGTGACTGATGATGGAGGACCTCTCGTCTGTGAGCAATTTTTTGTTCTCCCTCTAGACGAGCCACATATTTTTTTTTTTCGTTGTCGAGTTGTTTTGCTCATCAATTGATATTGAGAACAAGGTTCAGAGAGATGGTAAGAGAAATGAAAATTGTTTGACAGGGTCCTATAATCCTTGGGTGACGTCTTATTTGTTCTCTAAGTTTTTTCTCGAGAATTTCAGACAATTTTTTTGAGTGAGAAAAAGAAAGCTAATTTTCCTTCTGTTTCAAGAAAATTACAAACCTCTTCCACTATTGAACTTTCATTAAACTTTGTAAAACTTCTGAGGTTTCAGGCTGAACTTTTGATTTGGTGCCCACATACCATCTCAGAAAAAACTTTAGTAATCCAGTCAATCTAACAGAAAAAATATTGATATGTGTGCTGTTCTCTGATCTTTCTTCAATCGTCCGTACAATATATAGAGTAGTTCTCCGAACAAATGTTGTTACATCTAACCTTACTCCTTTCCGAATGACATCAGAGCAGAACACGGGCTCTTGTACGTGTATCAGGTCGACATGGGTGGAAAATTGAGAAGTTTCCGGATTCCTGGGAAATGACTAGGATTTACAAGAAATGCGGTCCACTTCTACCCGTCTCATGTATCCCAAGTTTCATTTTTCCTCGTCTTTTGCAGAATGGTCTTTCTATTTTGAACGTCGCTGCTTGTCATGCTCATTCTTCAGGGTTTAACTACTCCAGTAGTAGGATTAGTGCCTAAAAACTGAAGTGAGGATTAGCAAGTAGAGAATCATAAACAACTTGTCAAAGATTATGATTTCTGGTTCAGAATTTGAAATGTTCATTTTTGGATTCCGCTTAAAATTGTATTCATCTCTTCATAAGTACCAATTAGCGTGAGTTTTAGTAGTGACGCAAGAATAATCACTAGGCGGTAGCATTAATCATCGAATGCCAATGTGTCATGGCATCGCATACAAACTCGACGATATATCCAGGTTGTCAGAACACGCCAGCTGACGTTCAGAGTTTGTAAGAAAAGAGACCTTCTCGTGTGCGGAGAGGAAGAGAGAAAGTCTATGGGCCATTTTCTCGGGGCGATTTGCAGGTGTCAACCGCAGATTTATCAAAATCTGAATGTTGTTTCTGGCCGTGGTCTTTTGGAAATTCGAATGACTATGGTTAGAGAAGCATTTGTTTCGAATATACTCATTCGTTTCAAATGTTTCACTAACGGACCAGAATCTATTCTAAAGAGCACATAAATCAGACTGCAAATGCGATGGAAGCAATTGCCACGAGCAAATGCAACATTTCGAAAAACAACCTGATTTTAGTGGGATTTCACGTGTCCCTAGTTTTCAACATGTCATTTTTCAAAAAATGTGAGAAAAAAGGTAAAACATAGCTTGGTAGCGTTTTATGTGTAATAAAATACTATCACCGTTGTTTTTTAACGAGAAGATATTGAATACTAAAAAACTGAAATATTTTCAACTTGATATATACTTCTCTCATCTAAAAACCGGCACTCATTATTGAAACCACCAAATACTCTTTTTTCTATTGTTGGTATATTTTGTTTTTCGGAAAAAAAACTTTTTGTTTTCCGCTAGTCTCCTCCTGAAAAGTGGTGTAATCTCCAAATCGTGTAGTTGTGTCTTACTCTACATTGTCTCAACTCGTGTAATTTCGCTTGTTTACAACCGAACCCATCCCCTCACCGCAATGATTTATTCACAACCGTTTCAGAGCATGGGAATGGCTCAACAATGTAACCCAAGCGACGCGTTTTTCTTTGGTGAAGCCTACACTACGTTCAACAATAGAATGCACGTTACGGTGAGTTTTTTTTGTCGAACTCTGTTAATAAACTTCATTTAAAATTTCAGGTTGCTGCTCGAATCATTCTCGCCGTAGAATTGATTATGCTATTCATCACAGTGGTTGTTGTACCACTTACGATAGGATTTTTCGATACGATTTCTTTATTTCAAGTTCTAGTAATTGGTACCATCTGGATCATGGCAGTCTTGGGATTAAACCGACATCGACACGCTTTGCTGTGGCCCATGATTATAATGAAAGTGAGTATACCTTCCTAAAAAACTCAAGAAAGTTTGGTTTCCAGGTATGTGAAATTATCCTTGGCGTTTTTCTAATAGTGATAGCTGCACTATTAGCCGTTGTCCGACGACGTGTTCTTCTTCGTCTCATGCAGTGGAGGATAACCACCATTGATCGTGAGTAATCGTGAATGGTTTCTTTTCCCTTGTATCCAACTCTATTTTCAGATTCCAACCAAGGAATTCACATCATTGGCTTATTGCTGTTTATGTTCCTTCAAATTGTGTACAACACAATAGCTGTCCAAACACTGTGGGATGTGTTTGAGTATCTACGACAACGAACATATTTCATTTACAATCAGGAACGATCGCAAGTGCATCAATACTTCTTGTAGTACCAAGAAGACCATGTTTTTGCATAGTTGTGCTTTCACTTTTCACTTATTTTTTAAATGTTATTTATTACTGTCTCATTTGTCATTCTCGCTCCTCTCAAAAACGTCTCCCAAACTCTTCGGGCCAAAATCGAAAATGTGATGTATTCAATGTGATCTATAGGGAACGAAATCTTCTGAAATCCTAATCTCATTCAAATCGTAGTGTTTCTTTTGTTGTTTGAGAATTCGAAATAAATGTTTTTATCCATTCTAATGTTCCAGTGGCCTTTCCAGAGAAATTAGTGAGCGAATTCGAGGGCTGTCCTGGACCTTATAATATAAAACAAAGCACATTTGTCTGGACGAAAATTGGATAGTCCCAGAATTTTTTTTCGTTTTCAATACAGAATTTCATGTGACCCAGCGTGTCACTGATTAGAAGTTTTCGAACTTGATCTTCTCAATTAGAAATAGATTACTCATTGGGAGTGGCGCTTTTCTTCTCTCCCGTTCCAAAGTGAACTATGCTGTTTCCAAAAAAAAAACTTTCCTTCACATTCTACCACTCTGCTGTGATCAGCTCCCACACGTCACATCGAATTATCTCCATTCTCTATATCGGCGTGTAGTTTCAATGACATTGACACCCGTTTCGGAAATTGAAAGACCAGGCCACACGCACATCTATGAAATTTTTAGGGTAGTTTTTTTCCCATTTATTTTTTTTTTGTTGTCTCGTCATGGGTAGAGAAAATGCATCCGAATGAAAATAGCAGTTATCCCTCTATTCTCTCAAATGCGGGTCGTCACTTTTCTCTGAATAACAGCCGTTGCTAGTGTCAAATTACGTGTAGAAACACTTTTGAAGAGGAAAACAGAGACAAAGAGAGAGAGAGAGAGAGAGAGAGACAAAAACTTTTGAAGGAGCGTGATGATTCGTTATACTTTTGCGGTTTTGTTAACATCCAGTTGTGGTAAAAAAAGGTTGTTCAGTGTCTGGCACCAAAACATTTTCAGAAGAAAAGGAAGAGAAGAAAGGAAAGGAAAAAAACCACAATTCAATTTGAAAACCTCAAAGTTTTTACGTCTAAAGCTAAAAACGAAAAGAATATGCAGACAAGGTTATCTTTGTCGCCTTCCGAAAATCCCCAAAAAACTTATTCACAAGATCATCGAACAACAACCCCCAGCCATTCCGTCCTCGTCATTCGCTTCCATCCCATATTTCTACAAAATTCTTTTTGGGCACTCGTAATGGTGAGAAGAAAGGAAGAAGATAATACGATTATCTTACTCGAAAAAAATTTGGAAAGAAGATGTTTCCATTTTTGTTCCGTGTATGACCTTCCCATAGACTAAGCTGAATCAAGGCCAAAAACCAATTGGATTTTCACATCTTTCCAATAGTACAATAGACACCTAAGATTCAGAGAAACTAGAAAAATGGTAACATGTTCAAAGAATCATTGTGGACAAAATATCGGAAAGCATTGTATGAATTGGGACAGAAAGATGATTTTATTACTTTGTTATCATTACCTATGAAAACGCACCAAAAACTTGTTTTCTTTTTTCTGACACAGAAAAATGATACTACAGCCATTCGAGATGTCGTATTTCTTTTCCTTCCTATCGTTCATTCCTACCTTCCTTCTTCCTTCCCTGGGAACGTTCCTAGACATTTTTGAGACCCGTGTCTTTCATTTTTGTATTTATTTGTTTAACAGTCCACCTTGTCGCGCACTTGACGGTATCCATATCACAAACAGTAAATCACTGTCCCCCAACAAATGTCTGGCTTTTTGATTTCATTTTATGAAGAACAAAAGTGTTGACTTTTTACTTCTCCTATCCAAACAATGTTCATTTTGTTTATACTTCATTCCGACGTCAAAAAATCAAGACGAAGAAAAGAGAAGAATAATGACTTTTCGATTTTCTTGAATGTTTCCGAAATGAGAAGACTAGTGAATTTGATGGAACTACTGTCTGAGTAATGTTGATTGGCAAACATTTTGAATATTATCGCTCATAGACAAGACTGATAAAAACTGTCTGAAAACAAATTGAGCCTTTTTCTTCTTGTTCAATTGTTTCAATGTGGGCGGGCGTGTGATGTGATAAAACAGCTCACGTGGGCTAGCAATAAACGGAAATTGAAAAAAGGGCATTTTCCCTTTAAACTCTCCAACTATAAAACCCCCGGGTTTAATCTATCCCTGTTGTTTTTTCTTTTTAAACTTTATCTTTCCTATTGCACTCTTCGGAAGAAAAAAGTGCTCCTCTTGAGAGAAATGTATTGAAATTCAAGTAAGATGAGGAGCGTTATGAAGTGTGAGCCATGAGGGCGTAAGATCCACAAATTATTTTCTCTGCTCCTAGGGCGCTGCTTTTTCGAGGAGTCTCTTCCGTTTTCAATAATTCACTTTTGTTGGCAGCTGTTCGTCATACTTCCAAAAAATTATGAGGTATCATCGTTTGGTAGCAAGACGCCGCCGCCTCATCACTTGTCACTGCGGAGACAAGAGGTGTGTTTGACAACAGGACGCCGGCACCTCATTTCTTATCCCGAAGACCAATTGCCATCACCTTTGCTCTTATCTCTTTTTTATCCACCTTCCGGAGAACACACTTTTTGATGAATTGTGTTTGTTCTAGGTTCTGCTAGGTTTCACGTTTTCTGATTTCGTGTTTGTCATAACAGGTGAGAAGTTTCATTATTTTTGAGTTTTGATTGAAAATTTAGATAATGGCAAATCTCAGAATAAGCGACACCGACTTCTGATTTGCAAACAAGGACGTAACGCTGTGAAAGAATTATAAACAATTTACTTTCAAACACTCTTTAAAACTTCATGTAGTCAAACAACAGTGTATTCTTGAGTCTAGATATAATAACTTGCATATATTACCCAGACGTTCAACTCAAGTTTTTTCTTAATAGTGCGCTAATTGCTGAGTCAGGTCATAGCATTGAAATTCATGACCCAATATAGGGGACAACAATTATCTTCTCTTCATTCCCCATCCTTCTTTCTTGTTTATTTGCTTTTCCATTCTTAGACATTCGGTTTTTTCCAATCAAAGGTACGACTAGTCGACGTGACGAAAAGTGAAAATTACTTTGTAACAAATCATATTAAAATATCGCGAACCAAGATTATATTCAACTTTTTAATAATGTCTTCCACCGTAATCCAAATTCTAGACACTCAATTGGCGTAGTCTGCGTAAACTCATTTCCATGTCTCACTTGTCACCTCAAGTTTTCGTCATCTTCCACTTTTTTACTTGTGTCCTCCGCAGCAAAGCCTATCATTATCTCCTCACTCAAAAATAGTTGCGAAACTGTGCAACGGACTGTCTGTCACAAAATGAAAACTAAGGTTATTGAAAAGGTCGTCAAATTGTTTTTTTTTTGGGCCGAAATGACAGTACTCTACTTTTGAGAGATGGGCGGAGCGATGCACGCCCCGATCATATTTCAAATGCATCTTTCTAACAGTACTGCGCAATAAATAAACAAAATCGCCTGTCGTCGATTTTTTGGCATTTTGGATTCTTCATCATTCTTCCATTTTTGAATAGAACTATTTGATCGCAAATCGAAAACGAGTTTCAAAAATGGAAAAGTATATTGAACTGCTCTGGTGAACAAAACATCATAAGCTTCAGTACCTATCAATCATGAATCAAGTTGTTCTCGAAATCTTCTTTCTTCAATTTTGTTTCCTTGTCTTGTCCCTCAAAAGGGTGTCCCTTGTTACTTTCTTCCGTTTCATCACAACTTTGTATCACTGATGTCTGACGATCTAAAGAAGAAAGACTAATTGCAGTGATTTGTGTGTCATTTTGATTTTGTCAAAAACTGTTTCAAGTCACTGAAGATGCCGCCAGACACACAACGGATCAACAAAGAAGTCGTGAGGAGGCACCGATCGTTGTGTTTCATGTTTCAGTTTCTCCATCTTTGTTTCCTTCCTCATACTAACTTCTTCATTCCTTATAAGTCTTCATTCCCATCTACTAGTTGCATGCTGATCTGACAACACAATCCTCATTATTTTCTGTTGTGCCTGGAGAAGAGCCTCTTCCCTTCGTGGCTCCCGAAAAATAGAAATATGTTGTTTTATGTGGCAAAAGAAACATCTTGAGTCTACAACGGACAACTCTAATGAGGAATTTTTCGCGTGCAACAACATAACATCTTCTTTCTTTTCCACTACTTTTCATTCCAGTTTACGACAGAGGAGGAACAAGATATGAATATGTCATAGTCGTATATTGTTTTCTAATATTTCATTTGGTTTTGCTCCAATCGAATATTAGCTCGTTCTTTGTTGTTCCTTCGTACCTTGTTTCAGTTTCAACCAATTTCATATGTTTCCAGATGGTGTCTTGGTTACGAAAGAACTTACTCCTAGTGATGACGGTGGGGTCTGTCGTTCTAGGAGCTGTGCTGGGATTCTTGCTCCGTGGACTCCAACTTTCTCCTCAGGTTTTTGTTGTTCGAGAAGGCAAATTATAAAACATTTCCAATTCAGAACATCATGTACATCAGTTTCCCCGGAGAACTTCTCATGCACATGCTCAAAATGATGATTCTCCCACTTATCATGAGTTCTCTCATTTCTGGTCTCGCTCAGTTGGATGCTCGCCAATCTGGAAAACTTGGATCTCTTGCCGTTTCTTATTACATGTTCACCACTGTCGTTGCTGTCATTGTGAGTTTGAGTGGCAGAAACTTTTCAAGGTGGTAGATATTTTCAGACTGGTATATTTTTGGTGTTAGTGATCCATCCAGGAGACCCAACGATCAAAAAAGAGATTGGAACTGGTACCGAGGGAAAAACCGTCAGCACTGTGGATACTCTTCTTGATCTTCTCAGAAACATGTTCCCGGAGAACGTTGTACAAGCCACATTCCAACAAGTTCAAACCAAGTACATTAAAGTTCGGCCCAAAGTGGTAAAAAATAACGACTCGGCGACGTTAGCAGCGTTAAATAACGGAAGTCTTGATTATGTCAAGGCTTCCGTTGAGTACACATCAGGAATGAACGTTCTTGGTATGTAGAGCTTTTAGCGGGAAACGTCGAACTGTGAATTTCAGGAGTCATCGTTTTCTGCATTGCCATTGGTATCAGTCTTTCGCAACTTGGACAGGAAGCTCACGTTATGGTTCAATTCTTCGTCATCATGGATAAAGTTATTATGAAGCTCGTTATGACCGTCATGTGGTATTCTCCATTCGGAATCTTGTGCTTAATCATGGGAAAGATTCTCGAGATTCATGACTTAGCTGATACCGCGAGAATGTTGGCAATGTACATGGTCACTGTTCTCTCCGGACTTGCTATCCATTCTTTGATCTCTCTTCCACTGATCTTCTTCGTCACCACCAAAAAGAACCCGTACACCTTCATGAGAGGACTCTTCCAAGCTTGGATTACCGCTCTCGGAACTGCTTCCAGGTAGGATGAAATCAAGAGATTCTTGCGAATAATAGGTTATTCAAGCTCTGCCACTCTCCCAATCACTTTCAACTGCCTCGAAGAAAACCTGGGTGTTGACCGTCGTGTTACCCGTTTCGTGCTCCCAGTCGGAGCCACTATCAACATGGACGGAACTGCTTTGTATGAGGCTGTCGCTGCTATCTTCATCGCTCAAATTAACGGAGTTCACCTTTCTTTTGGACAAGTCGTTACTGTCAGGTAGATTCTTTATTTTCCATGCCCGACTCCAGGAGACCTCCTTCATTGAATTACAGTCTGACTGCTACCTTGGCGTCCATCGGAGCTGCCTCTGTCCCATCCGCCGGACTCGTCACTATGCTCTTGGTTCTTACTGCTGTCGGTCTTCCAGTCAAGGATGTTTCTCTTATTGTTGCTGTCGATTGGCTTCTGTGAGTGCTCGTTTTATTGACAGCTCAATCAATTGTCCATTTCGTTTCAGTGACAGAATCAGAACTTCCATCAACGTTCTCGGAGATGCTATGGGTGCCGGAATCGTCTACCACTACTCCAAGGCCGATCTTGATGCCCATGATCGTATCGCTGCTACCACCAGATCCCACTCTATCGGTATTGAAGTTTTATATAAACTTTTGTTGATTTATTACTTTCAGCTATGAATGATGAGAAGAGACCGTTGGCCGTGTACAGCAGCCTCCCGACCGACGACGACAAACACACTCATTGATAATTGAATACCGAAAATCTAAAAAATGTTCTTCTCTTTCCATGTATCTTCATTTTCACAAAATAGCTTCTTTCTTGCTTTCCGAATACTTTTCCCCTTAACCTTCCTCAATTTTCGGTTTCATCACCCGACGCTTCTCCGAATCTTGTCTGTTGTAAACTACTCCCGATGACTCTGCTTCTAGAACGACCTTTCCTTTTCCTGATGAGCTTTGACTACAATTAGGATATTTCTTCTGATTTAGTCCATTTTCAATTCATTTCAATTCATCTGAAATAAACCCATGTTGCATAGCTAAATGACCGAGAGTGACAAGTGCAGACCGAGAGAGAAAGAATCGTAAGGTTTGACAGGCAATAAAAGCTGGGCCTCACATTCTTATCATTCGCTTTGCGATGTGTTCACAGAGGCTGGTAGGTAAGTATTTTCTGCTTTAAAAGTCAGAGTTTCTGGGAATCTCTAGTTAGTCTGAAAGTTCGCTGTGGGAAACGTGAAGCAATCATTGGATAACTAACTTACACGTACTGGTAAAATTGAATAATTGCATAGAGATCCTTTGTGTATCCATTATGTTGCAGCGAAAATTTTCCGGACTGGAAGCTTTTGCAATTTTCTTTTCGAACGCTGGCTTGCAGAACTTCGTGTGTAGTAAATCTTTCTCAGAGGTTCCTTAACAGCAACAAAATTTTTCACAGTCTAACATAATAGGATGGTCTGCCACCGTCACTAGTGTTCAATACAATTTAGTTATTCGAAAATCACATCAGTACGAACATTTCATGACTAATTTTTCAGGACAATTTAGAGCAGAAACTTGTGTTTCAATCCTCCTCCGAAATTTGTATTTGATCTGTGATTCGGGTGTTTGAGAGGGCGATCTGAAAATATGACATGAAGAAATGGGTGTTATTTCTTCGGTTTTTTATTTGCATTTGACTACTTTTATTACTTGGCCAAGATGTCGTTTAGTGAGGGTGCGATACACACACGTCAGAAAGAGGGGAGACTGTTTCATTTTTATCAAAAACCTATTAACAATTGAATAACTTTTATCAGTCAAAACGTGGAAGATTATACAGTTTTTCTACGCTTAACCTATTTTGTGGCAGATAGACAGAATTGGCTTTCACGGAAACACGAGTGGCATAAAGTGAATCGGATCGTTAGGGTGGAAACTTGCAAAAAAAGGTTTTTGTGGAATCTTGGCAACTGGTCAATAAAATGGCTGCAGTAAGGAAAATACTGGGCGTCCCTCGAATTCATTGACGTTCCATCATTTACAATCATATTATCAAGTCATCACCTTTCGAGTTGCCTAATCGATTTAAACTACTGATAATGCCATTTGGCATGTCACCGATTCCAACAGTGCACAATGATTATAATGGGGTGTAACCGTACGTGTGTGTGGAAATTTGAAGCAAAACGAGGCAATTGATATGACTCATGAATAGACAATAGAGAATCAGAGAGGGCAGGGTCTTGATTTGATTAGCTGAACCGTGCTCCACTCGTTGCTCCCTCGACCCGGATGGCACATCACACCGTTCTTTTAGCCTTACTACTGGCGTTCTGCGCTACGGCCAGTGCTCTTGATAGTGAAGGAACATCATTCGTATTTGCCTTTGTTCGGAATGCCAACGCCGCCAACATCACGGATCAAGTCCTTTCGGCGTCAGGTACAAAAAAATATTCGTCACTTTCTCATAGTTCCTTTTTCCAGTTCTCAACCAAAATGCACAAGACTGTCTGTTCACGCTAACATACAGGGCCGACTATCATAAGGCGACTCCACCACAGAATATGACCGTCACAGTTCCCACAATGGGATCCACCCAAGTAAGTCGACGTTTTGTGAGATGCTTTGAAATTCATTATTAAGGTTATCATCCCCAATTGGTACGGATGGAACTACGCTGGTGAGAGTGTTCAAGATGACGTTTTCTTGACACTCATGGGATACTCCACTTGTCCAGTGACGGTGCTTGCCAATAACTATGATATCCGGACAGGACAGGGAGATACTTTCATGGGTGAGTATTATACGATAGTAGTAAGGATACAGAATGAAACCTCTATAATTCAGTTTTTCGTTATTCTGCATTGTAGTCAAAACCGGAGAATTTTTTCACCCAACTTATTTACTGAATTTCAGTTCTCCCAACGACTTGGGGATCAAAAAGCTTCACATTCTCTTTGCCACCAGCTGTGACCTCAACTGACCAACAGTACGAACAAGTCTTCGTTCTCCCTACCACTGAGGTTCCTTTTGATTTTCCATGAATGACCAAAACCGTCAAAATAATTCAGGGAACAACTCGTGTCAATGTCTTCGAGATCGGAAACGCCCAATCCTACTTCAGCTTTAATGCTACGTATGGAAACGCCCCAGCTGTGTACATTGGAGCTCGTACTCCAGACAAAAGACCAAGGACCTATCATGTCACTTCTGATAAAGACGTTCTGGTGAGTAAAGTTTTTGCAGGTGTTATTACAGGTATAACGTTTGAAGACACATTTGATTTTATCAACCAAATATATCTATGCCAACAAATTTCAGATCGTCGCTGGAGTCACATGCGCGGGAGCCGATGCCAGTAGCTGCGATCATGCTGCATACATGCCACATCCTCCACCAGCCAGTGGTATGAACTTTGTAGATCCCATTTCGTATTGATAATAGTTGAAGAGTATTAGTTTAGTCTGACTTCATTTGAAAGCGAAAAATAACTGAAAAGGTGAAATGTGATTGGTTAAGATTGCTATCCATATGACTACTATGACGATGATCATGTCAGCTACTTGCCAACCACCTCTCAATTCTTCGCTGACATCCCCGGAACCTGTTTGGTTGGACAAAATGTAGGCAAAGAAAATATCAAATATTTTGTCACAACACAAATTCAGATCACAAGCACGCTAAATGATGGTGTTTCAAAAACTATCACAATCAAGCCACAAATGGAGTCCCCGCTTTGGACAATTCAAACTACAAACGCTGCTCAGCTGGGAGTGGCTTTCCACAACGGGTGAGTGGTTTCTTGAGAAAATGTTTTCATCAAAAGAAAAGGAAAAATGCATATCAGAAAAACATATAAATGTCATGGAGGTATAGATGCTCATTATGATGCGTGACCCAACAAAAGGAGAATTTTCGAAACACATGATATGAATTCGCGAGCATGAAAACATGATCTTTCAGAGGGTCCAACATCCACATCGCTAGATACTATGACGGAACCAAATTCAATTCTCGAGGAGCGTTTGTCGCAACATCCCCATCGATTACTCAATTCCATAGCGATAGCACTGCTTTCTACACAAGAAATGCAAATGACTCGCTGGAAATTTACTGTACCGTACTTGGTTGTGCAGCTATCTCAATTGACGGGACGAAAATTGTCATTTCTGACACAAAAGCTGTTCAGAGTGTTGATGGAAATTCGTACTACATTTTCGTGATTACAATTCCAAACGCAGGGTTCCATCAAATCAGTTTATCTAGCACAAAGGGACAGTACTCATTCTTTGTGTTCGGAAAGAATAATCAATACTCGTATGGTTATGAGGGAGGAGTGAACAGTGAGTGATCTTATAATGAAAAAGCAAAAACAAAACTGAATGGTTGCAGAGCCAACATTTGTTCTTGCACCGCCAACAACTCCTGGACCAACACAATACCCACCGACCACCGTTACCACGCAGTCACCACCCACTCCTGTCACTACTCAGGTTATTATCCAGAACTTCGAAAGGACTTCATAACTTTCACATTTTAGACTGTTCCAACAACAGTTACTCCACCAGCAGCCGCGTCTACTTCTACTGCACCAGGAGCCCTCTCCACTGCCACCACAACCAACCCTGGCACAAGTAAGCAAACCGCTACAGTACCGTACCAAACTACCACCACCGGCCCCCCAGTCACCACTTCTTCGACTCCTGCCCCACAGACTTCAGCGTCTGTTTCTTCATCTATTATCACGACCCCGTCTCTTTCTACACAAACTACAATCTTCAAAACTACTATGACCAGCACCCAATCCCCAACCACAGGCCTCCATACCGTTACCACAACCGCAACCCAACCTTTAGCTTCTATTTCCTCTACCCAACCTATCATGACCACCACCGCTACTCTGCCTGTTATGAGTTCTACCGCTACAAAACCGTTAATGACTACTACTACTGTTAGCTTGTCTGTAGTTACCACAAATTCAGTGACTTCTGCTACATCGACTGTCGGCTCTACTGCTCCTCCGCCTACAAATCCAGCAGTCACGACCCAAACCACTGCTACTCCACCTCAGACTCCAGCTCCTACTTCTGCTACGATTGCCACAATTCCGACTACTGGAACAAGCGCCCCACTTCCATCCACCGTCACTACCAATACTCCAGTAGTTACTACCACGACTAATCCCCCCGTAGTAACCACCAAAACAACACCTTCCCTCCCCCCGCAAACTTCTTCGCTGTCACCGACCACGGTAGCTATTACAACTGTTTCTCCAAGCACCGGTAAGACATATTTTTTCAGTTATTTCCACATGATGAACACTGCCTTTTGATTGGTTTTGCTTTTTTCAGTTGGTTCCACTGTTACCACACCATCACCAGCACCAGCTACTGGAAGCACACCAACGACAACTGTGGTCACTAGTACTGTCGCAGCACCAACTACGACCACAACGACTACTACAACGACTACTACAACGACCACAAAACCACCTACCACTACTACCACAACCACGCCCACAACTCCAAAACCTACTCAACCGGTGGTCACAACCACCGTAACTGCTCCAGTTACTACGACTGTCAAAGTTCCAGTAACTAAAACGACTGAAAAAGTTGTGCCGACCACGCCGACCACCGTGACAACACAAGCTCCAACTACATCGACACAGTCTTCATCACTGATTTCTCTTGCTCTTCCAGTTGTCCTCACCATTTTATTCTCACTATTCTAAACTCCTTTTTTATGCAGATAATCTTTGTCATTTTCGTTCCGAGAATAAATGCTATGAAAACAAAAACCGAGAAATGTCATTCTCTTCGATTCTTTGATTCTAATTTTTTCCATTTGATTGTCCCTGAACAATGCATACCTTTTCACTCACAATCATCGAGCAGAAAATAAAAAAGACGGTCTATTATCAGTTGAACAATGCGATTCTCTGCCTTCAACTTTGTGATTCATTTGTATTATCATGCGAAATGGACAAGACTCGTCATTACAAAATATCAATTTCATTATTTCACAAGTTTTGTTCGATTCGAATAACACAGTCATTGGGATAAGAATTGGTAATTAAACGGCTTACAAGAGATCTGACAAATATAATGGGGATGGTGCAAGTGAGAATATGAAGGTGAGTGTTTTAGAGTGAAACGTTAGGCATAAGAAGGCATAAATAAAGACAAATAAATAACATTTGAATTATGAATAAAAACAAGAAGAGGCAAAGAAGGCCATTAGAGAACTATGTTGGCGTTGGAATCCATGACAGCTTTCTGGATGACCTTCATGTAGCAAGAGATTTGCTCCAGGATAGCAGTGGCCATATCCTTCGATGAGGTTCCTTCATCCTCGACAACACTGTCCAAGCTTCCGCTGCTCTTTACAATGCGCTTTCTTCTTCTTGGACGGTAGACGTAGTCCGGGTAGGTGAGGAAGTGCTCCTCGCGGAGTTGTTTCGCCTGTAAGTCATCAGTTTTAATGATGGGTTTCCGTTTATTTTAAGTAAACTCACGCGCTCAACAAATGGGACTTTCTGCTCTTCGGCTAAAAGACGCCATTCTGCTCCGAGCATCTTCGAGATGTCAGAGTTGTGTTGTTTCGACCCTGATGCGGCTAGTTGTTGTCTGCGCTGTTGAGACCACACCTAGAAATGGAATATGATCAGTGGCCGTGTGAAACTTTCACAATCTTTAATTACCATAAATGCGTTCATTGGTCTCTTTATGCGTTGTTCAGAGCTTCTCGATGGTGTATCTCGTTTTGAGACTTTCTTAATAGAAGCGGCACTCATGGAAGTTATCATTTTTGCCATTATATCCACTTCTGGAATGTCGCAGACCAATTTGAAGTCGAACGGTCCTGGTGAGTCGGGGGTGGCTGGTGGAGAAGTCGCTATATCTGGCTCAGATTCGGTGGAGTTTCGAGTGGACATATGGTCGTGGTCGTTGCAAGATTCTTGGAAACCGAGTAGCATTGACAAAATGGAGTTATCTCCCATCTTGGGAATCACAATAGGAATTGACAATCCGTGAGGAGCCGTTGTTGTCTGGAAAATATTCTTTCACAAAATGCGTGTATAGAGAATTATATCTCTTGTTCTCATGGCTTTCTTTTGTGTGTTGAAATAGGCAGGTGAACAAGAAGAATTAATGAATCTTGGCACCCCACTTCTCAATCCCCCGGACTCATTATCCACAGATACAAAATATGTTTTCCTCTAATGGAAAACGAGGAGGAATAAGATGGATTGAAAAGGAAGGAATGACAAGAAGGCGAGCCAACACGGTTGATATGATACAAAAACGAATGACGGTGGGGTGGAAGAATGTGTGGTAAAAATAAGGCAGATGGTAACACAACTATCAAAGAGAATGAGGGAAAAAAGGTTTTTCAGAAATGAATGATTAGCAAGCAGTGTCGTATCAGTGTGTGCTTGTGCTAGATTTTTGTTCATGAAAGTTCACGACAATACGCCTTTTGTTACTGTGAATTGATTGTTGCTCTAACAGGTCAGTTTTACTTCGAGTTCTGAAATGATTCGGTAAAGTGAAGGAGAATGATGCATGAGAACAGACATAACTTGTTCTTCTCGTTTGAGAATTAAGTGACAACTTCCCGCCTTTGACGGAAATTTCCCGGGACGCTAGGGCATGTGCGTCGCTTCAAAGGATACTTCGTAGCTTGTGCAAAATGGAAATCTAACTTGGACTAGATTTGTCCTAATGGAGACCCAGATCAAACACAAGTGTGGGTGGAGATTTGAGAGCAAGCTTTATATGCTGGTCAAGCGAGGGAAGGGGCGGAGCATAATGGAGAACAAGAATGGAAGAAAGAAGAAGAAAAAGGAGTAGAGTGCTGCTCAATTCATTACCATTGTATTCGTTGAGATTACATATCGCCTTTGGGGAAGGTACCACCTGATTGATATAAAGGGGATGCATACAATAAATATAATAGCCGATATTCATATGCAAAGCCTCCTTCTCTTCTAATCATCCGGTAACAAAGCCTACAAAGCGTACGATTACAACAACTTTTGTTAATATTGAATGAGCCGCCTCTCTCGGGATTTTGAATAGATCCTCATAATGGATAAATTGGGAGATTGTGTGTGTAAGAATTTTGAGAATCTGGGAAATTCGCTATGAGCTAGAATGGAATCTCGTGCGGTGTCGCGTGCTCATTGTAGCAATCGGATACAATCGGAAGGTAATGAACCATTGTGTATACTGAAATTTGTATTGAGCTACAGTAGCTTTCAGATTGTGACATGTCTCATGACATAGGACACTACAAGTTCATTCCCACAGAGTTGCGAATCGTGAGAATCTAGAAGAACATTGTTCTTTTCTTAGTTGACACCACCGAATTCGCACTAATCCTGAACCAAATTTCCTGATTCCTAAACGTTTTAAGTTGTGATAACAGTTTTTTTCAACTAAACATCACAGAAATTTGTCATGTAAGCAACAGATGTTTACACGAATCATCGTCCTTATTCTCTTTGTGACAACAAAACTACTCTTCCGATTTCTTGACACAAAACTTACCAGGGCAGTAAACAAATTTACTCTCTGCGATACCGTAGTTTTTTTTTTTGCAAAACAGATGGATTAATTTATATCTTTCACTAGTGAATCACTTTTCCAAATTCCTTTATTCAGGACATTGTTTTGAAGACAAGGACCAGAATTGTTGATCTGGTCATCCAGATTCATCCAGAAATTCGCTTCACAAAGCCCTCTTTCTATTTGTATACAACCTTCCAAAAGATCACGACTAGTTGAAGCCGTACGTTTTGTTCAGCTTGAAGATACAAAGAGAAGGAAAAGTAATTAGGAGCGAGCATAAGGTTTCATGCGCCGTTGTTCAGCAGACAAAGGTGCAAGACGCCGCATATCATGCTTTGATAACTTGCGCAAGGAATTTGCATCAGGATTCATGAAGAAGTCGCAGAATAACGCATTTGAGCATAATGGGAATGTGTGCACTTTTTCCATTATTCTAGGAATACTTTGAAGATAAGAACATTAGATTCTAATTAGCAAAAAAAAAGTTCAGTGAGATGAAAACCCATTGCACCAGAAAATCATGTAACTGGGAAGGGATCGTACTCTTTTGCTCAAACATTGGTTTTTTGACCGTAAACCGGAAAATGCGGTATTTCACAACTTTTGATAGCCAACTCATACATTGTGAAAACATATTGATAACGATGGTTTGTTTCAAGGTGAGTAATATAGAACTTTGAAAACAGATCGGATTCTTTTGTCAATTATACTTTTCTAAAGTCCGAAACACACGTAAAACATGCATATGAAAAGATAGTAAAAAATTGTAAAATGTGAGAAAAACATGCAAACGTAGGAATGTTAAAAGCAAAACTAACCATTGCTATCTGAGATGCATAAAGTTGACGAGCGAATGGTAAGGAGAGCATACCTGCAAGCATACAAAAATATCTTTGTGTTGAAATGAAATGACGGAAGAATGACAAACGGATTGTTTTTTGTGTTTATAGAACATTTACTATCCTATTGTTTATAGAGGCTGAGACAATACAGTACTAACGGTGACAATGGTATGTTTTCTATCAGTAGAGGACTTTTAAAAGTACGAATTGTCCTTTCACAGCTTTCATTCTCTTCTTTGTTTCACTTGTTCCTAGTTTCCCACAATTCGATCTAATCTTTTCCATGAACCAAAGTCTGAGCTGCAACAAGGATTCCAAAACTTTCAAAATCTCCTAAAAGGACACCTGGTCTGCTCAAGTGTGAAAGGATCCTATTGTTTGGAGATCAAAAAAGGATTTAGCGGAAAGCCACATCGATAACGACAAAAGGTTTCTAAAGTTCAGAATCCATTGAGATTAAAAGAATCAGCTGTCTTTCTTTTTGTTTCTGGAAACAAACAAGTCCTCTGATTATTTGCACGTCTCCAAACACTGGACCGGTACAATAATGCAACAAAAGTACCGGAATGTTGAACAAATGACAGGAGAGGGAATCAAAAAAAAAGAAAGAAATGTAATGAAAGAAGAAGAAGGACAAGTGAAGAAGGAACGATTCATATTCGAACAAAGAAAACTGAACACTGCTGAAGGAAATGGAAATTAGTCATTGAGCGGAAACAAGGTTTTAATAGTATTCCATTATTACCTTGGGATGAGAATTGGTCAAAGTTTGGGAACAACAAAGATCCGACTCCTCGAGAGGTTTCACAACGAAAGGCGGAGATACTGATTTTGACCTCAACCTACTGTCACAAATTTTCAATCAACATGCACATAAATTATCTCTTGTTCTTGTTAATTCCGTTTCGTGACATTGAACAAATTGGAAATGATTGATTTGAGTTATTGAAGCGCGACCAAAGTATCCGAATTCGTCTTTCCAATCAGAGTTACCATTGAATCTGAAACGTGCATTTATAGAAAAGTTATGAATGGGCGAGGAAAAAAGAATGATTGATTAACGTCAGTACTCGACTGAAAAAATCAAATTAATAACAAGGAGATTCAATGAAAAATATTTTGAACAGATCAAACAAACAGAGAGAGAAAGTATGGACATGACTACTCCTTTGGGGGGTAAATTGTTCTTCAAAACTCCAATTGTTTTTTAAAACTTCAATTGAAAAGAGCGAGTATCATGAAGTTATGTGAAATTCGATTATTTTTTTCCTGTGATTCGAACGATTTTCAGCAAAGTCACTGTTGAAAAACAGCCTAGAAGACCTATGTCTCTTCTTCTTTCTGAAAAAAATGTACTGACAACATCTTTTCCACCACCCCGATATGGAATGTAATTGTTCACAACACTCCGAATTCTTAACTCCTAGTCAGTTCTCAAACTTAATACAGTTTTCCATTACCCGGTTCTGATTTCATACATATTTTGCTACCTCCTCCCTACCTCCTCTCACTTGCCCCATAATTGCCTGAATATTGCTATTATACAGTTCCCATATTCCTCTCCTTGTCTAGTTTGAACTCATGAGGGATCTTATTAAAAAATTCGGTTGTTCCTTTTGTGCCATATTATGGTTCGAGACACACCAACATTTTTTGGTGATTACTGTAAACCAAGTTGTTTCTGGAAATGAGTCTGAGGATGTGAAGTGAGAAAGGTTTTTTTTTTGGATTTCCATGTCTCATCTGAAATAGTTCTGGTAAAACTGAAAATTCTCAGTTTTCAAATGCATAAGTCCTGGTGATAAGTTTCAATAAAGTTTCATTGTGACCCATAAAATTTCTCCCCGCTTTTTCTCCCCGCGAGTTCGAACACTTATTATTTGTTGTTATGATTCCTTGATTTTGAATTTCGGATTTCCGTGTGCTTTGTTTTTTGCTCTAGAAACCAAGACTCGAAATATCAAAACAGGAAGATTTTTTGTGACATGATGAACACAAAATGGTGGTCTCATTATTTTGAACACACAATATTTTGTTTAGTGTTTTGTTAGATTTCTGAATTTTAACGTGTTTTAATTTGGGTCAGGAATAACATGGATACTTGCTTTCACTCCGAAGTGTCTTTTTATTATCGTCTTACTTTGAAAAGTGTTTTATGTCATGGTTACATTTGGTCAGAAATTTAGGATACAAAGATTTTAGATGATCTGTTTTTTGTTTCAAGTTTTTTGTCGGAGTTTGATTACCCCAATGTTTAATTTTCGTGAGAAGTAACGACTTTCTCCGGGTTCTCTTACAGTGAAGTGTTGGAAACTCAAGCTTATTTAATGGACTTTTGTAGTCGTTTTGACTTAGAATTTGAGAACGAAATAACCTTTAATAATTACTATCTAGCCGCGAAGCAAATCGGAGTCGCTTTATTTTTCAAGAGTGCAAGGACTCTTGTAAATGTTGCAAGTTGCGGACAATTTGCATTCTTAAAAACCTTCGTGCCTTTTTTTCTTTTTTACAATACTTTCTCATCCGACCTCAAAAAGTGAAGTCAACCAACTATAGCAATTCCATCATAAAACTCCCATTTTCAAAGATCATACGTAACCCAGCGATCAATTTTCACTTTGATGTGACGGATAATATACTAAATGGAAAAATCTGAAACTAATCCTTTCCTACTATTACTTACTACTATTACCCACCGACAATCCTTGATTTGAAGATCAAAGTTTTTTGAGGTCACCATTACTCACTACTTTGATTTTGCTTCCCAGTCGGAAAAGTGAATTTTTCTCCCTATTATTCGAGAAAATTGAATATCTCTTGCGCTTCTTTTTTACTTTTACTTTTTTACTTCTCGGGACATCCAAATGCAATTTATCGCCAAATTCCATTTCTAGTACCTTTTCCAAAAAAAATTTCGTCATGTTGCTTTTTTCTTTTTCTCATCCTGGCCGAAAATGTTCTCACAATTTTCTGCAAAGCTGAAGATTCTACTAAGACCCTGTAAGACGAACAAATCCAGGTCTTATGTCATTTCCTGATCAGGATTCATGTTAGACTGTAATTGCAATTTTTCTTTCACAAAAAAAACCAAGCTCGGTGAATTCGGCCTGTCAAAAATAAAGTCCCCTGAAGATTTTTGAGCGTGTATCCTCGAAAAAAGATGCTCCATTTTCCATTTCCCAGCACACAAAATTGGATGATATCATTGCAGTTACTATCAGAAATTGGATCTTATTGGGCGTCTCTGACGCGGAAAATTGAATATTTTTGATCCACCCAGGTCTCTACCATCTTTTCATCCATCTTTTTTTTGTGTTGTTGTTCAAGTTTTTTGGAGAAAACTCGAACCAATTTGGGAAGGGGTTCATTCGAATGGAGTTTTTTCTTATAGAACGAATTTCTCGAATTCCAATCAGTCTTGTGTTTGCTACAAATAGTCTAATCTGAGGTAAAAACTGGATAAATCGGTACGCCTTGTTTTTTCGAAAACAAGCTTAACTCTAATCAGTTCTCTGATCCCTTCTCCATTCTCAACACCCTCACCACGCTGTATTTTTTACAAGCAATACTCAGTATTTGCCATTCGACTTGTTTTCTCACATCAGGAGTAACATTTGTTTCATAGTACGTTCTTGCATGGTCATAGTCATTAAGTGAAAATTAGGAGAGATGACAAGCCTGTGGTAAATGGTGAATTTTAAATCAGAATTGATGCAAATTTTTCAGTGTTTCTTGGAAGCTACGGTACTAACTGCACGCTCAGAAACTTAAAATGTTAATCAACCTTTTTTTTATAAAGATGAAAAAACAAAAAAGAAATGATGTATCCAACAAACAAAAAACATACTGTAAGCGGTTTTTCAAAACCTCATAAGCCTAATTCGTATTTTTCCGTTTTTCAGTCTCCCACATAATGCTGTTTTTTCATGTTTTGCTGATTAGCCAGATATTGGTTATTTAATGGGCTGAGAACGCCTCACTTGAGGTTTTAAGTTGAATACTCAGTTAGTATTTTTTTCAAGTGAATTTGGATAAATGCAGCGCTTTCCTCATTCACCTTTTGCAAGTCCGGATCAGGGTAAAAATACTATTAAAATTAATTTGAATGTTTTATAGGCGACTGTTTTCAGAGAATCATATTGATTAGCTCTGAACAGACTTTGCAAATTTCTAATGATTTTCACAAAAAAGACCAAGCATATCCGATTTTCGTTTGAAAACCCTTCCTCAAAAATTTGTTTTTCTAATCAACCGGGCCGACGAAAATTTTGCTTTTGGCCCGGCCCGTAGCGTGTCTATTTCTGAAGTCGTCAAAAATGTCGAGCTTTGAGAATAGGTTCTTGAGTGTATGGAATTACACGAAACGATCTGCTCAATTTAAACTTCTCAATCTTCCGTCCGAACTCAGCTGACTCTTTTCTCTGTCCGATCATATGTTGCATTTTTCATCCCTCTACAAACGTGTTACCCATAATTTAGTGGAACTAATTACTCAATCCCATCCTCGTCTTCTTCTTCTCCTTCTGTTTTCTGTCTTCTCTCCTATTAGCAATGTCCACTCAAAACATCCATGCATATAGATAAAAAAAGGCGCATCTGTCGGTTGCATACCAAATAGAGCCAAAACTCAGTAGCCCTTTTTTCTAGTGAGGACCACGCGGTAGAAGCGACATCGTGTTATTCATCTATTTATTAACGCGTGGGTTCACTTCTTCGGACGTCCTTGTCATTGGAAACCCCCCCTCGGGACGACACGACTCTGTAGACACACACACACATACACACGAGGCTTGCTGGAATTGAAACAATTTTCCATTGTTTTCTGGTCAACCGTGAGCCCCGCTTCTTCAACGGCGTTGATTCGTTGTTGAATCTGGGAAAGCGTGGAAATTAATCTTTCGCTTCCTCACATCGTTGATGAAATCGGGGGCGGAGACGACAAAACGAGAAATTGGAAAGTCGGACCATCATCATCATTGGCAAGAGAAAAAAACGAAGCGAATCCGCCACCTCTTCTATACATATATTTGTGGAGGCGCAGTTCGACAAGACTCCTCTTCTTTTGTCGAGTAGGTCCCACCTACTGCGGTTCGAACGTCGGAAAAAACACTTCTTTTTTCTCGTCGCCGCCTCCTCAACATTTTTCTTAACGCTTCTCAATTAACGTCGTTTTCCAATCACGGATACGCAGTCACCCGGCAATAGAGAAACGAACACGGACACATTTGTGCCACCCCTATTTTATTCGCTATCCTTGAATTGTTCACCTACTGAAACTTAAGCGAAATGACTGAAATCATGGTAAACGCGGAATGGTTCGAGGTGAGTCAGTTTTGAGATCTTGCGTTGAAGTTCGAGTGCATCTACGTCATCATCTAAACTTCCTGAATGTGTAATTTGTAAAAGTACCCCTACTAGTATTACTTATTCCTAGATGGTTCATTGAGAGAGTCTGCATCATAATATTAATCATGGACGCATCTTCTCAGGTATGCGAATCTCAAAGAACTTGTGTCTGACAGGGGTTTTCCTGAGCAAACTTTTCGCCGTTGATGTTCTAACTCTAATTTGTTTTCCTCAAGATTTCAGACATATCTCAGATTGTTGTGAAGATCTTTACATTTCGCCAGTATCACATGGAAGAATCGTGTGCTAGTGGATTGTGACTGAGGATACAGCAGCAAATTCGGTTTACTCAAACCTACTGTTCTGTCTCTATCGAGTAGTCTTGAAAACAAAGACATTATAGTAATCCATGGAATGTCAATGTTTTTTTTTGCTTTTGAGAATCCTCAACTTTTTTTCCACATCAAAACGATGAAGACGTGGAACTTGTAACTCTGACGTCGGAAAATCACTAAACTGAAATTGGAAATTCCCAATTTCGGATTCCGAAATCAGGAACAAATTTTAGGACTGCACATACAACGTTAAAAATTCATAACTTCCAGGAAGAGATTGTTCTTTGATGCTGATGTTTGAATGATGAATATACAATGATCCTCTTTCAGATCCTGTACTTTTCCGCAGAGAAACGTTTGTAGTCGAACAAGTGTGACTGAAAATGACTTTTGAATGTAGTATCTGTTTGAGTGTCTCTCTGACTCATCTGCTTCCCGATTCCAGACATAAGAGAGGAGAAAAAAAAAGAGAAGCCTACTTTTAAAAAGGTTGATCTGCGGCGCAGAAATCTGAAAGCGAGTGGGCTTTTCGTTCTGTTGAATTATTCAAAAGTCCAATATGCTTGTGTGTCGCGACGGATAAGAAGACACACTGAGCAGAATTTTTGAATTTTCAACAGCCCCTCGACACATTCTGGAAAGTTTCGCGGAGCTTGAGAACCGAAGAGCGGAAAATACGAGGGAAAAGGAGGAAAAACAGACAAAAGTTATGAATGGAAAAATGTTATTGTCACTCACATGTTTATCAGAAACAGAAGGAGAAGGAAAAACCGTGAGGGAAACTGATGGAGATATTGTAGCGCTCTTAGAAAATATAGGATAGTATTTGTGGTATTTTCTGTGCTATGAACGTCACTGAAAGTTTTCTGGAATCTTTGAATCTGCAGGTTAGTCAGTATATGGGAAATCTCACACCGTGCGAGAGTTAGATCACTTGTTTTCTCTCCATCTTTTTGGCTCAAGCTACATCTGACACAGCATTAGTAAATCTGATTATGAGCCGAGTCAACTACTTATAATATTCTTTGAACTGAGTGTTTTTCTCACTCCTCTCCTCTGCAGCAGTATCCGTTGACGAAAAATTAATATACAAAATTAGATCTTCGTTGCTCTTTTATTCTACTTTATAAGGAGCAATAACTGAATAGTCGCGATTTTTAATATCTGCTTCGAACTTCGCACCGATACGCCCCCGGGCGGCTATTTTTCAATAATAGTGGTAACTATAAAGATGAGGACCTCTGCCCCCGTGGATCGTCACAGCATAGTTATTGTCGAAATGGCTAACGAAAACATATGACATCACATATAAATTTACCTAGTTTCTTCCCTCTCGTATTCTCCTTTTTCTTATTCTTTTCTTCTTCTTTACTCCTTCATCTTCGTTGCCTCAAGATATTTATGCTAGCCATCTATCTTTCTCTTAAAATTCATCACTTGTTCAGCCCTTCCTTCTTATCCGCTAAATTAACAACCCTGTTTTGTTTTTCTGAAGTTTCCCTCCTGAAAATTCGTTGTCTCCTCATCCGTCAGTTCTGAAAAGAGACCAATTGGAAAAAAGAGAGTTGTATGGTTTCTGGATATTTCGAGAAGGTCTCAAGGATTAAAGTCGTCAAAAATACCTTCTCAGTGGCATTTGGATCCGAAATGCTTCCAACGATGAAGTGTCACACGTGGTGAAACCCTATTCCAGACATTTGGGATGACTCGACTCTAGGTGTACCTTTTGATTGTATGACCAACAAAGGATGCAAATTTTGTTGTATTCAGGTCTATAAGCCTTCTGATTGGAGTGTTCTGAAACGAGTGAAGAACGAGTAAAGTCTACTTTGGACACGAAATTAGAAAATTCTGTCATCTTTTCTCAACTCCACCTCCTTCTTCCCCTCCTACTCTTCCGGAGCATTTTTCCATATTTTAGCACACATTCATATCATCAGATTTCTTGTCTGCGAAATTCTTACTACTTCTCTCTCCTAGTCATAATGATAATAAACGATACTGATGTGCAAAATTTGGTGAGTTCTTGTGTGTAATTGTTTTTTGGGGACCACTTTTAAGATCAACCCAGTAAATTTTGATGAGTTGAAACAGGGGAGGGATGAGAAAAAAGTTTAACTGGGGAGAACCCCAATAACTCAACTGTCACCATTCGCTCCAATCAACAAAGCTATCTGTCAACGATTGCCGGTGCAGGTGATCTTTTTGCTATTTTTTTCGTTTACTCCGATAACAGAACAACTGTTCTAGTAACAATTGGTCTGCATGAAGCTCATCATTAGTTTCAAAAGTTCCCCATGGTTTACTCTTGGCCTCATTTATTAGTTTATTTACAAAACCAGACTATGTGGGAATGTTCATACTGTAATCAGTAGATAATTGAAAACATGGTAGAATTTATGAATAAAAACTTCTTACTAGTTCTTATCTTCAAAAGACTGTTCCAAGTCAGAAGCCATACTTTTTCTCAGATCAAAAAAATTTTTTTATCCCTAGTTCCCATTCAAGGTCTCAGTGACACTTAAATTTTGAAAAAAACTTCCTCGCAAACAGAAACATGGTGGATTTTTTGAATGAGGATCATTCTTTTCGGATCATCTCTGTTTCCACATTTCTCCGCCCTATAGTTTGTGCGTGTGAATTCGATGCCTCAACATCTGAATATGACGAATATCTATTAAACGGAGAGAACAAGATGACAAGTTGACAATCCTGACGTGTTACACTGGCTATGGGACATGTGCTTGAAAAAAAGAAAAACGAAAGAAAAACGAAAAACGAGGTACGTCGATTATCGGGCGACTGCCTCAACATTAAGATTTGGCCAATCACCGATGCCTTCTGGGTATCATTGTGTGGTTTATCCAAAACGAAGCCAATTAGACAAAAGGCCCCATCCGGAAAACGTTGACGAGAGTCCCACCGTGGCATTTTCTCATTTCATATGTCTCGTCTCTCGAACTTCTTGCCAAACAAAAATTGACAATCTGAGTGTGCGCAAAAGGTTATTCATTTTGCTGCTCCTTATTCTGACTTCTTCTTTCCTGATTCACTTGACGAAGAGTACATGATAAACGAATCGTATTCCAAGGTAAATTCACGAGTTTTCAAGAACAAGATGATCTTAAATTAGAATTTCAAACCTTAGAACGGAAGGCCTAGGATTATGTTATTTTTCTGCTGGGGAGTGAAAAATGATGGCGTTGATGTTCCCAACTAATGTGGAAATCAAAGTGTTAAACAAGTTTCGTGAGAATCTGAAACATTGATAAAAGTGTAAAATCCTCTTGGAAATCACGTCATGAGAACTTCCCAAATACAGAACAATCTGAAATTCGCTTTCGATTCTTTGTTGGGTACATGCACTTTTTTCTTCAACCAGACAATAATATTGGTATATTCCAAAATCTCATGTCCTTGGGTCAAGTTCAAGCCGAACTTTTTTATTTACACATGCATCCAATTAGGAGAAGAATTCTGGACGGACAACAAGAGCTGGTGTGCTGGAACCCTTTTCATGATATTGTTGTGTCATGCGCTGCTTGCTCATTTGATTTCACAAAAAAACAGTGAGACCAAATAACAAAACAATCTTCAGGTTCCACTATACGGGAAAGTTACCATTTTCTGAATTTAGTGAGGAAGCCGAATAATTCCGGATCATTTGGGATCAAACATCTCAGACATTCGGCATGTGTTACACACTGAAACGGTCAGAAGACCCGCCTTGGTTTGATGATAATTTGGAAATTCTATCAGCAACGATCATCTCTAAAAAACTGAAGCGCCTAGTTCGACAGAATTCCGACAAAAACATAACCTCTGTACTCGTCGAGCTCTCACACTTCATGTGAAATTCAGGGTTACTTGATATCCATCACAAATGCGCTTTAGTCAAACTACCTTATACCTTATTCCCCGTTTACTTTTGGAATGATCCATTCCCTCCCCCTCTCGACTTTTCCATCTATAGATCTGGATCTAGTTGGATTTAATTAGATTCACAATTTTCTTCTCGAATCTCACGTACTGGCTCCTTTATGATTTGTCTGGAAATCGCAACTTCTCCGGAGTATCCCTCCGTCAATCTCAAGATGCATGAATGTTTCATGGATGTGATTTCTAATTATTCTACTCTTTCCAACGTCAATGAGTTTTTCTCAGGGTGTAGAGGAAGGTTCATTTTTTCGCAAAAGTTCCTGGATCACTTTTTTCCAATTTGAAAAGTGCAAACTCTAAATTATGTAGGTTCTATGTGTCACCTTTCTCAGAGTTGGGAAAAGCCCCGAAATCTAATAAGTTCGTTTCTTTCCAGTGTTTCCAACATTCATCTTGTGACAATTCCATGAATAAGAACATTTTACTCTTGCAACAACACAATTTTTTCTTGCAAATAGTAGAAAAGTGAGGATACGTGTACTCCCCGTCTTGTCCAGTGGTCTCATAAATGTAAAAGTCCGCGTTTTACCGCACGTCATCGGAACCAAATGGAAGAAATGGGGCAATATGGGGAGGGAAGGGAGCGCTTTCTAATTTCACATCTTCCTTGTTTTTAGCCAACTTTTTCTTCTCTCTCTCCATTTCAGCATATTCTTATAGATATCTGTATACTTGCCACGTAAAAGAAAAAGGCATCGTCTTTTCCCCCATCTGACTCACTCAAAAGCAATTCGCGCATCTGATTTCTAGCTCATAGATATATTTATTCCTCCTCTGTCTCTGCTTTCTACTAAATTTCATTCATTAGCTGCAGAGCGAAGGCGTTCCGTGCGTCTTTTCATCTCTTATTCTGACTGATGAGCGCTCCAAAAGAACTCATAGTTAGATTCATATTTAGGAATTCTGATCCATATGCTTTCGAACACCTCCAGCGTTCTCGAAATTGCGTGGGGGCATTTCCCTTTTTCTCCATTTTCTCGTTTCTGTGTAGCAAACAACTGAGGAGGAGGTACCTCTGCCGAAAAATATCATTTTTCAAAACGAATAGAACGTCGTGCATAGACGATGTGCTAGAATTAAGGGGAGAGCTAGATCCCATTAGTAAAATAATAATGAGCATCTCAAGAAGACAACCGAGCACGACACATGATGTCTCGAACCCCTCTTTTGTGCAAACCATACATTCGCATTTTTCTCCGGTCTCTGATTCCTCCCACTATCAATCCCATTTTTTTCTCGATCCATGATATCTATACTCTGAAAAATCACGAGAAATGAATGTGTGAATGTGAAAAGCGGGGAAAAAAGTTCCCATAGAAAATGGGATAACTTCTTCTCACGTATCCTGCAGAAACTTTGATTTGCTCCAACTGATTCATGGAATGACTAAACGAACTTCTTGAAAGTTAATGGGTTACCTGGTTCTTGCAATATAACCGGAACTGTCATTTTCAGACTTTAAATAAAATTGAAGTAAACGTCCGAGTCAAATTAGTAAAATCTGGAATTTCCTTTTATGTGTGTGAACAGTTCTGCTCATTTTTAGTTACCATCTTTTTTGTCTCCGATTTGTTTTGAGTACACTTACACTTTTCCATCTGCATAAGTGTGTCCAAACGTGACCTGAGCACATCCCACTACGTTTGATGTCATTCAGTATGAGACATTCTTCATAACTTGTTTTTTTTTTCAATTTCTGCAAAGAGTTGAAATATTCCCAGAAAATCTTTGACCTTGTTTGGATTCTGGATTTCAGATTTTGACAAGTCTGACAGATTACATATATCAATTTTGAATCAAGTATTCAACGATTTTTTGATTTATAAAAGAAACCCCCAGAGCCTCGGTGAGAGCAGGAATTTTTGATTTGACCGCCTCAATTCTACGGTGTCTTTTCCGGCTTTTTTCCCCCCTGGCCGAAAAACATATTCCTGGTCTTGGGACCAATTTCACAGTGGGTTCCGCCCCTATCCAACATGTTTTTATCGGATACTCATATCATTTCGTTTTCCAGCCAACAACGTTTATATTCCTCTTCCGAATGTTTGAAAACGGAAAGAGAAACTTGTCACAGAAACAAAAACTGAACGCGTTTTGTTTCAATCACCCTCCTGGGACCAGTTTGACAGCAAAAAGCAGGAAGGCGGGAGATGTATCATAAAAGTTTCTGAAAAACCTGGAAACAAAGAAAACGACATGAAAAAAAAACAAGAAGAGTTGATCTCATTCCGCATTTTCACAAAAGTGCATCGTCGTATGATGTGTCCCTCTATGTGTAACCCCTTTCAAAGATTAGAAAAGTTCCGAGTGCATGGAGCACGCGTTGAAAGTATAAATAATCTAGGTACAGATCAACCCATTCATCCTCAGTTCACTCTCCGCGACTCTTTTTTGCTTTTTTTGTTCATTTCTAAAGACCACAAATAGAAAGGAAGAGACTTGTCTTACTCCTCCGTCGCCGTGCCATACTTTTCCCTCTTTCGTTGTCCCTCGGAAGGTCGGAAGAGAATATATCATCTTTTGTTACAAGCCTCTCTTCGCATGTTTCTCCATGAAATCTGACACTCATTTCGCTGCTCATTGGGACCAGAGAAAATCAAACAACAGGTAACCAGGAGGGGATACGTGTTAAGTTGGATATGTTACCCACCTTGTCGTATTCCACCTACTGTTTTGACTTGTTTGCCACGTTTGTGTCTATATTCTGTTCCATTTCATTAGTAGAATCAAGAATCTTCTATTCACGTTTCTCCCCTTCTTGTATCTTCCTTCTAGCCCTTCGGCTTCTCCTTTCCCTTTTCCTCTTTCTTCGTTTTCATCCCCGTCTTCGTTGCCATTCTAATGATCTGAAATCACGTCACACTATCAAATATGTGCAGCTTTGATGCTTCCCCTCTGTTTGTCCATTCCTAGAGTTGTGGTCGCTTGACGATCCTTGTCACACATCTTCCTATCCAATATTTTTTCGGGTTCTGCTGGTCCTCATTGGTACCTAGAGTTGCGGTAAATGCAAATAAAGCAAGAGATGGGGAATGGGAGAAAAAACACATTGGATGCGTAAAATTGAAATTCTTCACATAGGTTTGACCCATAAATGACTCATTCTATTGAAGCATCTGGTCTTTCGGCATCCTTCCTGGCATCTTTCTTGACATTCCGGTCGGATTCCAAATTGAAAAAGGATTCGGAATATATTGCCAATCGAGTTGACTAACCGCTGATTTTTTTTCTCACGATATCAAAGAAAAAAGTGACGAGGTTATTCAAGAAATTCAACATCTTTCTCACTTTTCATCCGTCGACACTTACCGAGTTGTTTGGGAACTTTCTTCTCATATTCACAAGGATCTCTGTCGAGGTTTTTTGATCACTGCTCTCACTAGTAGGGTCAGGCACTTCCTGCTGCTAGGATTTGTAGTATCTGGATAGAAATCCCCTATTGATCCCTACTGATCAGCACAAAAAACCTGCGTATTGTCGACTAAAATACTTCAAGCAGACACAGTCATCATCACATCTTACTTGTAAACGTGTTTTCACTCAGCATTTGTCGTCAGCGGTAAGATGGGTTTAGAAAACATTTTCTGCTATCCTAAGTGAGAAATCTCAATCAGGATCTTTTTTCTCTCAAAAAGCAGGTCTCTCACTTTTTAATTGCTCAGGGATGTATTTTTTTTTCTTTCGACTCTTCCTCAATCTGTTTTCCTCAGTTGTGACCTTTTAGGTGTTGTGTTATCCAAATGCTGATTCGATTTTTCTCTAAATATCTAGAGCTACACATACTCAGAAAAACAGATAAAGTTAAATAAAAATACGTTCGAGACGATGCTATTTCAGCGAATGCAATTTATTTTATTGAGGGTTCAGTATATCGAATACCAAAGACTCCAAATTATATTTCATTTCTCATCTTCCAAAATTGGCCAAAGTAGTACGCACGGGAGCTGCCAACAACAGGCATTCTGAATTGCGTGTGTGCAGTTGCAATCCAAGAATAAAACCCCCCCCCTTCGTTTCCTTATTTTAGAGGAGACAATCCATGACGAATGTTATTCTTTCAGCATGCGATGAGCGATTCTTCGCAACACTTACGTCTTGCGTTGACGGTCACGCATCTTCTGCTCGTCGCTTTGGGATCCGTCAACCTGATAGTCATTCTACTCATTATCACAAGACCGTAAGTGTCATCAGCCTTAAATGTAGAAAAACATTTCTCCATTCGAATATTTTAATCTTCAAGGACAGAATGTTTTAGGAATCCTTAATCTGCACTTTTCCAGGTACCTCCGATCCATTACAAATGTATACATGATAGGATTATGTCTTGCCGACTTCATTTATCTAGCAGACTTGATTTTGGTGGCCGCCACGTCATTGAACGGCAAGAGCTGGCCATTCGGACCAACAATTTGTCATCTTTTCCATGGCACGGAGGCCACGGGTAATTGAAAATTTGAGATAAAAGACTCTGAGACCTTCTTCATTTCAGGCAAATACGCATCTGTCCTTTTCGTCGTTCTACTCGCCGCTGATCGATATATCGCGATGTGTAAAAGTGATTTGTGCGGGAGATATAGGTTAGTGCATCAGAGAAATTAATTGAATTCGAGAGTTTTCTTTGTTCAGAACTTATCGAACTGCGATCTTCTTGAGCGGGCTTGCGTGGATCGCCGCACTCATCTGTAGTCTTCCTCTCTACGTCTACGCAGACGAGGTATTCAGATGAAATACTAGAAAAACATATATTCCGGGTTTTACAGATTAAAGTCCGCATGAGACCAAAGAATGGAACCGACGCCATTGAAAACAATCACACATTGTGCATTGCTCATTGGCCAAGCCCACCACACGCACAGTGGTACGTGAGAGACATATCCTGCTCATTGCATATTCTTTTGTTTTACCTATTGTTCAGTCACACGGACATGGCCCATTTCGAAAGAAAAAACAGGGAATATCTATTTTTGGAAATGTAATTTACAGGTACATATCTGTGTGCTCCGTGATGATCTTCATCCTTCCGGGACTGGTGATATTCTACTGTTATTATCACGTGTTTTGCAAATTGCGAGAAGCAGCGAAAGGATCCCGGAGACTTCATCGAAATAAGAGATCCAGGTCTTCTTATCAGCGAGTTACTCGGAGTGTACAACGGGTTGTACTGTTTCATTTACTTTGCTGGTAAGTTCAATCGATCTTTCATCTAGTTTCAAATAACTGTTTTCTTTTGTAGGTCACCATTCTGGCTGTTCAACTTGTTCTCTGCCATTTTCCGTGTCCGGATAACAACTCAGCTCATGAGAATCATAGTAAACATCATTCACCTCTTCCCATATGTGAACTGTGCTCTCAACCCAGTTCTCTATGCTTATCGTGCCGAAAACTTCCGCACTGCTTTCAAGTCTCTTCTGTTCTGGAGCCGACGGTCAGTTTCTAGCAAATTGTGAGTGCTCTTCTCAAGTTGTTCTGTATATTTTCCTATTTTCATTTATAAGTACACTTTTCAAAGACCGTCGAATGAGTGTACATGTGTGTGTGTGTCTGAAGCAATTATGTGTATACGTTGGTTCTCACGGCTTCCCGATTGACAAGTAATTAGGATTGAGTCGGTGTTGAGCCGGGACTGGGGAGAGGAAGAGAGTGAGGGATCTAGCCGAGTTTCATTTATATTATTGTTCATGTGTAGGCGTTTTATAATTGTGCATCAACGATGAATCTTTTCAGAAACCAACCACTTCCGATGCCAGAAGACATGCGAAGCACGTCGGCAAGTACGTACTACAGGAACAGCAGCAAGTGAGTGCAGCAAAACAAGAGAAAGTTTTGGGATGGACTTTATGTAGTTTTTTTTTTAGTTTGGATGGATTGAAATCTTCATTGCCCATCAAGTCACCAATGGAAGCCGCTTCTGTGTATCAACCGGAAGAAGAGAGTCCGGTGGACTCCACGGAAAAGTTAGAGATGGAAAGGTATTGGACACTCAAAAAAATAAACGGGCTATAATGTTTTATTTTCAGGAAAAAAGCTGAACTTCAAGCCTGGAGACCATACGATGGAACCAATTGTGAAGTTCTTGAAGTACAGTACGACCACCACAAATGCTCGGCGAGGAGCATTCTCCTTCCAGCTGTCACCATTGACGAAGGAACAAAGTTGTGATAAGAAACTGATAATTATGGTAGGAACGTGTCGCATTGTCTCTCTCGTTTGCACACTTCCGGGTATATGTTTTTTTCCCGTTGAAAAAAAAACATAAAACTCAAAATTGTTTAAAAAAAAAAGTGTCAAAATTGTTCGATGTTGCATTTGCATTTTCCTTTCTTTTTCTCGGTGATAATGAATTTAATTTATTGCTTATTTCAAGAAAACACGATGAATCTCGATGTGGATTATGTACATGCCCAGAGTCAAGGTTACGGATAAGAGGAAGAATTCGAGAGAAGTGCCACATGTGACTTCCCAAATCGTCTCGAATTAGTTAGGATTTGCAGCAGAGGGAGTTTGGAGAAGCAGAATCCTGCAATTGAAGAGTGATCAAGAATTCGGGTAGGCAAGCAAAAAACAAATTGTGTCAAGTGATTGACCTTCTTTAGAGAGGGCACACAAAGTACACGGTAATTAGTAGTCGATAGACTGAGACGGATAAAAACTTTGGTTGGAAGCGGGGTTGGATCAAATGAAAAACCGGAACATGCTCGAAAAGTCTGGTTACTGACTCTAGAGTTCCAGAATTCTCATAACTTCTGAAATTTCACACACTTCTGAAATTTCACACAGCTGCCAGACTTTTCTCATATTATATTATTGGATTCACTCACTTTTGTAAAATCTGTCGAACTAGTGCTGCAAGTGGATCCAGCTGGGCAACCATCATCTCCATCAGCTGGGTCACAAAGAACAGGGATGCCAGAGTACGTCATACCACCGGGGCATTCTGAAACAAAGGAACCCTTGTTCACTTCTAAAACAAACAAAGCTTACTCGGAGCAGTAGTTCCTGGTTTTGGCTTACAGCAAACATGACTTCCGGACTTTACATCCATCACACATGGGGATCCGCCGCAATCGGAATCCGAGGAGCATCCTCCGGAGGCTTGGAGAAAAGCAAAGTAACAGTCAGAGTCTAAGAAAATAGTTTTTCGGTATAAACCCTAATTGGAAACTTACAAGCCTTGGTGATGAGAACGAAGACAAGAACTGAAAGAAGTGTTCGAGTCATGGTGGTCGTTAGAATGCCATTCTAACTTGCCATCCCGCCACTTTTATATAGCTTATATTTGCGCAGGCCACGAACATTGAAAATGGGAGCACAAAAAACCATGAAGACAGTTTTCGACGCTTTGTGGATTCATCTTCCACTTTGTTTACTCACGTGTATCAAATCTGATTTTTTCTGTTGTTGCGTGTTCCTGCCTTTTTTATTTGTTGACCTTTTTCGAATAAAGAAATGTTGAATTCAAGAATAGGGTGGTGACTGAGTGATGGCTAGAAGCTAGGAATAGAACCGAGTCGGGCAAGGGGCTACGGTGGTGATTGAACATTTAATTGCATAAACATTTGAGGAAGTAAACAGTCATTCAAAATATCACTCTGAAAAATGATGAATTTAGATAGTTTACGGAAACTCTGTAAACGTCAGAAGAGAAGCTGGACTTCCGAATGTAATAGGCAATCTGTACAAATTTCTCTAAGCTAATATACTTTTTCCAAATTATGGTGAGCGCCGTTTAAAGCGCGGGAAAAGATTGAAGTGGGTAATGTTTCGAAAACAATATCTAGATTTCTATGAGTTGAAGCAGGAAGCCACATAGCTTACTCATGGGATAAGAGTTTTTAAGCTTCACTCCGTACATTCCATACAAAACGAATATATTGGACGTTGTCATTCTGAATCATATATGGTGAAGATACTTTCAAAAACATTCAATGGTGAACTTGTGAATTTCCGTTCAATTTATCACAGTAGGCGTTCTATTGCAGATGTCCCAGTGGGTAGATCAGAAGATATGATCGACGTGGAAGTGTTTTGAATGTGTACCAATAAATCCAGAAACTGGATCACTAGTGAGATATCCAACTTTCTCATTTTATATTTTTTCACTGTGTGAACTTGCTTTTCTATAAAATTTTATGAAAACAAAACATTTTTTTCAACTCCAAAACCTCCAACAATATTTTCCATGTGCACTTCCCGAAACCATGTGTCAATCAGTTCATAGTTTCACACCGCTTTATCAGTGATCCCTCTGCTTTTTTCTTACTTTTTCAAGACTAAGCTCTTGGCGGTTGCGCTCTCCATTTCCTGCCACACTCTTCCGGCTTTCTAGAACTCTGTTTTCGAGCGTTCCACTTTGCTCGATGCGTTTCCTTTTCATTCCTTTTATTTCTTTCCCTTCTATTGTTCGCCAATCTAATTTTTGATTTTTTTCCTTTTTTGCAGCCGTTTCTATTGGAATAGTTATAAAATTCAATTGTTTCTTTTCTTTATCAACCGAAACCGATCGACTGTTTGTGAAACTGTGATAGCGGAGGAGAAACGCGGCGGCACACAAAAGGATAATTAATCTGAGACTGCCAAGTATAGAAAGAATTTGAAATTAGAAAACACATTTTTATCACTTTCTGTTGTCTTCTGTGAAACAAACAAAGTTTCAAATGGACTAGATATTACACAGTTTTCTTGTCCACTCTCATTAATCAACGTTCAGAGTGTAATAGGAGGTTGCAAGACATTTTTTAGAGATTTGATGACCTCTCGAGATACTGTGTCAGTACGTTTGAAATGACTAGAAATCCGAATTCAAAATTGATGAAACAAATCCAGTTCGGAATTGTCAAATTCCTCAAACTTCCATGTTTTTTTTTCTAAACTGGGTTATCTCTCTATTTGTGGGGATTTTGTATGTTATGAACGCCATTTTCTATAATTACCAATTCGAATTTTAAGTTTCATGCATTTCAGAGCCCTTTTTTGTTTCTCCCAGTTTCTCTCATTCTGTCACGTACTTCGAATATTATGGAAAACAGGTGGAACGCGCAACTCCAATTACCGCATCCAAAAAGCGAATACCCAGAAAAAAGAACTGAATATGCCACAACGCACGTATTCCATCTCTCCACTTTGGCAAGGGGCCTCGTCTCTCACTCTTCCCCCTTCTTCCTCTTTTGCGCCCCTCAATTTTAGTCATACTTCGCAGATGTGTAGGGAGCCGTGCTTGCTCCACAGAGAAACGGGATTATTCAGTAGGGTCACTCTAGGCATCTTTTTTTCTTTTCGTTTTTTTTTTTTTGGAAAAGGAAAACATTTATGCTGCTTTTCTATTCGGGAATGGATTTTTGCTTGAAAGGACATGTGTTTCGAAGAAAAGATTTTGGAATGAGGTGTACATGTGTTTTGTTTCATAAGGAAAACTCCTACAACAGAATGATTTTTTTTTCTCAGCTGAAATCCACGCTCCGAATGAAAATTTGCAAATATATAGTCTTCTTTTTGATTTTTCCATCACTTAATCTTCTGTTAAACTAAACTATGCAATAAGAAAACCTGTTCCAATGTGTTTTAGCTGCTTAGAATTCGGTAGCCAACTTGGTGATCATTTCATTATTCGGATTGTTTATAATCACCATCACTTTCTTTTCCTCTCGCTCGTCTTTTTTCTGATATCATGTTTCACGTTGTTGAATGGAATGCCTGTGTATTGTTTTGGTCAAGAGATAATGCAAGTGGATGACGTCATTCCTATTTTTGAAGATATATATCGAAACATGAAAAACGTCTAAAACGTGACCGGCAGTGACGAAAAATGAAGAAAGAAGGATTTCTCCTTTTTTGAAATTCGACACACAATTGTATCTTTTGCTTTTTTCTGATTTTTCTCTTTCCCTCTCTTTCTTTCTCGATGACTTGTCCTTTTCTCATAGAGTAGAAGATATTCTAATTACATAAACGTTTTCTGGTTTAAAAAGCCAAAGTCGTCAATCAAAAAGTGTCAATGGTACCCATCACATCGAATTTTTGCAAGTGTGCCTGGTTATTTCGAGGGTATGTTGAAATCACCGGAAAAAATTTTCACTTGTGATTTAAGATGTCCCAACTTTTTTTCGTTCTTCTTATTTTTCGGTGAGCAAACAGCGGCAACTCTGAGGGCACATCGTTTCATGTGATGTTGATACAAAATGATGGAGTGCACACGTAGTACAGAGACAGACACCTGATGATCATTCTCTGCCTTCTTTTACCTTCCTTTTCCTTCTCAAGCTTGTGATAGGACATCACAAAAGAGAAAATTGGAAAATGCATCTCGAAGGTTCTTGTACCCTCGAGTCGTTTTTCTTTGGTTTCTTATAAAAGATTCGTTTTTCTCGAATCGTTGGTTTGTCCTTGTGTGTATGTTTCACTTGTTATCAGTTTTCTCACATTTCCCTTTCTATTTGCGGTGGTCATTTGCTGGCAGATAAATACCGGTCAGAGATTGGGGAAAGACCACTTCGAGATTGATCTCTACTCTGGCCGAAATCTGTTCCGAGCCGTTTCCTTCCTAGGCAAACTCCTTGCAAACACGATAAACCCTGAGATTGGTCTGAGCTCTGGGGCGTTCTATAATTACATAGAGAGTCCCAGTGACAAAAAGTGGAAAAAAAGCGAGTAGTGAGGAGAAGGACAGCTGTCCGTGAAACAGCCTGTTATCGAAAAAGAGAGCGGTCTTTCGACTTTTTTCTTCTGCTCACTGCAACCCACACACTTTGTCGAGAGCCGAGCCTCCGACACCAGATCTTTTTCTATCTTTTTCTGTGAATTCGGTTAGGATGTACCCCGGGATCATCAGTTTCACCTCTCTCTGTGCATCTTTTCGTATCCGTTTGCGCCCCCACCTTCTCCTTTCTTCCATGATTCTAAAATTCGTGATGAAATTCTTGCAGTCGGCGCCACTTGTTCGAAACGAATCACCACTCCAGAGAAACTATTGTTGGTCCATGAGAAAGAATTTTCCGGAAGCCTATGAATCACCGATATTCATAAATTTCTGTAGAATATTCCATTTCGTAGTGGCCTTGACAAAAGTGGAAAGATCAACAATCAAAAGCCACTCGATGCGTATTCAAAAAAAAATTTTGCAAAAGTGAACGTTCTCTTTGGTTGATATCCCTCTTTCCTCTCTTGTCCTCTCGCACTCTCTCATATGCATCCCGCCCCTTCCCGCGGGTTTCCCTCATCACTCCCCACCGCAGTCTCGTTCAACTGCTACTCGGTTGCATTTCCAACCGAACCGACACATCTGTGGACGTTCGACCAAGTAAATATATCATTATTTCTTGTCGAGTTTTCGAGTTCTATCTTCAATTTCTCCATTGCTCTTTGGTTCCCTCCCGATCAAAGCTCTGCGCAAATAGTTACTCATTTTTCACCAGAAATTAAGTTTCATTGTTTCCAGAAATGTCTGAGGCCTGGATCACTCTTGCTACCAACGACAGCTACGCTCAAGGAGCCCTTGTGCTCGTTCACTCTCTCCGTACTGCTGGAACCACCCGCAAGATTCACTGCCTCATCAGTAGCCAGGTATTTACTATTTTGACATTTCATGTAGCCGACTATGATCATAAAACTTCATTCAGGTATCCTCTTCAGTCCGCAAGCAACTTGAGGAACACTTCGATGATGTTTCTATTGTCGATGTATTCAACAGCAACGATTCTGATAACTTGAAACTGATCGAGCGTCCAGATCTCGGAGTCACATTCACCAAACTCCACTGCTGGAGACTCACCCAATACACCAAGTGCGTCTTCTTGGATGCCGACACTCTGGTCCTTCGCAACGCTGACGAGCTGTTCACTCGCCCAGACTTCTCCGCTGCCGCCGATATCGGATGGCCGGATTCTTTCAACAGCGGAGTCTTCGTCTTTGTGCCAAACCATGAGACTTATAGTAAGTTCAGCTATTCCAGGTTCAAGAATGAAGACGACGTTTCAGGGCAACTCGTTGACTTTGCCGTCAGCCACGGTTCGTACGACGGAGGTGACCAAGGATTGCTCAACGACTTCTTCAGCAACTGGAGAGATCTTCCATCTGAGCACAGACTTCCATTCATCTACAACATGACCGCTGGAGCCTTCTACACATACGCCGCCGCATACAAGAGGTATTATCGGAGAAAAGTTTTTCGTGATCATTGTTCTATTTTAGATACGGAGCCAACACCAAGATCGTCCACTTTATCGGCAGCGTCAAGCCATGGCACGGAAGCGCCGCCGTCCACACTGGAGAGCATTTCCAACAGTGGCAGAATATCTACCACGCTCACGTTACCCACACGGTTTGTTCATCGAATTCGGCATGTTGATTGATGTTGTTATGAGCATGTTCTTATCTAATACGAGTGGGGTTTTTCCTATTTATCTTCCAGTCAAGGGCAAATGAGCATGCTACAGTATTCCCTTCTCATCATCACGTCTCTGAGCATCGGATCCATTCCGCTGATCAGCAGAAACCAATGGAGAGGAACAACTCAATAGTGAAAGATATTGGCAGTTTCGTGATGCATGTGGTTCAGTCGGTTAACATGTTTCCCTCGTTTGATTCTGATGCTCATAGTAGTGACCAGAAAGGGAATAACGAGGAGCATCATCACGAAGAACATCCGCAGCATGTGTCTGCTCATCAGAATCAACATAACCAGCCGCATGAAGAATATCAGGATATAGTGGGTAGTACAGATTGCTTCGGTAGTCAGCTTCCGGACTCCTCCGCTGATACCAAAGCGGATCGAGAAGTAGAGCAAATCGTGAGTGGATAGTGAATGCTTATTTGCGAATTGGGTTATATCGGAGACGATGTTCGAAAACTAACTGATTTGAGGTGACCATTTTTTTCAGACTAATAATACTCCATGCCCTGCGTTTATTCCAGTTGAGAGACACCAGGAGCGGAAGGTAATATAATTTTTGACTTAAACGTTTTTTGAATGTTTTGAAATCACTTATAGCACGGAGATGTTTGATTTCATTTGTCGGAGAAAGTTTGCTCGAATGACGTTGGGGTAAAATTATGACTCTTGAAAATAAGAAATTGAGAAATCTCTGTATCTCAAATTCATGTAAACCTTCATGGATCTGCCAACGATTTAAACAAAACCAAAGTAATCTGTTATTTTAAGGCTCCAACTCCATCCACCGAGGAACGCCGTGCTGCTTGGGAGGCCGGACAGCCAGACTACTTGGGACGTGACGCATTCGTCCACATCCAGGACGCTTTGAACAGAGCGCTCAATGAGTAATGTGCCGCCGTGTCACTCTAATCGTTCTTACTTTCTTGATTTTGCCCCACTGACCCAATGACATCGTAAAAATAACTTGGTACAATACAATATTCCACTCTCTCTCTCTGTTTTTTTTCCCGTTTCCTATATTTCATTCGTTTCCCTCTCTCCTCATCTGTTGACCTGTTTCATATCGTTTCACTAGGTTCCAAGACCCTGATGACAATGAACGCTCTTCTATCCCCCCCCCCCCCCCCCC
>LR544861.1:0-16378 GCA_900536305.3 Caenorhabditis sp. 40 LS-2015 | reverse complement strand
TTTTTCCCCCCCCCCCCCCCTTGCTCATGTTGTAGATTAGTTTGCCTGAACAGTCTTTCTAATTTTCAACAATTGGTCGGTCTTTTTGGTCAATCAAAAATTTTCAATAAAGTTCTAAAATTCACTCAAATTAATAATTAGCTTATGGCGAAAATCTTCAGTGAAAAGGGCACGGCTAAAACTATTGTATTGGTTTTTATTGCAGGTCAACATTAGCAGGTGTTAGAAGGGATCTCCAAGACACACACGGTCACTGACGCACTGCGCGCTCATTGACCCGCAACGTACAGGTCCGAACGGTTTACGGCCGACAATTGCCCCGACGCACACACACACACAGCCTCTGCGTCTCTGTTCTCTAACCATAGGAGGGTAGTCCCCCCCTGCGCGGCGGGAGTGTTCATCATTCAAATTTGCCGATCGTGTTTTTATCTCGATCTTCCTCGCTTCGTCTCCTTTTTCGTCATTCATTCCGATTTTTCAAGGTTTTTTGTTGGTTTTCTGCGACGCAAATCAATTTTCTCGCAAGGTAATCGGTATTTTCTCATGTGTTTTGTGGGTAATTGACTGATGATGACCGTTCCCTTTACGGTTTATTGATTTTTGGATGAATCTATTGCCGACGAGACGCGTTTATGCCTGTATGAGTAGAACGTCTGCGAAAAATGGTAATCGAGAGTTTAGCAGTATTAGTCACGATTCGGTAGATTTCGGACGGGAGAAATGCGCTAAATAGTTATTTTGTGGATAACCTAATTGCTGACCGCTCCAAAAAAGGATTGTATGCCGTATATTATCCTATCGGTAAAAAAAGGTGTTCTTCTGGCAATGCTTTTCATTTGCGAATTCCCTAAATCATTCAGAGTCAAGGGAATGGTCTTCATTCAACCCAGATGTTTCGCTGTTCAGCAATGCAGCAATTTTTTGCCTCCTCTCTTCTTCAACATGTGATAAATGAGCAACTTTGGCAGAGAACGTGGCACTTTCTAAAAGCATTCTGCTCGTTTTTCACAAGTTCTTGGAATTGATCTTTTGTGTTGGGTGGAGAGCATTGACTAGTGAGTATATATTACTCAAAGCGTTGGCATCGCATTGGTGTACCGACAAACGGCAGTGGCGGTTGTCCGCACCATAAATTTTGTCAACCACACCAACAACTATCCTCCCTCCTCGTTCTTCTCTTTTGTGAAAGTGACCACTCGTAAAGTTACGGGTCACTTACGAATTAGCTCTACGTTAGAACTTCTTCCGGTAGTGAAATTGGATCGTTTTCGGAAATCAATTCATATCATAGACAGTGTCAGCTCTTTCGGAGAACACGATGCACCAGTAATTAGACAGTCAAGATGTCAGTAATCATCCTTTAGGGTCAAGACGTCCCTGTTCTTTGTGTGGTCCTAACCAAATATGGCAGACGGAGTCGTACATATAGTTATGTCCTCTTCATCTGCGACTCATCATGTTTTCTTTCCACTTTTGTTCGTTCTTTCGAGACTTTTTGTGGACCAATATTACCACTTTGTTGCAGATGGACAGTCAAAATCAACGTATTCAACTCAATTTACACAAGTACAAAACAGCCGGTGTCCCACAGTACAACATCGACTTGTCGTCGGATGAGGAGCTGGACGATCAATCATCGCGTGAGTCCTTCGAGTACCATATGATCGTAAAATTTGACTTTCTTTTCAGTGTCGTCTGTCTCGGAGGATGATTTCTCGGACTCGGAGTCAGGAAGCTACCAGGACACGACCGTCTCGACACCTTCGGAGGCAACTACGGATGAGATGCTTTGGGGGAGGTGAGTACCCATAAAAAAGGTTTTTCTTTGAATTTGTCACAACGGATATTCTCACGAACGGGTGGAACGTGCCGGCGACAAGCCGCAGCTTGAACAAAAATCTAGTTATTAGTGGAGCTCAGTATCAAATCATGGCTCTTGACAGGCTGCAGGCTTTTTTCTGTTCAGTTAATGGAGGCTGGACTTAACAAAGTCAGTAATGACACTGATTTCAACAGAATGTGTCAATATAGATTATAGATGAGATGGGTGCAAGAACTGCAAAATATCTCTTTTTGTAGACGATTTTTTTGCCGGCTCGTTTCGATCCGTTTACGAATGAGTATCCCTCTCCTGGGGCTTGATATCGTTTTGTTCCTTTCTTTTATTAGTACCTCTACCATAACATAGTTTCATTATAATTTCATTACGCTTTCCTACAAATGTTTCTCCGCTTTCTTTTTCATTTTCATCTTTTTCATCAGCATATTCGTGACTGGAGTAAAATTCTCGAGCGTCGGTAGATCATTCTGATAATACTATGTAATTTTTTGAACGAAGATAATGATAACTTCCGTCTTTTTCACCGATTGCGTGACTAGTCGCGTGACGGAAATAAGATGCCGAAAATTCAGATTCTTTGAATTTATGGTCATTTATGGTTACATTAAGAAAAATGAAATGCTCTAGTCACACAACATGGATCGAGCTAGTATCACAGTTCATTTCCAGTTTTCTCTGGTAAGTTGTCTCATTTTCTCCTCCTGCTATGTTCTATTCCTTTTGAAACTCTATTTTGGTTTTCATTCCTTCATAGTTTCTTCTCAACTGTTTGTCCTCTTTGTCACGGCTCCATTCAATTCAAAACATATTTATTTCTGTATTGTTCCTCGACTTGAACTTTCACACGATTTTTGCAATATTTTCAAACTTTCTCTTTCTTGTTCTCAACTTTTTGTTTCTCGAAAATCTTGCATGTCTTTTCCACTTTGTTCGACTGAGAACATCTATACAGTTAATGTGATCGCTTGCACTATCTACGACAAGTAATGAGCCCTTGCTCAAGATAAAACAACTCACGCATTGATCAGGGAGGGACTAATTTGACTGGAAGTATTTGCTATATGTAGTGAGATAGTCGTTGAATTAGTATATCCTTTGTCATATAAGCTTACAAACGAAAGAGAAAGGCGAACCGAAAATCTAAAGATTCAGATCGAAACGTGGGTTTGAATAGACATTCTCAGTCAACGTCACCCGATGAGCTATGAAAATGTCATTCGGGTCAAATGGCACTCTTATCCAATTAGACTCTTGCTCACCTAATTGAATCCGCAAACAACTCAACTGTCTTTGTCGAACCAACAAATGACACCGTTTTTTCGTTCCTCTCAAAATCACAACTGCAAACATTCACAGTAGCAGTGGCCATCTGGTATCTGTCGGTACCATTGACCTAATGTGGCCACTTGAAATAACCATCGCCATCTTCAGATGTTTGTTTACAAACTCATTCGTTCCCTTTGAATTCAATGATTCGTTTTCTAAACTTGGCGTATCGTCAGATTAGTACAGCTTCCTTTTGATCTTGTTAGTCTAAGGGGTATCGTTCATCTATGCAGAATCCAGGTGACTATTATCCAATCTACTCTATAATTTCTTAATCATCCTTTTTGTAGGGGACATGGAATGTACACGTTCCGACTGGATGTCCGATTGAAAAAGCGAAAGCATCCAGTCTTTTTCGGGTTTAATCATTTGACTTTGTTGAGTACGTTTCCCATGTTCGTCTTTTTACGGATATCAAAAGAAAAGTAGATTCTCTAGGAATTGTTCACGTGTTTTTCTGCATACTCCACTTTCATAGAATCTATCCAATTTATTTTATTTTGATAGTTTCTGTACTATATGACTTAACATGTTGTTTTTTCTTGACATCCCTCATCATTGATTCTACAGTTTGGTTAGATGATGTACACGTAATGGAGTCTGCCACCGTTCCTAATGACGCAACTCCGCCTGTTGGCGTCTGGTCACGAAGAGCCGTACTAAGATTGCGTGAGCCTGAAGTCTTCTTCTTCCAATTTGTCCCTCGTTCACGCAATCACCGAGTTGCGTCACGGATTCACTGCTTAGCGAGAAGTCTCGCTTGTCACTCAAATCGTTGACGCAATCGGGATCGAAGGCGTTTGACGGGGGATTGAGAAGGTTAACATGTGTAGAAACAGTAACGAGGAGTAGATTATGTGTTAGAGGTCAACGTATATATTGTTTTAATCGGATATCCGGTCTATTTCGTTCGCCTTGTGAAACGATCTCTGCCAAGGGAACAGTTTAGAAAAAATATTGAGAAGATGAAGAGAACGTAGAAAATAATTTTCAAAGTGATCGGAAAATGATATTTTTGGTATCTTTGGAATTTTGCCACATTTAATGGAAAAATCGTAAAAAATAGCTAGAAAGTTTACAAAGCGAAAACAACTACGCACATTGTTCCTTAAAGCATATTTGAGATTTTACTAGCAAGATTTTTCAGAGAAATTTTCAAAAATTCTCCAGAACGGCCTGGAAACGTACCAAAGAAAGCAATTTCCATTTTTCGAATGAAAAAAACGTTTCAACAAATTGACATGTTTCTGTTGTAGGAATCTTTGGTTCTTTCAACAAAAAATGTAATTTCATGATCACTCCAACTTTTCAAATCTGTAGTAACTGAATTTTTTTAACACCACTCTGGTACCGAAATTTCCTTCACTGGATGACATAGAAAAGATTGGGGATTGAAAATAATCCAAATTTAGCTCAAACTTTTGTCCAATTTTCGAGCTTCCGGCTCGTGAATGATTACCCAAATGCATAATCCTTTGTTGAAAATGAATTATTCGCCTACAGCAACTCTAGATATCGAAACATGCTTCTCAATTTGCCGTCATAATCTCTCCATGTCGCAAGAACTCAATTATCTTCTTGTACTGCTATCTCTCTCTCTCTTTTTCTTTCCTATTGCGTCTAAGAACCTGAAACCGTATTCGAGAAGTTTGCTCTGGGGATCTAATCCAATTAGGGTCCAATTGCCAAGTGGTCCATTCTATTGGTTTCTTACTGTGACACTTTTCCCGCACCCTTTTTCCTTAATCCCCATATGACTGTACTCGGAAATTGGTGGTTGTCAACAGTAGTCTGTCTTAGCATGTATATTTGCCGTCACAATTAGCCCATCTTTTTTCATACTGTCAATTGGGAATCCTATCATTCTTGTCTCCCTCACTTCCCCCTCCTGTAGTCTCTGGGAACACGTTGGTGATGGTCCGCTCTTCCCTCAGCCCGCCCACTCCAGTCTTGTGCCAAGTCCCGCCCACCGAGTGCCAACCTGATTCGTTGCTTTCGGGAACTCATTCATTCGTATCTTTAACGATCTTGTAAATAGCTCTATTGTCTTATTCTGCTATTCAGTATCTACGTCTATCATGTCTTTGACTGTTAGCACCAAAACTATGACGCTCGAGGCTCTCATGTGAGTTACATACCTGATGACTGACTATCTACCAACTACATACTAACATCACGTATTGTTAGCAAGTACTAATTGAGTCAACTTTTCAGAAGACGTGCTCCGGTCTGCGGTATCGCTGGTGTTGCTGCTCGTCGTCAACTTCTCATGAACCAGCAACCAAGAGATACTAAAGTACTCGGAAACAACAAACAAGTCTTCCAAAGCTACGTGCCAAATACCCCGTCAAGCAGTGACCGTGCTCCAAGAGATATGTACTCGCAAATTCGTCGCGGAGATGGGGCATCGTTCAAACCACGCGAGAAGTTCATCCCACCGAGAAGACCAAGAATGGGTCATGGATCTTCTCGTGATCTTTCGGCTATTGAGGTTAGTTGAAGGGATTTTCGTAAATATTCTCTGTTTTTTAAAGTCACTTATGGAAAAAAAAACGTAGAAAGAAAGACGGAAACATTGGGATATCTTATCACTGCCAACTTGTTACCGGTTATCAATATTCAGATTTCCGCTTGTCAATTATCAGAAAACAAGTAGTGTACAGTAGCGCACTGATCAGAAAATCAGTTGACTTGCTGGTGGGATACTTGACTTTTTTTTTTGAAGACGCGTGAGAATCAAAGTTTAGTGGAAGAGGAGAAAGAGAATTTAATTAATAGTGATCGGGTATGATGGTTATCTCAAATTGCAGGAAATGTCTCCAATTCGCTCATCAAACTACTCCAGCGACAGTGAGGGTGGACAGAGACTGTCGTTGCGCGCCCAAATGGAGTGGAAGCCACAACTCACCTCTACTACCACTTCCTTCCAGGTAAGAGTTTTTTAGAAGACTTACGAGAGCCTTAAAACTTTCTAGGCGCTCAACATGGTTCCTCAAACTCCAAAGACTCCACAATTTAAGACGCCATTGTCGCCAGTGTGCAGCTCAACGCCTCAGTCGCAAAGACTCTATCGCAAAAACCCGAAGCAAACCCGTTACCACAGCTCAGCATTGGCACTTCTGGATTCTCATATGGAAAGCAGTTTGAACAAGAAGTCCTCTCGCAGAGCAATTTCTCCGGATCCATGGTTGGTTGAAGATCAGGAGAACGAGAGTCCGAGTTTGTCGCCTGAGCCCGTCAGACCAATGACCAAGAGCGCTGAAGACTTCGGACTTAACAACGCCTTCGCTAAACACAAGGATATCAGAGGAATTCTCTTCCTGGGAATGTCGTTGTGTGGAAGACGTCTCAAGCTTCACATCCAAGACGCTGCGTACTTCCGTGACTCTCATCAGCCGTATGCTGCATCTACGTACATTGAAGCGAAACTTCTACACAAATCATCCAGCAAGTCTGCTTCTTCTCGCAAGACAGCCATTCAATCCGAGCAGCGTTTTCGTACTCGTACCGTGAACGACAACAACAGTCCATCGTTCGAAGAAAGTTTCAAATTGTGAGTGAAAGCAAAAAAAAAAAGACAGCCAGGGTTTCTTATCTGATCTTTCGGCGGTACTAAAAGATTTTAACCTTGGGCATAGAGAAACCATGCAGCTGCCAATACTTCACGTTTCCCTTCAAAAGAAAATTGTTATTTTTACAGCTCGTTCGCCGAGAACTGTGCTCGTGATATTATCATCATTACTGTGTTTGAGGTTGATCCAAGAAACCAAGAGTAAGTCATGCATTCCTGATTTTTCACTGATTTCACTTTTTTAGAAGAAAGAGATTCCTCGGAGGCATGACATTCCCGGTGAGCCGCATTCTGAAAAAGGCCAACCAAATGTTTGGAGACACCTTCCAAATCAATCATCGTCGTCAACCAATCGAGGAGTCCGAGATCAGCAACGAAGGATTCTTCCTTCTCAATAAGGATCAAGGAGGCAAGCAAAACTTTCCACAGAGAAAGGTTCGCCGTCAAACGTACTACGAGGATCCGGCGTTCACTGGAATGTCGTCGTCTGCTGGATCGTCGACCGTCTCCAATCACCATCTTGAGCAGGTTCGAGTTGCTGTTAAGGCTGCGTGACGTATTGGATTGGAAACGTTGCCGCTTTCTGTCTGCCGCCCATCTATTTTTGTTGTAGTGTTCTGTGCTTTATTATCTTTTTCCATATTTTCCGCAGCCTTGTTTCAAGTAGGCTGTCCGCGGGTAGCATTGTCGTTGTGTTATTTTTGTTTTGTATCTACTAACTCATATTCTAATAGAAACTAACCGGATGGTAACTGTCAAAAAATGGAGAAAGAATGGAAAGTTTCGATAGAAGTTGCAACAGGAGAAAGTGAAGAGAAATTATCCATACTCAAGTTCAAAATCAAACTCAAACTCACTAACCATACTAACAAAAAAAGTTGATAGATCAGCTTCTGATCATACCATCATAAGATGAAGAACAACGCTCTCGAATCATCGCTAATTCGAGCCGACCTTGTTGCCAGCGTCGCTTATCAGCATTTCATGATAAGTCGTAATGACCTGCAACTAGCGACTCCACTTCAATTTCGTTCTTTCGTTTCAATTTGTTCAACTATGAGTGGAGACAAAATCGAAACTGAAATTCGACGGAGGTGGGCGTATGCGTATTTTATAATCTAAATTCAAACCACCATCTGCAAACCAATTCCTGATTTTTGAGCTCAAAACTTTTCCTGCCTTCTCTTCTTTCCCAGAGATCCAAGACCCATGATTGAGTGACCAACAGAAAGTTGTCAATTCATTGATCTTGATCTCTATCATCTACTTCAGTGTGTGAGAGAGAGAGAAACAAGGAGTAGTGATTTTTTGCCCGATGTGAGCATAGTTTTGACAAATGACTTCTCTGCCGTGGATATCGAATGTCAAGAGCGGCTACGTATGAATGAAAAGGATACATTTTTCACAAGTTCTCCTGTTGTAACTTCAAAAAAAAAAGTTTGCAAAACCGAAACTCTCCTCCCTCTCCCCATTGAGAACTTTGACCGTCCATTGGTGAGAAACGCGCCTAGCTTTTTCTCCCAACGCGAACCATGACGACTAGTGTAGTGGCCCCGGTCAGAAACAAGAGTAGAAAGAAGAAAAAGCTAAAGATGAGAAAACAAAAAACCGCAAAAACCGAGAGTGATAGAAAACGAGAAGAATGGGATTAACCGGGATCGGGCAACAGACAAGAGAGATGATGATCTACTTCATCCTCGCTCTGCCACTGCTCTTGTCTTTTGCCTTGTGTTACTCCTGTTCTATTTGTTTTCCTAACAGAACTGATTCAATGTTGAACACTTATCCGAGTAAAGGATTCTTTTGTTTTTTAACGGGTTTCCAGTGACCCAGGTTGAAAAGTTGCCTCTCTCTCTTTCTCGGTTTTTTCTCTTCTTAACCTCGAAATGCGCAACAGTTTCTTTTCTCTCATTTTCTCTTCTCTCATTCTTTTTCTTTTCGAATTCCAAAAAGTTTGTTCGCAACAGTCTTGTTGTGCACTACTTGATGCATTACGCAAATGCCACCTTGTCAATGTTGTTGTATCAACCAGCCCCTCTTCATTGTTTCCCATTCCTTTTCCATCGATAAGTCATTGCGATTCTCTTTCCTTTTCTTTCTAGAACATTCTTCCTTTTTCAGAATTTCTCTGTCGTAGTTTGTTCAACGCGCCACTCGGTTTCGTGAAAAATTTCCCACGACTTCCCCCATGATAAGACAACATTGCGCGTAGATCAAGAAACTAAGAACAACCATATTTCTAACTCGATCAAAACGCGCGCTAGTCATCCTTTTCCATGCACACCCTGACCCTTGCCCGCGTAGAATTCCATCCAATCTGTCAATTTTTGTTTTGAAATGTTGAATATCTTTTTTTTTCAGATGATGGCAACTTCAGCTCGATTGTCAGTTCCAAATGAACTCACCATGGGTGAATACTACTGTTCGTCGTCAAACGATATGCAAATTCGCTCCACCAACAATCTACTCGACTACACATCCGCTTCGTCCAGCACTAACGGATCTTCTGAGATTGCAGAGAAGCTGAAGTTCCACAGAGCCACTCTCCCAAGCATCACTACTACCAGTAAGTTTTTTTTGCTCCCAGAAAGACAGTACGTGGGCTGGTGTTAGAATATGAAAATAGAATCAAAAATTTTTGGATGACGTCTTGGTACAGAGGCAGAGGGTACTTGATCATGGTGGATTACTAAGAAGAAATTGGGCAATTTTATGTGATTTTGGGCGTTTCTATGTAAATTAAACGTGTCATGCAACCTCCGCAAATCCGCATCTGGCTCCGGAAAAAGAAAGGGGCTCAATTCAACCCTTTTTCTAAGCGACTCGGTGTCGGTGCCCGAATTGGGTGCGAAGATGCTGTTTCTCATCAAAGGACCCAGCCTCCTCTCTATCATTGCAACATGTCTACCAAAGTGTCTACGTCGACAAAGTATGTTTCGAAGCTCTCAAAATCAGTGTTTGTCATGTGTTCATAGTTTACTCGCGAGGTTTGATTAGTACTTTCGACAGGTGAGAACCGACAGTTTTGTGACTACATGGGGTGGTTTTTGTCAGCTGTACTTGTCAGTTAACACTTACCATTGTCACTGAGTAATAGAGGAGGTCAGGATGTGTAGGAAACCTTATTATCGAAACACATTTATGACCATTTTTTTATCTTCCCCCCGATTACACACCTCTTAGCGTATTAACTTATACTCTTATCGAAGGGCTCTGTTGTATGGAAACAGTTTGAGAGGGCTGTATTGGCCGAGTTGGAGTCGACGAGATTATTTACGATGCCGTATTTTATTGTTTTAAAATCAATTTGCATTTGTTTCTTGTTCCCATCTTCAGTTTTGGAATGCATATCAACTACACATTAGATGTACCGAACGAGGAAAAACCCCAATTCCATTTATTTGCTCTTTTTTCAATTCTTCTCGATCACGACATATTCGTAGATTTTCATTCAGAAAATCTTCCCAGTAGCATGTCATTTCCACAGTAATCTCATTTGAGCCATCTTTGAAAATTCTCCTTGATGAAAAAACAATCAATCAGTCTCTTACCTCGTCCGCCCATGTCGTTTCTCCTTATACTATTTTTCCCAATGACTTTCAAACTGTTTTGTCAGTGTTGTCGAGCTGATAACACAATGAGTGACGAAGAGGTCGATACGGTCGAAGAACACTCCATAACTGAAGAGAAGCTTCAGCGTCGTGGCAGTTTGATTCGTCGTACTTGGAACTCGACAAGTTTGAAAATGCGTGGAAGATCGCTGACATGTGTTGAAGAGCGGGAAGAGTGCCGACGTTGGTCTTCTTATAGTTTTTAGTTCTTATCACCTACGTTTCCCTGCTCGTAGTAGTACTCCAAAAATAGAAAGAAACGTATCAAAAGAGAGCATTAATAAGTGGCTCCAAATATTGAATAAGAGGAAGCGTGGTCTGGGGGTCTGCTCGTTTCTTTTTTAATTGAATTTTTTGCAGGCGATAACAATTCGGACGACGCCAAAAGTTTGAGCCCTGAGAGAACTCCAATTAACCACAAGTTCCTTTGCGCTGACGACAATGGAGGAGTTTACGGAGCTGGACCGACACACAGTGCTATCCAGAAGGTTTGTACAAACGGATCCTTCGAGATTCTATTATTTTCTTGAAACTGAATTTCTCACCACCAACAGTTTGCTTGTTATGATCCCTTCAAAAACTCCACCTCCGATTTTTCAGACTTCCATTCGCCGAGCCGCCTCGTTCACCTTCTCGCCGACCCCCAAGAGCAAGAATCGAGAGGAGAAGAAGCGCTTCTTGTGAGTTCCTTTTCATCACAGCAGTTTTTTTTTAGTTTGGCTAGCGACTGATCAAAAAGTCACTTAGGTACAATTTGCATTTTTCTCCATTTGCGATGTGTAGTCGTTGTTTTTTAGTGCATAGCGAACGTCTCCTAGTGGGATGAAAATGCAGTGGGGACACCACTCAAAGTGCAAATGAGGAAGCCTTGTTCGAAGGTCTTTTTGAAAGTGATGAAAGCCAATATGGGATCGGGATAGTTGATCAACCCACGTATCTCTGAGAAATCGAGGGTTTTGAAATTAATTGGATCAGAACATTTTGGGAACTTTTTTGCAAAAACTATCTGCTCTCACTTCTCCCGCGTTATGTAATGTCACAAATCTATTCCTGTCACTGCTTAGAACTTCTTGGTAGACCACCTAAATGCACAATTGTTGATGTCAATCGAACCGTGAGAAGGTGTAAATTAGAGAAGTTTGATCGGTTCGTTTTTACATCGCCACTAGACAGTTAACGTTTCAACCGAGAATACTCTGTCAGATCTTCTTCGTTGAAAGTTTCAGTTACGTTTATTCAATCTCGAAACCTCGCACGTAAGGTCCACAAAAAGTAATACACTTTCCAACGGTCCTTCTCTTGAAAGGGGATTGAAAAAGTTTTGACTACTGTACCATTAATCAAGCTGAGTGGGTGTAACTCAAATTCACCTCCTAATCTCGAGATTGCCTTTTTAAGGCGTTTACGATTCCTGACCTTTTTCACATTTGTTGGAGCAATAAAGTTGGCAGAAGCATGCCGCTTTTTTTCCATCTCATTTGATTCCATCCCGGCGGCGCATTCATCAAGGAACAAACGTACCGAATCGAGATGTGTCTATTGTAGGCTTTTTCATGTCTTTTTAGTTTTCTTCCCAACATCCATTGCTCCCCGCTTACGCTTCACGTATCCGTCTTCCCACTCACCCCCCCCTTCATGTTGGGCGCGGTCTCTACATCTGTCCAGCATTGTTGCGGCTCCACCTTGTGTTTGGTGGGAGCCGTCAGGAGCAAGTGAAGGGAAAGGACATCCCTCCTCTTCAGAAACAAAGTTTTTTGCTCCTCCCCACTTTGCAAGTCTCATTCTTGGTACCGAAAAGGAGGCATCCAGGAAAATCATCAGAAGCCCTACGTGAAGAACGAAGCAAACATTTGGACACTTCCGCAACCACTTGCTCTTTTCTTCGACTCTAATTATTCTGCGGAACCAAAACAATCTGTCATCAATTAGTGCTCAAATTGGGCGCCAACTGCAAGGCAACATCTTCTATCTTTTTCCTCCCACCCCTTACAAGAAAACATGGATATTCGTCGAAAAATTAGTACTCCGGTTCCTGTCAGTGCTTCCAAGCGATTCATTCACAAATGGGCCTCGGTTCGAGAAATGGAATCGTTGGGCATCTCACCTCCGACATTTCAGCCAATTACTACTTCTCACAGGCAAGCCATACCAAGCTTTAATCGTTTAGTTGCGTATGTGTATGTGCACATGTAGATTCATAACTCACTTGAAGCAAATTTAATAACTTAGATGCCCAAGAAATCAGAGCACTTACCAACCGAAACGGCGTGTGTGCTGTTTTCCACTTTCTTGCGCATTACCTTCCACTTGCACGCTTGGAACTCCTTCTTATTACCTGATCTTCAAACGAAGAACTTATACGTGAAGAACTCGAATTTCATTATCATTTACTATGCCATTGCTCAGTCGAGTGCTGCCTTGTCTAGTCTTGATCTTCTCACAATGAAACTCGCCACGACTAAACATCAGGTTCATGTGCGATCCAAATCAAGGTGAGCATCTCGTCATTGCTCTTGGGTCATTAGGGAACTGCTACATTGTTTGAGTTTCTCTTGAAATCTAATTTTGTTTCTTCGGCATTTTGCTAGGTTGAGTATGACAATCTCTGAGCTTCCTGAAAAGAAGTTTGTTGTTTGTTTGAGTTCGGTGATGGTAGGTCCCAAAACTCAATTTGGGCAAGTTTTCTTTTGTCGAAGTCACATTCTGAATTATGCAAATCTGGTCAAGGTGCGGTGAAGGTTTTTGTTGTGTCACGTGCCACATGTTTTTTCCCTTCATGATTCAGCTACGTAGATCCACAATTGATGTCCGTTTAATTGGTAACCCAACGCTCACTGTGCCGTTGTGCGAGGGAGGGCTAGTAGTGGTCATCAGTTATTCTTTCGAAGAATATCAACTTTCTCAGGGACACACATGTACATAACAGAATATGCTTGTCGAGCTGACTTGAGTGCATGTGAAATACACACTCTTCTTTCATTTCGACGAAGCCATATGGTTAACAATATAAGATTTTAGTCAGATTATGAAGTGTGTCATTGGAATTAGAAATGGGAAAGTGCATCAAAGAAGGAGTTTTGCTTCTGTGTGCTTTATGTGACAGCATAATCCGAGGGATTGTTATCTTATCGCACTGAGAAAATTCAAAAATCTTCTCACTCGAAAGGATATTTCACTTTATTCGTTTCGTCTCGACTCCCATCATCACTGGTCGTAAAATGAGACAATACGAAGAGATCATTGGAGGCGCGCAAGAGTAGAACAAAAGAGTACATTCGTCCTGACTGTTCCCTCACCTAAATTAGTGCATCCGGCTCTCCGACCAGTCATTTCTCGCTCATTTTTCTCAATGGACCGCTCGCAAGTCGCGCTTTCGTTGACGCATTCTACTACTATCGAACGATCGTTCGACGATTTATTCTTGGTTTCGAGTCGTCCACCAACTCCTCGCCGTCGATTCACTATCACTCCATCTGACATCATCGGTTTTAAGAGACATTTAGTCCAGCACCGCCCAAGTCGGTTAGTTTTGATCAACACACATACACAAAATACTGCTGATAAAATGCGCTAGTTTTGATAAGCAAAAAATTTCTGGAGTCTCAATTATTCTGAAAATGCTATCGGTGACCTACCCAATTATTGCAAAAACCAATAGTCAGATGCTCACTAAATTCTATCACTATGAGCATCATCAAAGTAACCCAGACTTTCACATCCATCATAACAGGTTCATAATTTGGCACCCTTACTTTAATTGCAAATCAATCAATTGACTTTTTCAGTGGACCACTCTCTCGCACACTCTCCTACCTTCGTTCTAAGATGGATCTTGCTCTCTCCACGTCGACTTTGTACCCAACTCGCGAAGAGGTCCGCAAATGGGAGAAATCTTTTGACTCTCTTCTCAGCAACAAATGTAAGTTGACATCACTTTCATACTTTATCAATCAATTCATTCAATGATGATTTTTCAGTCGGCTGCGCTCTCTTCCATCAGTTCTTGAAGAAAGAGTTCTCCGACGAGAACATGGAGTTCTGGCTCCAATGTGAAGAGTTCAAAAAGATGAAGGACGGCAAGAAATCTACTCAGAAAGCCTTCGATATCTACAACGAGTACGTCGTCGAGCAGTCGCCAAAGGAGATCAATCTGGACAATGATACTCGTGCCGCCACTAGAGCCGCCGTTGAGGGAGGATGCAAGATTGACACTTTCGACTTGGCTCAGGTTTTCATCGAGCAACTCATGGCGAAAGACTCGTACACACGGTTAGTTTTTCTGAGCTTCTAGGACATTGTCAAACTTGTAATTTTAGCTTCCTCCGTGATCGTCTCTACTTGGACATGCTCGAGAGTTACGACTCGAAGGAGAAAGACACCAAGGAGAAAGACTCAAAAGAGAGAGAGCCGTCGTCAAGCTTGCACAGCCGTAACTAAACGGTCCCACTAATTCAAACTTATCTTTCAACGATCTTCTTTTTTTTGCACATTCAAACGTAGTGCAAAGTGTATCCCGTTCTCTCACCACATAGTTGTCATTCCTTTCTGAATTTTATCCGTACGTTTCCCCCCCAAAGACCAAGTCTGTCAAAAATTGCCAACTTATTCCATTTCATCCTCTTTTACGAGCACCATTTATTTCGTAGTATTTTTGACCCAACCCAATTCCATTCTGTAGAATGCGTCCCAACAAATCGACACTCACAAGTCCCCCATTCTCTCTCTTCGCTTCTCTTTTCCCCTGTCTGATCTCAGATATGTAAAATAAACCTGCAATGAAGACTGTGTTTTCTGATGTTGAATGATAGCAAGTGTGTTCAAAATGCACATTTTGCTGTGCAGAAAAAAAAGTTTTCAGATTACTCATCAAAACAAGTTTTACTTCCTGTTTAGGGAAGCATCACAAGGGCTAGAAAATCAACAAGTCAGTAAGTCATGCATTCCACTTTAGTAACAGTTGACCGCCGATTTGGAGATTCCCAGTATCCGGTTAATCAGAAAGCAACACTGCTCGGAAAATTGTTAGCAGGGAATCAGAGTACGGAACAATGTTCAGATTTTGCAATTTGGAGAATAATAATTTCAAAACTGTTTATAATGTATCGGACAACTAGAGAGCAACCATATTTGTCTAGTTTCTGCAGATTTCAAATGATGCTATAAGTGTCTACCGAAATCGTCATTTCCGCACGAATCTCACCAGTTGATAACATCGAACTTTGAAGAAAACACTTTTCCCTAACCGGCTGCAACAATTCAATTGAAACCAAAATGTTACTAGTGTGAAATTTTATTAGAGACTATGAAGTGATAATGGTGAAATTTAGAAAGCGACGCAGGCAGTTGGGATCTTGACAGCCTCGACGTAGGAAACTGGGAAGTCGGCCAAGTCAAGAACAGTCTGGTCACGAGCCTCCTTCAAGTAGCGACGGGCGTTGCTGCTGTGACGTGGCATGCAGGTGTAGCGGACCTTCTTGGAGGAAGTCTTCTCGGACTCGTATCCACGACGGCATTGGGTGACTGGCTCGACGGAAAAGCAGACACGGTGGGAGAACTCCTTGATGAGGGTCTTCTCAACAGATTCTGAAGATTGAAAATTGAAGAAGAGATGTGTTTAGAAAGAAAGTTACTGTTCTCAGATTCCTCCTCGTCTTCGTTGTTGTCGTATTGGGACTCTTCTCTCTTCTCCTCTCTGTTCCACTTGTTTCTGTAGTTCTTCTTCTCGGAAAGACGATCGTTCTCAACCTCGCACTCCTGAAATTGTTCATTTTGTATGAGAAACTAGCCGACCATCAAGTACCTCGTTCTTGAGAAGATAAGAGCGGTGGAACTCCTCAACATCTTCGGTCTCGTAGTTGTCAGCGGTCATGAACTCGTTGTCATTGTCTCCGTCGTTGTTTCCGCAAAGTCCGCAAAGTTGGCTCTTGGAGGCAACGGATTGGATGTTGGTCTTGATGGTGTATCCGTCGAAGCGGACCTCTCCTTCTGGAAGACGGATGACGACGAGGTTGTCTCCGAGGATTTCAA
>LR544854.1:0-19289 GCA_900536305.3 Caenorhabditis sp. 40 LS-2015 | reverse complement strand
TTCTGGTTCTCTTTACCTAATTCATCTTTTCAGAGACATCTACAACTCGCCAACCCAGCCACCAACCCGACAATGGAACCTGGACTGTTTTGTGAGTTTTTTTTTAGGCAATCTGCAAATTCCTCGTGGACGACTCATGCCACAGTTTAGAGATAAGCAGAAAAGAGTGAACCGGGTTTTTCTCTCTGATGTTTCTTATTGTCGAGGAAAGTGAGAAGGAGCCCGTGGCGGCTGAAGAAGGGACCGTTCCATTCTCGGTGGAGGAGACTCGCCAGGAGCACGGAGAACAAGAAAGAGAGAAGGAGTCCACGGGATCATCCGGATATCCGTGGCTCCAAAACCAAGCTCAACCGGCGCATTCAGCTCAACAAGCTCCACAAATCCAGATTCCTCCACAACCAACGTCCGGTCAGTTTTTTCAAATGATTTTTTGCGGGGTTTCGTTTTCCCACTTCCGGTTTGCGGCCGTCCCACCGCCAGCTGTCAGCTAACAATAGAGAAGAGAATTTTAGACCAAAGCCACAATCCTGTCCGTCGTTGGCCAGCGGCTCCTGCTTCTCCACAACCGTCCCGCACCACCAGCCAGTCCAGTCAGCCACCACTCGCAGCTTTCCCAAGAGTTCCTCCAAATCCGATCGTCCCACATCGAACGTCGATGGTGGTGAGAATGCCTGCACAGCAGCAGCAGTTCCAGCAACAGCAATCTCTCTGGCTGCTCAACCCACCACGTCAGCCAGCGTCTTCTGCTCCTCAAGGCCCACCAAGTGAGTTATTTCATTTAAAGTTTTCAAGATTTCAAGTTTGCTGACCTTCTTATTGTGTAAGCTTGAAGCATTTGAGAAATAGAGAATAACATTTCAGTTCCACTTCCATTCCCAGCACCACCACCGCAGCCAGCTACCCACGCTCTTCAAGCTCGCCCAACGTCACCAGGTGAGTACTTTTCATTTGTCTCCTTCTTGTCTGCAATCGAAGCAACAAAAGGCAAAATTTCAGAGCCTGTCGATGACTGGAAGGCGGTCGGTGGGAAGAACAAGACGCAACTCCAAGAATGTCTGAAGGGATTGAGGAAGATGGTTGAAGTTTTGAAAGGAAAAGTGGCCACCCTGGAAGCTCAGACCACCAAGATGCGAGACGAGCTCGACTTGATGACGGAAAAAACCCGAACCGAAAAGACCGCTGTCAAGCAAGTATTGAAGATAAAAGATGACAAAATCGAGAGTCTGCTGAAGTCGAAGGAGAAAAAAGAGACGAATTTCAAGGAGACCGTCGAATCCCTTCAAGCGCAGATGCAGAGGAAAACGGAGAGACAAGTGGAAGAGAGAACTCTGTGGGAGGCAAAGATGGAGGAGCTGAAGAAAAAAGAGGAAGAGGTGGAAGACTTGAAAAAGACAAACCTCAAGCTGGAGACGAGTGCCCGGTCTCTCGAGGTGGAGAGAGACAATGAAAAGAGGAACGCGGAAAGGGCTTCAGCAAACCAATGGAAGACGATGGAAGAATGCGAGAAGAAGGAAATGAGCTGGAAGAGGGAAATGGAAAGGAAGGGAAGAGAACTGGAAGCACTCAAGAGGAGAAAGGAGGGAGCAGAGCAGCAGTTGGAAGCCAAGATTCGAGAACTGTCCAATCAAGAGGTCGCACAGAAGGAAATGGAGAAAGATTGGGAAGAGAAGAAATCGTGGATGACGGAACGAGCAAATATGGTCCAGCAGATGAAATTTCATTCAAATTTTTTGTTGTATTAGGATTTCCTTCATTCTTATAAAAGTGCATTAAAAAAATCCACAATAAAACTTTGTTCAATTCTATGTTTGGTCATTCAGTTTTTGAAAATTGGCTGCCAATTGCTGATCCTCTTCCACCTGTCTCCTCTTCAGTTCGTCTACTTCTCTTCTCTTCCTCTCCATGTCGCTGTTCCAGCTCGTGTCCTTCTTCTTCAATAGTTTCCTGCTGGTGGTTCGTTTTCTTCACTGCGTGGACCTCTCTAGAGAGCGAATTTTGCCAAAAACTGGAGGAATTGTAGGAGCAAAAGGACGAGAGAAACCTGTGAAATACGAAGTTGGTGAAGTCAAAGAAAAAAGTGGAAGAGGTCGACGTAGTGAAGAAAACGGTCCAACAGCTGGAGACAAGTGTCAGGTCTCTCAAGACGGAGCAAGACAATGAGAAGAGAAACGCGGAGAGGGCAAACCAAAAGGAAAAATGTTAAACCGAGAATAGACCCTTCTTGTGGCAACATCTGATTTTCAGACATTGATCTCTACACATTTCTTGAGGCTCGTGCGCCCGGTTGGATTGATGAGCCCACGGACGTCGTGAATTCCCGCCAGCGTCATCTGGAGCCTCGGCAAGCCGTCTTCCGCCATTGACCAGGGGAGACGTCTGGAATTCTTCAATTCTCAAACCACACGTGAGTAGTTGTTGTTTTATTTATTTATCAGGTGCTATGCAGGTCTTCCCTGGTCTTCGGACCAGCATCTCGTCGCCGCTCAGTCATCGACTATTTCCAATCCAAGTGGAACATTCGTCTCATGTTCCCCAGAGGACGACTCTGCTTCTGGGCTGGCAACCCTCAGAGCCAGTACCCAATGGAAGTTGTCATGGTTTTCTAAATTCCACTGTTGCTGTTTGTTTTTTTTCTCCTTCTTAGATGAATCCTTCCTTGAAACAAGTCTTAACCTTCTTCTCGTTTCATCTGAAAAACGAATTTGTTTCCATTAAAACACTGGACCATATTCTGCTGGACCATATTCGCTCGTTGCGTCATCCACGATTTCTTCTCTTCCCAATCTTTCTCCATTTCCTTCTCTGCGACCTCTTGATTGGACAGTTCTCGAATCTTGGCTTCCAACTGCTGCTCTGCTTCCTCCTTTCTCCTCTTGAGTGCTTCCAGTTCTCTTCCCTTCCTTTCTATCTCCTTCTTCCAGCTCCTTTCCATCTTCTCGAATTCTTCCATCGCCTCCTTTTGGTTCAATGAAGCCCTCTCCGCGTTCCTCTTCTCATTGTCTCTCTCCCACGCGAGAGACCGGGCACTCGTCTCCAGCTGGCGGTTCGTCTTTTTCAAGTCTTCCACCTCTTCCTCTTTTTTCTTCAGCTCCTCCATCTTTGCCTCCCACAGAGTTCTCTCTTCCACTTGTCTNACTTTTTATCGTCTAATAGGCACTGATGTGCGCTGGAGCTCGGTTTTTAGGCCGGTACAGTAACTTACTTTTAAATCCTGTTGAATCCTTGGTCCGTTTGGTTCGATGCACCAATGTGAGGGCTGGTATTGGCCTCTCAGTTTTGGTGTGCACGTCGGAGGTGGTTCAGTGGATGATTACGCAAAGATTTATTAGGATACAAAGTAATTAAGGTACAAGAAGCAATGAAGGAAATGAAGGTTGAAGGGAAAAGGTAAAAGGAAATGGGTTCAAAGGAAATGCGAGGAAAAGGGATCGGATTGCTCCTTTTATAGTAACCAGTAGGATTGGTCTTCTGGTCGAATGACGTCCGAAGACTGCGGTCGCGGCGCCCTTCCTGGTCGGTAATTGGCGCCGACGGATGTGATGTCATTAAACGGCGCATCACTTGATAATCGCAAGAGAGATACGGATGCGATATGTCTCTCCGTCTTCCTCTGCATCTGCGCTTGAAGGGATTCGACGGTCTCCTTGAAATTCGTCTCTTTTTTCTCCTTCGACTTCAGCAGACTCTCGATTTTGTCATCTTTCGTCTTCAATACTTGCTTGACAGCGGTCTTTTCGGTTCGGGTTTTTTTCCGTCATCAAGTCGAGCTCGTCTCGCATCTTGGTGGTCTGAGCTTCCAGGGTGGCCACTTTTCCTTTCAAAACTTCAACCTTCTTCCTCAATCCCTTCAGACATTCTTGGAGTTGCGTCTTGTTCTTCCCACCGACCGCCTTCCAGTCATCGACAGGCTCTGAAATTTTGCCTTTTGTTGCTTCGATTGCAGACAAGAAGGAGACAAATGAAAATTACTCACCTGGTGACGTTGGGCGAGCTTGTGGAGCGTGGGGGGTGGACTGCGGTGGTGGTGCTGGGAATAGGAGTGGAACTGAGATGTTATTCTCTGTTAAATCTTGAAAACTTTAAGTAAAATAACTCACTCTAGGGGCCTTGAAGAGAGGAAGACTGTAATGCCTGTACGGCGTATACAGTTGGGCAAAGGTTCGGTTCAGTGGTATTAGCTTTATTCGAGAAAGTATTTTATCAATTGACAAATGTATGAAGTTGTTCAGGTGATCCAAGTATCCTTCTGCAGTGGCGGTGGCGTTGAGTGCGGAGAGAAAGTCTACAGGAGAGACGATCTTCCTTGGTGAATGGAAGGAGTGAAGTTGATGGAATTGAGCTCTCCTTTTATAGGAAGTAATCCGGTTGGAAGGGGCGGAGTTACAAGGAAAAGGAAATACATGTCGTTGAAATAGTGAAACAACGGAAGTAAGATTCGCAGAGATTCGAAGAATATCCAAGTGCACTTTGGGAAAGTGCATTTGGAATCAAAGTCTCAGTCTGATCACAGAACGATCTAGGTGATCAGAGAAATGGTTGATAAGAGACAGATGGAAAGAGTGAATGATAACAAATGATAAGACGACGAATGATAAGAGAATGATACTGATCAAAGTATCAGAAATAAGATATGACTAATCGCGTCGTAGGCGCGACAAAGACGATGGTTGACGAGGTGGGTTGAGCAACCAGAGAGGTTGCTGTTGCTGGAGCTGCTGATGCTGCTGCTGTGCAGGCATTCCCACCGCCATCGACGTTCGATGTGGGACGATCGGATTTGGAGGAACTTTTGGGAAAGCTGCGAGTGGTGGCTGGACTGGCTGGTGGAGCAGGACGGTTGTGGAGAAGCAGGAGCCGCTGGCCAACGACGGACAGGATTGTGGCTCTGGTCTAAAATTCTCTTCTCTATTGTTAGCTGACAGCTGGCGGTGAGAATGCCGCAAACCGGAAGTAGGAAAACGAAACCCCGCAAAAAATCATTTGAAAAAACTGACCGGACGTTGGTTGTGGAGGAATCTGGATTTGTGGAGCTTGTTGAGCTGAATGCGCCGGTTGAGCTTGGTTTTGGAGCCACGGATATCCGGATGATCCCGTGGGCTCCTCCTCTCTTTCTTGTTCTCCGTGCTCCTGGCGAGTCTCCTCCACCGAGAAAGGAACGGTCCCTTCTTCAGCCGCCACGGGCTCCTTCTCACTTTCCGCGACTATAAGAAACATCAATGAGAAAAATCCGGTTCACTCTTTTCTGCTTATCTCTAAACTGTGGCATGAGTCGTCCACGAGGAATTTGCAGATTGCCCAAAAAAAACTCACAAAACAGTCCAGGTTCCATTGTCGGGTTGGTGGCTGGGTTGGCGAGTTGTAGATGTCTCTGAAAAGATGAATTAGGTAAAGAGAACCAGAAAGGCAATGAAAAGGCAATAGATAATTGTCTTGGATAAAAACCAAGTAAAGTTTGAAAAAAAGAGCGGCAAAAAGTAATAGTATTGAGATTCATTTATTGACCGGGTAAAGGCGAAAAATCAGGAAGCAATGGGTAAGAAACGGCGGAGGGGGAAAAGTAAATATTTTCAGAAAAACTCGAGGCAGAAAGGGAGGTTATAGGTGAAGAGGAGCATCTAATATGGGAATCTGGAGGCACGAGAGAAATTGACAGCTGACGACGATTCACGGAGATGATAGAATCTGTAAAATTCGCACATTTCTTCTCAATTGCTCATCCTTAACAACTCACTTTTCAGTTCACCAACTTATTCCATGTTCCAGCGATGCCCGCGAGTCCGTGCACATGAGTCAGTTGAGGGAGAAGGATCAGTTCCCGGAGTTGACGGTTGCTCATTNTTGGCGAGTTGTAGATGTCTCTGAAAAGATGAATTAGGTAAAGAGAACCAGAAAGGCAATGAAAAGGCAATAGATAATTGTCTTGGATAAAAACCAAGTAAAGTTTGAAAAAAAGGGCGGCAAAAAGTAATAGTATTGAGATTCATTTATTGACCGGGTAAAGGCGAAAAATCAGGAAGCAATGGGTAAGAAACGGCGGAGGGGGAAAAATAAATATTTTCAGAAAAACTCGAGGCAGAAAGGGAGGTTATAGGTGAAGAGGAGCATCTAATATGGGAATCTGGAGGCACGAGAGAAATTGACAGCTGACGACGATTCACGGAGATGATAGAATCTGTAAAATTCGCACATTTCTTCTCAATTGCTCATCCTTAACAACTCACTTTTCAGTTCACCAACTTATTCCATGTTCCAGCGATGCCCGCGAGTCCGTGCACATGAGTCAGTTGAGGTAGAAGGATCACTTCCCGGAGTTGACGGCTGTTCTTCTGAAACTTGGAATGTTTGAATTCCCTAAAACTCACACAAGCTTCTGCTCACCTGGCTCCTCCGGCTTGCTCCTTTTCGCTCTTGGACTCTCTTCAGAGCCTGCCACGCTTCTCGATCTTCCGCGCTTCGGAGCATTTGTTGAAGGGGTACCCGATGTGCTGGGCTCATCGGACTCCTGGCCAGCATGATTGGAATCTGNTTTGAATTCCCTAAAACTCACACAAGCTTCTGCTCACCTGGCTCCTCCGGCTTGCTCCTTTTCGCTCTTGGACTCTCTTCAGAGCCTGCCACGCTTCTCGATCTTCCGCGCTTCGTAGCATTTGTTGAAGAAGTACCCGATGTGCTTGGGCTCATCGGACTCCTGGCCAGCATGATTGGAATCTTAAACTTGAAATGAATGGATGAAAATGGAACATTTGTAGGATTATGTGACTCAAGAGTTCTAGGATCCAAGGCTCCTTAGATATTCGAAGTCTTGAATCAAAGAATCCATGGGACTCTCTCAAGATCCAACAATCCTTCGGTTCAAAAAACTCCATCAAAATGATTCGTACCGTTTTCCGACTTCTCCATTTTTTGGCTCGGTGAAGCTCGGGCAGTCGGTGGCACGGCTCGCACGATCGGAGCGTTGACACCTGAAAACTTCACGTTAGAAATAGTATGTTAAAGTTTTTCTTACTGTCGATCTGGGCCATTGTAGTGCTATGTGTGTTCAAAGCTGCCGATTCTGCGGATGCTGGTGCGGTCGTGTCATCGGGGCACTCTGCAACAGGATTTAGAAATGTGAATTCTAAGATTTTGAGATTCTGGAAGTTTTCAGATTTTGAGGGTTTAGAGTTTCNTTCTGCGGATGCTGGTGCGGTCGTGTCATCGGGGCACTCTGCAACAGGATTTAGAAATGTGAATTCTAAGATTTTGAGATTCTGGAAGTTTTCAGATTTTGAGGGTTTAGAGTTTTTGAGGATTCTGAGCTTATGTCATTCTATGATTCTGTGGTTCAGTGATCCTAAGATTCTGAGATTCGGACGACTTGAAATGTTCATCTGAAACAGAACTCAGAGGCTATTATAACAAGAAAGAGATCGAGGGAAATGTTGAGATTCTGAGATTCTCAACTTCCTAGATTCTCTGATTTTGAGAGTTTTGAAGTTTTCCGATCTGGTTGAAAAAAAATTACAGCGAAAAAAGCTCTCTCTCTGAGTCAATAGGCTCTCAAATGTTGCCCTTTGTTGATTCGATTGCACAAACACAATAAGTCTCTGATCTTCATTAACCATAAATTTAAGAAAAGCAATTATGTCGTTTCTTGTTCAAGAAGATGATTGTGAACTTCTCGAATCTCAGAATCTCAGAATCTCTAAATCCTAGGAACTATGCATCTTGAAAGTTTCGACCTTTCAGCGGTGAAATTTTTTTTGATGTTGACGATTTTTATCAACTCACATTTCGAATTTATTGAAGAAGGAACTGATGACGTCTCCTCTGGGCACGGGACCTCGTATTCGACATCTGAAAAAAACCTCTAATACTTTTCGATTATTCAAATTTGCACAGTTTCTCTGGCCGTTTGCAAAATAATACAGAGAAATGTTTTTTTTGAAATCGCCATGTTTTTGTTGTTTTTAGTTTGTTAAAATGAGAAGAATACTTACCATATAAATATTCTTTGAAAAATCAATAGAAAAACTAAAAGGGAGGCTCCAAAGACCAGAATGGTGCCAAATAATACTCAGGGGGATGACATGTTAGTTTGAAGAAGAAGAATGATGAAATACGTATGTGTCCGTCAGAGAAGAAATACTAGGAGACGCAGACGCACAACGAAAAAGATTGTTAAGAAAGGGGAAGCGCAGAAACAGAAGGACCGACGCGTATGTGGCAGTTGCGGGCACCCGCCGTGAAAATCAACAGAGTGAAATAGTGAGTGGATAGAGGAGGGCAGAAGCACAAGAGGAGGAAGGAGGTTGTTCTATTCGGGTCACTGCGAGTGGAAAGAAGAAGAGAAGGGACACTGGTGGGCCTCGGAGCGTTTTTTGCGTCGCTTTCTGTGCCGGCGCGTCACTGAAGACAAGAGACAACTGAACCCCCTTATTGGCTGCATTTATTTATGCTTCTAAAACTGAAAATTGAAACCTATACCTACTTCTTTCAGGCATGACGCTCGCTCATGTTGAATATAAAGACTTGATAGGAAAAATTCCAAGATACATAGACATAAGATGGTATAAGATAAACAAAACTTCAAAATTTTTAGTTTTGGAACAAACTGTGAGAAGAGAGGGATTTTGAGGGACCACAACAAAAATAGTTATTTACAGTGTTTGATGAGAAAAATGACATCGAGCACCCACCGATGCAGGAACCCAAAATGTTTTCTAAAATTCTATGAATTTTTTGAAAAACACTCTTTAACTTTAAAGTCACATTTCTGTCCTGCAGAACTGAAGTATGAAATTTTTACAAAAAGTGAGCGGGAGGATTGCAAGAAACTTTTTTTTTCAATTTTTGAGTAGGTTTCCGGGGTTTTTTCTAAGCCTAATATACAAAAGTGCACTACATAGTCTTGCATGCACTTTTATGCCAAAATGTTTTTTTAACTGAAAAAAAATCTGAAAATTTTTCAGAAATGAGTTTTAAATTTCTTTTGTGAAATTTGTTTCTGAAACTATGTGCAACTCTACCATGAAGCAGTCTTAGAAAAAAACCCCGGGGACCTACTCAAAAATCGGAAAAAAATTGTGGTAAGATAAATTAAGTACCAAGGACAAAAAAGCAATGTTTTTGTTTTTGATAGTCTTTCTTTGCAAAAAAAAAACAATGGAGTTTCTTACCTTGTGAAGGCATGAGAGAGGAAGAAATTGTAAACAAAATAGGAATACAGGGGCCGCTTTATACAGTGAGCAGCCAGGAATGGAAAACATCGAACAGAATATGGACTGCTTTGAGACTGTATAAACAAGGAAATTATTAGATTTCCTATTCAGACCAGTCTCATCGCAGCCACACACTCCATCTGAATATCCTCGAATGAATGAATGATTTTAGAGTCTTAGCTGTGGGTTTGCATGATGATGGGTACAAACTCCGCCCCTCGCAGACCAGTTCGTTTTCCGAGGGTCTTCCCACCTCGATGTTGTCTCATTGTTTGTGACACCTGGAGGCAATGCAATGGAACAATGCTTTCCTATCCTTCCCAGGAGGGGGGTCAGCAAGGGGTACTAAGACAAGTGAAGTGCCTCTTTTCGCAGAAAAACAACAATTATATTGTGATATTGCACATTACAGATAACCACTAATAACTACAGGGTGGCGCACAATTACCCGTACAACTGTGCGCAGAGTTTGCAACAGCGGCAACATTTTTTGGTGCTTTTTGGAGTTGGACGCAGAAAAATGAAATCTCATCCATTCACATGGTCCGAGTATCGGCGATCTCTCAAGGAAACTGTGATGGTGTGGCAAAAGGAAATAACCAAACCGAGTAATCAACATTTCAGAGAGTCAAAATACGGATTATCTCAACCATCGCCTAAAATTATGGTGAAAGATGTTGCTGGGAAGAGAAAGAAGAAGTTAAAGATCAGAGAAGGAGTTGGACGCAGAAAAATGAAATCTCATCCATTCACATGGTCCGAGTATCGGCGATCTCTCGAGGAAACTGTGATGGTGTGGCAAAAGGAAATAACCGAACCGAGTAATCAACATTTCAGAGAGTCAAAATTACGGATTATCTCAACCATCGCCTAAAATTATGGTGAAAGATGTTGCTGGGAAGAGAAAGAAGAAGTTAAGGATCAGAGAGGGAGTTGGACGCAGAAAAATGAAATCTCATCCATTCACATGGTCCGAGTATCGGCGATCTCTCGNAAGATTCTGAGATTCGGACGACTTGAAATGTTCATCTGAAACAGAACTCAGAGGCTATTATAACAAGAAAGAGATCGAGGGAAATGTTGAGATTCTGAGATTCTCAACTTCCTAGGTTCTCTGATTTTGAGAGTTTTGAAGTTTTCCGATCTGGTTGAAAAAAAATTACAGCGAAAGAAGCTCTCTCTCTGCGTCAATAGGCTCTCAAATGTTGCCCTTTGTTGATTCGATTGCACAAACACAATAAGTCTCTGATCTTCATTAACCATAAATTTAAGAAAAGCAATTATGTCGTTTCTCGTTGAGGAAGATGATTGTGAACTTTTCGAATCTCAGAATCTCAGAAACTCAAAATCCTAGAAACTATGCATCCTAAAAGTTCCGACCTTTCAGCGGTGAATTTTTTGACTTTGATGACTTTTTTCAACTCACTTTTCAAATTTTCCGAAGAAGGAATTGATAGCGGCTTCTCTGGACATAGGTGCTCGTATTCGATATCTGAAAAAAAAGCTCTAATACTTTTCGATTTTTCAAAGATTCACAGTTTCTCTGGCCGTTTGCAAAATAATACAGAGAAATGAAATTTCCTTGTGAAATCGCGATGTTTCTGTTTTTTTTTTGTCAAAATGCGAAGAACACTCACCATGATATATTTTTTGAAAAATCAATAGAAAAAACGAAAATGGAGGCTCCAAAGAACAGAATGGTGCCAAATAATATTCAGGGGAAATACATGTTAGTTGGAGAGGGGGAATGATGAAATACGTATGTGTCCCCCGCAAGAAGAAATACTCGGAGACGCAGACGCACAAAGAAAAAGATTGTTAAGAACGGGGAAGCGCAGAGACAGAGGGACAGACGCGCATGTGGCAGTTGCGGACGCTCACCGTGAAAATCAATAGGGAGAAATGGTGAGTGGATGGAGGAAGGCAGAAGGACAAGAGGAGAGGAGGTTGTTCTGTTCGGGTCGCTGCAAGTGGAAAGAAGAAGAGAGGGGACACTAGTGGGCCTCGGCGCGTTTTTCGGGGCGCTTTCTGTGCCGGCGCGTCCCCCAAGACAAGAGACGACTGAACTCACTTATTGGCTGCATTTATTTATGCTCCTTAAAACAGAATATTGAAACCTATAACTACTTCTTTCAGGCATGTTCCTGACGCTCGCTCATGTCGAATATGAGGACTTGATAGAAAAAAACTCAAGATGTACGATAAACAAGACTTCAAAATTTTTAATTTTGAAACAAAATTTGAAAAGAGTGGGATTCTGAGGGACCACAGCAAAAATAGTTTATCTTATATTTACCGTGTTTGATGGGAAAAATGACATCCAACCCCCCACTGATGCAGGAATGCAGGATTTTTTTCTAAACTTGAGTTTCTTTTTATTTGTTACACTCATTGACTTTAAAGTCACATTTCTGTCCTGCAGAACTGAAATATGAAATTTCGACAGAAAGTGGGCGGGAGGATTTGAAAACACAGATTAGTGCTGCGGAATAGAGTGACGTGCCGGTAATTACCATGCCGGAAAATGCCGGTAAAACACCTAAAATTACCACCGGCATTACCGGTAAAAAACCATGCCGACAAAAATTTTACAGGTAACAACCGGTAAAAACCGCGATTTTACCGGTTACCGGAAAATTTTTACCGCCGGTAAAATTTTTACCGGTAAACACCGGTTACCGGCGGTAAATTTTACCGGTAAACAACGGTAAAATTCGATTTTACCGGCGGTAACAGGCGGTAAAAAGGACTAGAAAAAGTTCGGCCATGTAGTCCTCGTGGACAAGATTTTTTTCAATTTTTGCTTCGTTTCTGACATTTTTTCCAGTTATTCTGAAACTATTTGCACTTTTTTGTGTGTTCAGTGTCAGTTTCACTCAACAAATCGCACAAAAAATGCAGAAAAATTCAGAAAAAAAAACGAAAAAAATTTTGAAAAAAATCTTGTCCACGAGGACTACACGGCCGAACTTTTTCTAGTCCTTTTTACCGACGGTAACCGGCGGTAAAATCGAATTTTACCGGTGTTTACCGGTAAAATTTTACCGGCGGTAACCGGTAAAACGTTACCGGCGGTTACCGGTAAAATTTTTTACCGTTGGTAACCGGTAACCGCCGGCGTTACCGGTAAAAATGGATTTTCCGTGTTGATCGGTAACGGTTTTGTCGGCAAATTTTTTCTCGGTAAAACGGTAAAATTTACCGGAAACCGTGCCGGCACGTCACTCTACTGCGGAACTGATTTGTGGAAAACATCAAAAAGTATATCCATTCAAATCGCTTTGTCCCAGAGCACCAATTGAACTTTCAGGTTGCAAAAGATACTTCGCCTACTCGGGCCACACGTATTTTCGATTTTTGAGTAGGTCTCCGGGTTTTTTCTAAGCCTCATATACAAAAGTGCATAACATAGTTTCGCATGCACTTTTATGCCAATTTTTTTTAACTGAAAAAAATCTGAAAATTTTTCAGAAATGATTTTCAAAATTTTCTTGTGAAATTTGTCTCTGAAACTATGTACAACTCTACCATGAAACAGGCTTAGAGAAAACCCCGGAAACCTACTCAAAATCGAAAAAAAAAGTGTGAGTACCAAGGACCAAAAAGCAATGTTTTTGTTTTTGATTGTCTTTTTCTACAAAAAAAAATGGAATTTCTTACCTTGTGAAGACATGAGAGAGGAAGAAATTGTATAGAAAATAGGAATACAGGGGCCGCTTTATGCAGTCAGCAGCCGGAATGGAAAACATCGAACAGAATATGGATCGCTTGAGACTGGTATAAACGAGGAAAAGTTTAGATTTCCTATTCAGACCAGTCTCATCGCAGCCGCACACTCCACTCGATGGTCCTCAAATGGATGAATGACTTTCGAGTCTTAGCTGTGGGATTGCATGATGATGGGTACAAACTCCGCCCATCGCAGACCGGCGTGTTTTCCGAGAGTCTTCCCACCTCGATATTGTCTCATTGTTTGTGACACCTGGAGGCAATTCAATGGAATAATGTTTGTCTATCCTCCCCAAGAGGGGGATCATCAAGGGGTACTAAGACAAGTGAAGTGCCTCTTTTCGCGAACAACAACCATCATGAAATAATAATGCACGTAACAGATACCCACTAATAACGCGGAGTGTACATTAACAGGTGTTGGAAAAATCCATTCTTGACGTATTAACGCTACTTGATGATTCCTGAGTAAGACGAAGAGGGGCACTTCCAATTAATAAGAAACTCTCCCCTCTAAAACTGACAAAAGTTATGCTGAAAACATACGTGAAAAACTAATGAAATCTAATTTGAACCCATGAAAGTATCAAAAAACCAGAAAAAAAGTGACCACAACATTTTCAAGTTGAAAATTTCCTCTTTTTTTGGGAGTCCAATTCTTTTGTCAAAAATAAACTGTTTCGAAAATATCGAACTTATCTTTCCATATGTTTTGCTAACATTTTCGACTATTTTGGAGGTGCTTGGGAGTTTCTTCCGAATTGAAAAGAAAGCACTTTTGCCTTTTTTTAAAATCAAGTAGTGCTCTGCACGTTATTAGTGGTTATCTGTATGTGCACTATCAATGCGTGATGTTTGTTGTTCTGAGAAAAAAGACACTTTCCTTGTCTCAGCACTATTTGACGATCTTTCTCCTGGGAAGGACAGACAAATATTGTTTCATTATTTTGCCTTATCTAATCTTATCTAACTGTAGACACAGACCAACCTAGTCGTCGTAAGCAGAATGTCAATCAGTTATCAACCCAACAGTTCTGAATGGGGAAAGCTAATAGTTTCCTTGTTTAGACCAGTCACAGAACACTCCCGTTTATATTCGATGTTCATTACTCTTGGCTGCTGACTGTATAAATCGGCCCCTGTATTCTTATTTTGTTTAAAATCTTTCCCTCTGTCCTCTCTCCACAAGGTAAGAATTTCCATTGTTTTTTGTATAAAAAAGATCAATAAAAACAAAAACATAAGAAAACTCATAGTTTTCAAATGTTAACACCGTTTTATCGTGTCACGTTTTCTCTCAACCTTGTTTCTCAAAGCCAAAAGATCTATATTCGAAATTTTCAGAGATGGATATTGGTGAACCAATGCAAGGAGACGCAATCATGGATGACGGAGACTTCGCGCCACTCCTGTCAAAGAAGGATCTGCAAGTCCTGATGGAGCAAATGGAGAAGCTCAATGTCACCATGGCGATGCTCAACGTCAACATGGAGAAAGTGGAATCAGCAGTACGCAAACTCCATGAAGACCATCGCAGCACCACCAATGAGGTCAAGAAGCTCTCGCAAATCAGTCCAGCCGAAGTGCCAAGAAAGAAGCCGAAGCGGACCTGTGAAATCTGTGGAGGAACACATGTGACCCATATATGCAGGAAGGCGACTCCAGTGGAACGGCTGAAAGCTGCTATTGAGAAAAACATCTGTGTCATGTACACGCTTCCACGAAGGGAAATGTGAGAAGGAAGCTGCCTGCACAAAATGCAAGGGGTATCATCACACGATGTACCACCTCTAAGTTTTATTCTGAAATGAAAAACATCCAGTTTTTGTGTTGAATAAAATCATTGTTGATCAACATGTTGTTCCGAGGACACTGTGAATGTGAAAATTGACTGGTTTCGTCTGTCTCTGTGTCTGTTTGTTCAAAGTTAGAGTAGTCAAATTTTAACTCAATCGATTTAAAATTTGATCTCCTATCGACTGATATAACGTTCATCAAATTTGAATCTCTTTGAGCCAAGTTATGCTCAAAAACGCTCTCAACCCTACTGTGTGACCATGAGCAGCCCATGAGCACACAGAGGGGCTCGAAAAAACCGTGGAGATGGTGTTCTGTTCGACTCGTTCGGTCCTTTTTTTTGGATCCCAAGTGTTTTTTCGTTTGAAACTTTTTCAAAGTCAATTTTTCGAATCACAAACTTTATTTGGAACCTTGAAAAGCAGAAAATGAAAGATAAGATAGATAAGATGAAGCAACAAAATTTTCACAAGAGAACGATAATAACGATAAAACTGGTTAATTCGACACTCAAAACATATTCTGGCGTTGTCGTTGAGAAGTACAGGAATCTTTCGTTGGAGTCTCTTTACCCGTCGTCATGGATAGTGCATTCGTTGAATAGTGACGTGTTGCGAAGATTCTGGAACTTGAGCCTGTCGGGGGGTCGTTGTGATTGTAACTCACCTCTTTCAACAAGGAAACATCATTTGGCGCCACTGTTTTACAGCTGTCCGAGAACTGTCGCTATCGGCAGAGCCTATTTTACTCGCTGCCTCATCCCAGCCAATGAATCCCGAGCACTTCATTTTCTCCGCATACTCCTCGCCATAGTCGAATGTCAGCTGCTCGCCATCCCCAATATGCCGATCGGCCATGAATCCGATGGCTCGGAATCCAGACGGCGCCCTGTGCACCTTCCACTCCACCGCCACAATATTGGGATTGCAGGAGTGATTGGCGAACATGGCCAAGTTGCCGTAGGCTGTCGGGTCGATGGTGAAGTTTTCGTTTTTGGTGGTGAAGAAATAGTTGGGCTTGGCCAGGGAGGTGTACTGGATTCTTCGTTTCTCTCGTTCGCCGTCCGAAATCACCTCTCCAATATAGGGGATGATGAAGGCGCCATCCTGGGATTTTCCCCGATGGAACAGACCATCTCCAGCGGCTCCGCAGTTCTTGACGAACACCGAGGGAAGACCCTCTTGTTTTCGGAATTTTTGATTCTGACATTCCGTCTTGCATCCCGGTGGGCACTCCATGCGTCTGGCGACGTTCGGGCAGAGATCGTCGGAACAGTCGTCACATTCTTTTTTTTTATCTGAAAACAAATTCATGTTGTAACAAAGAGAGAATAGAAAAATGAAACTTACATCTGACTGTTTTCAGCTCCATATTGACGGGATCAATGGACTCAATGGACCAAAACGAATTTCGCAATTTGCATCCAAATTTTTAGGAATATATTAAAATGTTCAGAAAAATAGAATGGAACATTCCGATCCCTCCGAACAGTTAGGAATCTTGGAATGTTCCAAAAAGAAGGAAGACGTCCATTCAGTCGGTCGTCAAGAAAGCATAATGAGGCAATGGCGGAGACAATAGGGGCCGGAGGGGGCACACTGTTCTCCTCCGACTGTCTTATTGTCTGCACATACTATTTCTCTTCTCTGCTGGCAAACATGCAAGAGAACCGGCCCCTGGCATCTCCCAATGCGTCACCCCTTCTTCTTTGACGACCTACTGACTGGGCGCCTGTGCTTGAGCGTTTCAAGACTCCTGACTGTTTGAAGGAGTCCATTTGTTTCTATTTATTTTCTTGAAACTTTATATATTTTCTATAATTCTGAAAACCATGTGATCAAAACTGGAAAAAGAAATTGTAAGTTTTTCTTTTTTTTTTCTGATTGGAAGGATGGCTATTTGGAAAACCAGTATCTACAAAATGGTATAATCCTGATAGTGCCCCTCCATTAGTGATCAGTTAGATCCCTCACTGAAAGGAATTTTGATCGGTGGGGGCGGACTTGGGATAGGTAGTTGAAAATCTTTTAATAGCTCCGCCCTCTTTTGAGTTATGCGCTTTTGAAGTAAAAGAGAGACGCAGATGACGATAGCTCAGTTTCAGATGCGCATAACTCAAAACGGGGCGAAGCTGTCAAAAAATTTCAACTTGAAAAATGTGTAAAATTTCAAGCTGAGCACCAATGTTCTTGGACGTTTTTTTAAAGCTCAGCCCATTTTCGAGTTACGCGTCTGTAAAGCAAAAACAAAAAAAAGTATTTTTCAGAAAATCAAAGCCGTCAGACCCGACTTGCTCAAATTCCAAGACGTTGTGATCTACGCGATTGGAGAAAGGACCCTGGACATGGGGCTCATTGCTCAGGAGTTCTTCCCCATGACCGATACAGTAGTCATCGGACCGATAGGACAACGACACACCCAGCCAAGGCCTACTGCAACGATTGTCGATGAGCCATGTCTATTGCTCAGAAGACGGGCTCTTGTGAAGAGAATGCGGTCGGATGATCTGAATGGATTTTGGACTCCGAGGACAGACTGCGACTGCTACGACGACTCCTGCCCGAACGCTGGCTTCTGGAGAGAGTGTCCAGCTTCCTGCAACAAGAGGCCCGGAAAGTGCCCAAACCAGCACTTCCGCTCCAAGCACCCTCTTCCAGTCACAACCAGGAAGACTCGAAGCAAAGGAATCGGTCTGTTTGCCGACAAAACTATCGAACCGGAGTCCATCTCTCTTCTCTTCGTCGGCGAGGTGGTTTCGAAGGAGGAGTGGGAGAAGCGGGTCGAGAGATACGCCAGGGACAAAATCCCCAGCTACCCGTTTGTGTCGAAGGCGTATATAATAGATGCCACCGTCTATGGAAACGCCACAAAGTTCATCAACCACTCCTGTGAACCCAATCTGCGAGCCGAGAATTAGAGGATGGATGGAGCGCCGAAGGACTTCCGGGCCATCGCTTTGGTTCCAACCAAGAGGATCGGGAAGAACGAGAAGCTGACGGTGGATAATAGATTAGGAGCCAAAGAGTGAGTTGTTTGAAATTTTAGTGCCGACGACTTTCAGTGAAAATAGTCAATTTTGAGCAGTATGTTCTAATAACCCGATTCTCCTAAAAATTAAAGGATGTGTTAGGCGTTTCTTCGTTTTGACCTTTGTAATCAGCAATTGTTCCTGGATACTACAATACAGTTAGTTTTAGTTAGGCAACTTCAAAGTTTTTGTCTTTAAAGTTTTGACGTTTTCGGGCCCTTGATCTTCAACGTGATATAACTGACTAAATTTGAATCATAGGCAAATCTTGTCAACCAGAAATGGAGATTTAAAATCGATTAGAACACCCATGAATTTTCAGAATAATCGTGTAGTTTTTAATTATTTTAACCATCAAACCTCATCAACTTTATGAATTTGCTGATTTCAGTGACTCCATGATAAAGTGCACTTGCGAAGCGAAGACAGATGTGATTGGAGAGATTGATGCTCCAGAAGACGTTCCCAGGAAACGACATCGGAATGATCCAACTCGGTTCGACGATCAATTCAAGACGGATATATTAACTTGTATTTTCATTGTTAGTAAATATTTGAAAGAATAATGAATGCTAATACTTTTTTAAACCTTTTTGATGGTCCAAAAATGATTTCACAATTGCAAGTTTTGAAAGCAAGAGCAAAACTGAGCACGGATTCAGAATCAGTAGGTTTTGCTGATTCTTCTGAAAGATTCAAAAATTTTCAGATTCTGTTATTCTAAGATCTCGAGATGTAAGACAGGGAATCGGAAATTCTGATTTTTTTGCGATTCTGAAGGATTCTGAGAGTTTTGCGAGAATTTTCATCTCATTCGAATATACTAATTAAGAGCTGAAAAACACTCTGGAATCAACAGAAATGATCGCTCATCACTCCTTCATCGTGTTCTAGGAATCACCATTTTTTGAGATTTTATCCAGATTTTAGAGAAAATCGGGTCGGAAACGAGAAAATCTGCAATTATTCTAGAATCTGTTGTTCCTATAATTATCAGCTGAACATTCACTTTCTGAAAATAAATAGTCTCACGTTCTCGATTCAAACCACGGGTTTATGTCGTCGGAAGAACATCTCAACACCTACTTTTCAGTTGAAGCACTAGAACCGCCATCGAGAAATTCCACTCCAAAAGCAATTACAGACACTCATCTCATCCAAATAGACTAATTAACATCTGAAAAACACTATGGAATCAACAGAAATGGTGGCTCTATTGGCGTAGAATGGGCCCAAGTGCAAAGAATGGTCCCACTTTTTTGGATGACGTGGTTTTGAGAATTGAATGGTCCCTGATGCAAAGAATGGTCCCACTTTCTGGGTTAACATGATTTCGAGGATTGAATGGTCCCAAATTGGATTGATTGGTCCCAAGTGCAAAGAATGGTCCCAACTGCAATGAATGGTCCCTGATGCAAAGAACAGTACATGTATTAGGTTGGTCCATAAGTTTCTTTCGAAAATGGTGCATCAAGTACAGACTTTTGTAACTCAGCCAGGAAATGCACAACCTTCTTAATTTTTTGCAGGATCAT
>LR544852.1:132573-196166 GCA_900536305.3 Caenorhabditis sp. 40 LS-2015 | reverse complement strand
AAGAACTTTTTTTGTTCTTATTTTTTGTCATTGACATGTTTTTGATAGCATACCTCTAAAAATATGAAATTTTGAGTCAAACACGAAGTCGAAAAAAACCGCTTGTCAGAATTGTCTCAAACAACTTCCAAAACATTGCTGACAAAAAATAAGGAGTAGTGACATAACGCTTATGGTACCTTTCCTAACGTTTTCAAAAGATAAAAGTCAATTTATAGGTAAAATTAGCGTTTTTTCTACTNGACATAACGCTTATGGTACCTTTCCTAACGTTTTCAAAAGATAAAAGTCAATTTATAGGTAAAATTAGCGTTTTTTCTACTTTTTCAGTTTTGTACGGGTGATATTTTTTCAATTCTAGGTTTTTGGACAGGTAGCTGTTTTCTTGCAGTGCCTGTTAATTAGTTTTTTCATATTCTTCAGTTTATTGATGTTGAATTCATGTTTTTGGCACCCTCCAGTCATCTTCCAAAAGTTCACCAGAACCGAAAAAACCAAAAAAATTTTTGTTTCTCAAAGTCTTCAATTTAGTCTCATTTTATTGTTATTGATCTAGTTCAATCATTCATCCATGAATTACTTCAAAAATATCAAAAAAACTAACAAAAAAATGGAATGAGAGTTTCTGAACTGACAAGGTGCATGTACTTCTTTAATATTCTTATTTTCTGCTGAATTTTGATATTTTTGAAGTAATTCATGGATGAATGATTGAACTAGATCAATAACAATAAAATGAGACTAAATTGAAGACTTTGAGAAACAAAAATTTTTTTGGTTTTTTCGGTTCTGGTGAACTTTTGGAAGATGACTGGAGGGTGCCAAAAACATGAATTCAACATCAATAAACTGAAGAATATGAAAAAACTAATTAACAGGCACTGCAAGAAAACAGCTACCTGTCCAAAAACCTAGAATTGAAAAAATATCACCCGTACAAAACTGAAAAAGTAGAAAAAACGCTAATTTTACCTATAAATTGACTTTTATCTTTTGAAAACGTTAGGAAAGGTACCATAAGCGTTATGTCACTACTCCTTATTTTTTGTCAGCAATGTTTTGGAAGTTGTTTGAGACAATTCTGACAAGCGGTTTTTTTCGACTTCGTGTTTGACTCAAAATTTCATATTTTTAGAGGTATGCTATCAAAAACATGTCAATGACAAAAAATAAGAACAAAAAAAGTTCTTCCATTCACCATTTTACTTTTTTCGAAAACTCAAAAAATTACCAAAATACGGTCATTTTCAACTTTTTTTTTCGCGATTTTGAAAATTCATCATAACTCGAGAAAAAAAATTTTCTTCAAAAATTCCCTTCGTGAAAGTTCTTAGATTTAGGTGGTCGAATTTTTGCCCCCATAGTCATCCGAATCAGAGGGTAACACTTTGGTACTAATACAGTTCAGAGCCTATTTCTCAGCCGAAACAATCTGAATTTGTTATTTTGAAAAATACATTGAAACCTCGGTCTGTAGATTATCAGTTTCCGGGCCTGATGTTCTAGCCAAAGCTTCAGATGTTTTCTTCACCCGAATTGAACATATTCTAAAAATTAACCTCCATCATCTTCAGATTTCTCTATTGAAAAGTCATAAATTGTACACAAAATCCTCAAAGTTTAGTTTCTCCCTCTTTCACTTTCCCCCTTTACTTCCTCTCAAACTGGAATCTTCCACACTTTTCTTCGTTTCTTTCCCTCCATTCAAAACGTCCAATCTTCACTTTTTTGCAGCAACCGCCGTCGCTACTAGACGTCGTTCTCTTCATTCCCATCGTCACTACAAAGGACAGGCCAGTCGAAAGTATTGAATATACTTTTGAATAAAGTGCACCATCTCTATTTATTTTCGTTTTAACTTATTTTCCTTTACCGTTCCTTCTTTTCGCTTGGATCTCACTTTTGAGGTGTCTCTATCTATTCAAATTGGTGAAAAGTTGGGCCAATTTTTCGTTTTCATGTTTCTAAATGCAAACTTCTAAATCCCTTTTACATACTCTCCTCAAATATTCTCCGCTTTTTATATTTCTTCATTCATCCATTCTCTAACTTTTTCTCCGAAAAAATGAACATTAATTCTTGCAATTTCTCTCTCCCCTGATTCTTTCTAGATTCATTCAGTTTCCTTACTGATCTCTTACTTTTCTCCATTTTTTCCTTTGATTTTTTTTCTTTAACGACCAACGATTTCAGAACCTCCTCGCCGGGGCTCTTGCGGTTAACAAGAATGGGTCACATTTCCGGAAAACAATGCCCAATGGTGCTAATTATCCGGTTGCTGTTGCAGGTGAGAAATCGCTATGTTTGACCTAAACTTCGAAAAAATTGAGTGAAAATGCTATATTTTCGATGGGAAAATGGTGGAGGTCCGATGTTACTCTACCGGAATGTTAAGTGAAAATTCACAAATTTTCACTGAAATTTCGGAAAATTGAGGAAAAAAAAAACAGAATTTGGAGCTGAGAAAGAGGAAACATTTAAGTTATTTGACTGTGAATGTCAGAAATTCGACTAAAACGGACTAATTTTCAACTTTCAACTTTAAAATAATTTTCCTATGGAAACTCGATTTTTGATTGGAAATTCGCAACATTTGGTCCAGCGTTGTTTTTGACCAGAAAGTTGACTGGAAATCCTCACATTTCTTCCAGCTCTCGTCAACAGTGTCCGCCGAGTTGTCGCGTTCGATGAGCATCAGCTACTCGCCTCAGTCGATTCACGATCTGGAAGAGTACGCGTCGGCGAACGTCACGGCGTCGGTGCGATTTCCCAAGGAGGAGTTCGAAGCGGACAACATTGAGAAGTACTTGCTCAATGTGAAGTGAGTGCAGTTTTGAGCCGGAAAAGACGTTTGATTTCACCCAGAACACGTCTATGAGCCCTGAAAAATAACTGAGAATGATCAAAGAACAATGCTCCTTTCTTTCAGCACGTTCCATCCGGAAACCGCCACTGTCGACTACTCAGAGCACCTGAAAACCGAGCAGTTCCGGCTGAACGGTCAATTCTACGAAACGGAGACGATCATCACGATCAACGGAAACCTCTTGGGAAAAACGGCGATGAAAGTTCGGCTAGTCCCCGCGACGGAGTGGAATGGGGCGACGTGGAGAGATTTTCGTCCGGAGACAAATAATCATTTGAAGAAGGCGACTAAGGAGGACAAGGACTCGTGGTTCGATGTGTGGGTCGTGCGGTCGGCAGAGTCGCGAAGGCTTACCGTGTATTTTGTGATTTCCGTGGTGGTGCTCATCTCGATGGCCAACGTAATGATGGGGTGTGAGGTAAGGATGAGAATTGACTGGAAATGAGGTAGTGGAGTTCAAAATCTTCAAAACTAGAAATAGAGCCAAGATAGAGCCAGAGGAGCATAACTAGATCAAATATAGCTCAAAAATTCCATAAACCTTCATAGTTCTTTCTTGCAGCTCGACCTCGAAGCCGTCCTGGCCACCCTCAAAACACCAGTGGCCCCAGCTATTGGCCTCTTCGCCCAGTTCATCATAATGCCTGTGCTCTCCTACCTCATCGCCTACGCCATTTTCATGCCCCGTGGCCTTTACTCCATGGCGCTCGGGCTCTTCGTCACAGGTTGCTCACCGGGAGGCGGAGCATCCAACTTCTGGACCCTGCTCCTCGACGGAAATCTGAATCTGTCAGTAACGATGACGTTCATCTCGACGATATGCTCGCTGGTGATGATGCCGGCGTGGTTGTACTTCTTGGGACACCCGTTCCTGCAGGGATTCAACTCGGAGGCGGTGATAAAGGTGCCGTATGGGAAGATTGCGAGTCAATTGGTCACGCTGATTCTTCCGCTGTTGCTGGGGATCGCTATTAAGGTAAGGGGCTCGGGGAAGATCTGGAGCGTTGGAGAACGTTGTAGAGTGGTCGCTTGTAGAAATTTGGAGGTCTCTGGTTCACAATTGAGCAGAGTTCTTCGAGTCTTCTTTTCGCAATCCGAACTGCTCCTAAGCATTCTAAATCATTCGAGCTCTCGGAAACATTTCTATTTTCAGAAATGGAAGCCAGAGTGGGCTGCAAAAGCACGCAAAGTGATGCGACCGTTTGTGATCTTCGTCATGATCTTCGTCGTCATCTTCGGCTCGCTGACCAACTTGTACATGTTCCGAATGCTTACCGGCCCGGCGCTCATCGGAGGACTCGCTCTCCCGTGGTGTGGATTCATGTTCGGTTGCTTCACGGCGCTGCTCACCAAACGGAAGCCAGAAGACGTTACTGCGATTGCCGTAGAGACTGGAATTCAGAATACGGGGATTGCGATTCTGTTGTTGAAGGCGTCGTTCGGACAGCCGGATGCGGACATCGGGTCGTTGATACCGGTGATTGTGGCTGCGTTCACGCCGGGACCGCTGTTGTTGGGTGCTGCTGTGCATTTGACGTTCAAGTGGTTGAGAAATAGACGGCAGAAGGTATGTGGGTTCTGAAGCACTCGGATTCTGAAGTATTGGGAAGGCTAAAATTCGAAGATGGAGATTCTAGAAAGATCATAGTTTTCCAGCTTGATTTTGAATGTAACTAAACGGTTCTTAATTGAAATCTGAATCCCAAATCCCTTTAAAAGCTTCAATTTTTCAGTCCTGCGACTCGGATTCCATCGAAAAACAAGCCGTCGAGCTGATCGACGCTTCCAAGCTCTCCGAGCAACAAAAGCTGGCCGTCTCCACCCTACCCAACGACCAGTACGAGAGTCTGCTAGACGCAACCCCACAACAATAAGGCATCCCCAATTCATAGATTTTTATAGAGATTTTTTGTCATTTCTTCGCCTCGGTTCATGCTATATAGGTGTTTGATTTCCAGTGCGTGCTTTATTCCCCCTTTCCCCGGCTGGTCCCAAATGTTCTAGTTGCTCCCCTTTTTCATTGTCGATTGTCAACCAAAAAAAATCCGAGTTTTCTTCAATACACTTTAGTACAGGTTTGCCCTTCTTTTAGTACCCCTCACTCATCCCCTTCATTTTTCGAGGAAATCTCCGTTTTTTCATAATGATGAAACTCATCCCGTTTGTCAGACATTTTTGTCCCGTTGATCTCAAGAGAAATATCGCTCCCTCTCAGAACTTTTACTTTTCGTTGTAATAAAGTTCCCCGGATTTTTAATGTATGTTTTTTACTACCAAATTCTAGGCAACCAGTTTGATGTATCATACATTTTCAGCTTGGCAAGCTCAGACGAATGTGATCGTAGAGGAGAGAAGGAGGAAGATTCTGAAAAGCAAGAACAGCGACCAGAGAAAGTTCGAAGGCAGGAAAATCAAACAAAAAATCACGATTATCACAACGATTTATTAGTTTATCAGGAATGATGATTTGAACATGACACATTTTTGGAAATTCCGAAATTCACATCGGTGTTTTTAGAGATCGAAAAGGCGGGAGGAAAATGCAATAGAGATCGAAAAGGCGGGAGGAAAATGCAATTAGAATTTGAAAAGAATGCAATATTTTGATTTAAACTCTTCAATCGGTCTTCGTAGCGGAAGAATTGGCAGACAGGTCTTCAAAAACTGCGCGTCTACACAATGACATTTTAGAATTTGTGGGCGCTTTTTTTTTCCGAAGCGGCGTCGTTGGAATGTCTGAAATTTGATGGTATCAGGATTACAGAACATGATTTAATCGGACTCACCATTTTTCGGAGCCTTCCCAGTCGAGACACACTTTCTTGGCGTCACCATTGCGCCTTCACGAACATTGGCGTCTGGACAGGATTTTGGCGTCTCGGGGGCACTGGACGTCTTCGGAGTTCCGGTTGGTGTCTTGGTGCGAGTCCTCTTGGATGGTGGGCTCGCGATTGGCGATTCTGCTGCAAAAGTTTCTTTATTCGTGTTACCTACCTGGACCAGTGGGTGCTTCAGTAGCTCCTCGCAGGATGGCCGGCTCTCGGCGTCCTCGTGCATCAGCATTCTGATCAAGTCTTGAAGGTCCGCTGAAACATTGTTAAAGAAACGAGATGGGATCTGAAATTTGAGAATTTGGTTTCTGTTTGCGCCTCCATTTGGGAGATGGAGATTTGTAGCGATCTCCAGGACCGTCATGCCTAGAGAGAAGACATCGGATGCCTTGGATGGTTTCTGAAGAGTCAACACTTCGGGGGCCAGGTATCTGGAGTCGCCCTCATCTCCAGCACTGAACCCAATGGCCTTCACATCGGTCATCTGACCGAAATCCCCAATCAGGAACTTACCAGTCTGAGAAACCAGAATGTTTTCAGACTTAATATCATTATGTAAGAGATCTAGGCTGTGAAGGTGTCCGAGACCGGAACCAACTTCTCTGAGCACCCTGAGTACCTCGTTCTCATCTAGACCCCTTGCGGAATACTTAAAAAGATTTGTCTGGCACAACTCAGTCACTATATTCAAAAGTCCGCCATCAACGAAAGCAAAAAGCAGTTTCAACAAATTCTCATGAGCGGGCACTTTCCAAAGTGCCTCCACCTCCTTGAATTTCTTGTCACTGCTCATTTTGACAGCTTCGACACCCACTTTGATGGCGTTCTTCTCATTATTTTCCCTATTAGTGCCCTCATAAACAACCCCAAAAGAACCCTTTCCAACTTCCTTTAAACTGTCGAATATCTGCTCTCTGGCGGTGGCGGGCTTCGTGGCGCTGTAGAATGGGTGATCTAGCGGGATGAGACCTAAAAAAGAAAACTTGACTGTTTTCGTTTCGATTTTCAGTTTCAGGGGGTATTCAGGTGTAGTCAAAATCCCGGGAAAACTACGAAGACTCTGCATAAAATCATGAAAACCGGTAAAATATCCAGCTTTTTGTACTCATTTTTCGGGATGTGATTGATTTTTTTCTCAATCGTTTAAACTGGGTTTTTAGGAAAATTTGAAAATTAGAAAATTTCAGAAACTTTTTTGCCAAACAGGGATGAAATTTCGTGTGAAAGAAAGCAAATCTATTTTGAAAAGTTGGTTTCTTCTAATAAGTTTTTGACAGCTCAGTCTTACTAGGAAACTTAGGTTAAAACTTAGGTTCTAAAACGTCTCCATTTTCAAAAAACTTATTACTACTCCGAAGGCTCTGCTTTCCCATCCCCTAGCCAATTTCAGACTCTCAAATGCTCACCATCCTTCGTGATTTCCATTGCTCCAGGTTTCTCCTCCTTCTTCTCTCCTTTCCTATCCCGGAGACTCGGGCGGCTGGATCTCCCTTTCTTGGTCGGTGCTGGCGGTGGGGCTGGAGGAGGAGTTCCATCTCCGTTCCCCAGACGCTCGTTGTATTCCTGTCTCGTCTCTAGCGGATGATCCTTCATGACGACGGTGAAGAATGTGCTGAAAATATGGAATATTGATTTTGGAATCGTGGAGAGGGTAGGTGTAGGAAGAGCAGTAAGGACCGGAGTGAAAATAAATAGTCAACTAGATCGAATCACCAATTGAATCAGCCAAAAAGTGTTCTTCAGAGAGTACCTATCGGTAGTCGGAATGAACATCAAAGGGAGTCTAAAACACGGAGTATACTGTTTGGGTCGTATAATCAAAGGGAATGAATTTTTACGAACCCAGACTGTCATCAGAGGAGGCGACCCAGTATACAGGAGTCTTTAAAGATGGATCTGAGAAAAAAAGAGCTATTGAAAGAAGATTCTGGAAGGGTCTAATAGTCGACAGAAAAAAAAACAAAGTGAAAAAAGCTCCAGTGGGAATCAAGAGAAGTGAATTGTGTAACAATTAAAACAATCGACAAAAGTCAAGGTGAGTGGTCTTTTTTCAGAGGAGGGACAGAGTCATATGTAATATTAAAACAAATCAAAAGGTCTAAAAACTGTACTGGTGGAGAATTTGATATGGAATGTGGGACAGGAATATTGGATTCTTGGTGGACAGGAAGGGCAAGAAACTATCGATATCTCGATAGGAAGACTGCATGAAAATGAATGAAGAACTGACTATATCTAATGACATGGCTGAGACCATGGGGGCGGGACTAACTTTCGAGTCTAGGCGTGTCCTCCCTCTCTATTATCCAATGTGCGAATCTTTTACAGTTATGTGTTGCACATGATTAGGAGACAGTAAGCGTGTGAAGACACACCTTTACCAAGAAAGGGGAAGGACGGGGTATGTGAGGGGAGACCGGGTCGGGAGACGGGGTATGTGAGGGGAGATCGGGTCGGGAGAGTCGGGAGGTTATAAACTTGGTATTCTGGGAAGAAAACAATTGTACTGCAAAATGTTATAAAACTCTAGACTATGAAAAACGCGGAGCTCTAGGATACAAGCTTTCAATGATGGAGATCTCAAAGCAGGATCCCACAGATTACTACCAAGTTACAGGAGTTGCTCGGAGAATGTATTGTTCTAGACTTGGCGAGATATGCTGAATCTTGACATCTAGAGGAGCAGGGGGGATGGGGGTATGGGAAGATCTTGGAAAGCCAGGAGATGGCAGGATTCAGGAAGACGCTGCATCGAAGAAAGAATGAATAAGGACTGAGTAGGTAAATGTCTATAATAGACAGTGACCGAGAGTTCTGAAATAGGACGGATGGGGTGGGGGACCCTTTGTCGGTGAGTTCTTTAGCGGGTCTCGAGACTTGGCGGTACGTTCAAAGAGTTTACTTCCTAAAACGGAAGATGAAAGGATTTCAGATCCTTTTCAAGTTACCGACAAAAAATTGATTATTCAACTTCTGGTACATTGAAAAAAGAAAACTACAACGACAATGCTGGGTTACAGGTTCTGAAATGTTTTACTCTATTTGTAATAGACAAAGAACTTGCCGACAAACAATTCAGCACCTCATTCCCTGTATTTCAAAATGGTCCCCGTCGATTATAGACATGCTGATTCACTCCTCCTTCTTTCTTCCTTCAATTCATTCCTCCTATATTTTTCCGTTTCCTGGGTATCTAACACAATGAAAAACGGTTTCACTGTTACCCCCTTCATAATAACTGCCAGGAGACCAGTAGCATCTTAAAGCTGGTATATATACAGAATTCGTTCTCAAATCGGGGCCCTTTTTTGGACGAATATCGGTTTTCTTCTCATTTTCTGTACAATTTGTAGTTAATAAAAACATTCTGAAAAAAAGGAATCTCATGACAGGATCCCCGGAAACCTGTAATATGAAGTTTTCATTCTCATTGCCTTTCTCAATTGCTTCCCTCCTATCACTGTCCCATCTTCCAGCTTTCCTGCATTTCTCAAATTCTCCAATTTAACGTATCTTCCCAGAATACCAAATTCATAACTGTGTCCCGATCCGATCTTCCCTCACATACCTCGCCCTTTCCTTCTCTTGGTACATACAGGTGTGTCTTCACACGCTTACTGTCTCCTGATCATGTGCAACACACACAGTCAATCGTGTTAGGTTCTCACCGTTGGATAATAGTGAGGAAGGACACGCCTAGACTCAAAAGTTAGTCCCGTCCCAATGGACTCTGTCACCTATCATGCCATTAGATATAGTCAGATTCTTCATTCATTTTCATTTAGTCTTCCTATCAAAATATCGATTTTCTTGCCTACCAAATGTCCAATTTTCCTGTCCCACATTCCATTCCTTCTAGAACCACTTTTTGACTTGTTTGTTTGGTGAGATCCTAACCGGTAAACTGTTCATTTTTCATTTTCAAATTCCAGACACTGTCTCGAAATAATAAATGACTTTCATCATTTATTTTGTTCGATTTTCCCGCGTTCGAACTTTCTTCTGAAAGGAGAATCTTGAATTCGTCTCCTCTGTGATCTTCGACGTCTTTCCACAATGCTGTTCCTGGCATTCCAAATCTTTTCTTATCTGTTCAACGTTCCATATAAAATCGTCGACCTGGTTGAATTACTGAGGAGATCTAAAAATAGTCGAATTTTCATGTTGTTCGGTCTACGAAAGCAGTGAAGACACAAGGCGCTCCAGAAATATATGTATACCGTATGGCTGGAATAGTACAAAGTTTAATCATAAAATAAAAACGTCCTATTCTGGTCTCATCAAAGAATGAAATTGTGGAAGAATCAAACAGGAAGAGGACAATAGCAAATGGAGAAGAAAGGGAGGAACTGCACAAACACAGGGTATCGTTCGTTTTCCCACAGAATGTGTTAGGTGTTAGCACACACATACAAATATAAAGCATTGAAATCAGTCTTTTTATTCTTTTTGCGTTTGGCTTTGGACATTTTAGCCTTGAATTTTTATCTTAGTTGATGGGATGACCCCGAATCGTAAGATTCTGAGATTCAATATGTCTGGAGATCTAGAATAACACACAAAATTGCATACTTTTAATTAGGTTTCCATTTACAGGAAATTTTGAATTTCAATTGAAGGATTTTTTGGTTTAGTACAATTTTCAAGACTGATGTCAAGTTTCCGTAACGTCTGTAATTGAAGCGTTTTTCCGTCCAGGTGCATCTCTGCTTTTCAATGATGTAAATGTGTCAGATAGAAAAAAGGTTTGAAACTTGGACCTGAAGTTGTCATGACCATCCGGTCTACAGAGTTCACTTTGACATGTTGAAGGGCCACTTTGGATTTTCGATTCATTGGATGCCTACAGCTTTTCAACTCTTCCACTTTTCCTTCTTTTCTGACTCTCCGTCTGACTTTGATTCTTCCTATGGACACACCCTCTCTCTGTCATTTATATCAGTTATACTCTGGTGATACCAATAAGTTCAGAGAACATTTTGTCATATGTAGTTTATCAAGTTTTAACAATACCATTTCGATAATGTTGGCTCCTTGTTGAACTTTTTTTTCATAATTTGGGTCAAGGAAAAGCCTAAACTGCGCAGTCAGATTCTAAAATAAAAATCGGCTGAATGCTTACTTGGTTTGAGTTATGACCTCACAATCAGAAAGTTCCTCCAATCGCTTAGGCTTTAGACAGCCGTTTGGAAGCCAGTGGAAGAACTTTGTGAGCTCACAACTCAGATCACACGAACATCCAGCCGATTTTTATTTCAGAATCTGAATTCGCAATTATGAGAAAAATTTCAACCCGTCCCTCCGAATAGAATCCCAAGATCTCAGAATCTCAGATTCCTTGAGAGTCCTTCAGAATCCTTAAGAATGCTTCAGAATCTTAGAATCCTACAGAAGAACCAACGAAATCAGAAAATCCTCACAATCATAATAGATTTTTCTTGAATTTCCCACAGATTTTTTGTCATGATCCAGGTCAGTAGGTCAAATAGTATCAATTCTCAAAACTTCCAATTCTTAGGATTCCCCTTTTTCAATTAGTCAAAGCCGAACACATCACTTTTCACTTTTCAAACTGTCTTCTCCTTGTCTAAGCCTCTCCTCTCTAACACTTTTAAACTCTCCATGACAATTCTCATCCACGCATCTTGTACTCCCGGTAACGCCCTTCTTCTTCTGATACATTGTTTACTCACTTTCAGAGAGGGTACATCATGTATAGAATACCCCCTTTTGCATTCAGTGACGTGAAGTTTCTTATCACAATACGTATTTTGTTGCAGCCGAAAATTTGTATACTATGGCTGACCTAAGATCCGACTGACACCTCACCCATCTCCCCAAAGAAACTCCGCCCCTTTTTTGTAAACCCGTTCAGAAATCATTTCAGAGTGGTTTTCGGAGACTTTGTTATGCGACAAAGTTGATCAGCATAACATTTTGAATAAGATTCCGTTTTGAAAATTTGATATTAGCGAAAAAATGTTTTTCGAAGATTTTCTGGAATCCAATTTTGTTGAGATACCAAAAACTTTTTTCAACTTTTTTCAAACTTGCAAATATAACTCCTTTTAGAGTGATTCTCGTACTTTTTGTCAAGAGAAAAAACTGAAAGTTACTTTTTATTTCGAAGTTTTGCTGTCAAGCTTCGAGATTTAGAACAGGAATACCAATTGTCTTATTGTTTCCGACAATTAAAAAAAAGATTAATAGTAAGAGTTGTCTTCGGATAGAAAATCAGAACAGAGTATTGAAACCACTTGTGAATAAATCAGTGCTGACCTAACATCTCCCAACTCGGCAGTCCTCCGATGAAGCTCCGCCCCTTTCTTACAGGAAGTACTCGATTACTCTTTCCAGAGGGAGTTTGACATTTTTTGTCAAGAGACAAAATTTATCAGCATACAATTTTACATTGGAATCCGTTTCAAAAACTTGCGAAAGACAAAAAAACTTTTTCGAGGTTTTACAAAAAACTGTTTTTAAATTTCCCCTGCCTCCACTGCTTCATTGCTCATTTTTCCTTCTTTTTTTAATACATCGCTTTTTGATTCTCCTCCAAAAGTGATATTTGATGAATGATCCATGGCCATGTTTGCTCATCTGTTCCTGCCCTCCCTATACTGTTATTTCTCCAATTTTTGTAATTTTTATAAAATCCTTTCCCCTGTTATAACATCTGTTCCAATTGATACACATGATCCCTTATAGCGTGGTATAGGATTTTCAAGTTTCCAAGTTACAAAACCGAGAATTTTAGGTAACCATGGCCAACCAATTCATCATACTCACTGGAATAGTGGTTATCACGTTTATCAACTTTATGATGTGGAGTGGAGCCAGTTATAATAGCAGTGAGTTGTTTTCACTGACGGCGGTTTTGCGGGCGATTGAATTCTTTTTTTTTTCTTTTTGTTTAACCAAAGTATTCCAGAGTCTTCAACAGTACAAATAACTCCGAGCTCCGATAACAAAACTATCGAAGAGGTGGAGAAAAACATGCAAGAGATCCGAGAAAAACTAAACGCCGAAATGGAGATTTTGAAGAATCTCAAAGTGGGAGTGACGCCAACACAAGGATCGGATAGTTTTGAGGCTCACTTTCAGGTGGAAAAATCAATGATCGCAAAGAAAAATGAGTGATTTCAGAAAATGAAAGAGTTTTCCATCAGCCAGATTTCGGCTCGAAAGAGGACGTTGGCTCAGATTTTCAAAATCAACGAGTATTATTTGTTGTACGGAGCACTTGGGCCGGAGGTGTTTTGTCCGGAGAAAGTACGAGTTGGAACTGTTGGAGACGGCGGAAAGTGGGTCTGCAATCCGTGGAAAGTGCCCAGGGATTCTGTGTGAGTTTTTGGTTGTGATTTTTTGGAAGCTAGTGAGCAGCAAAATCTCATTAAAAATTTTTTTCCCATAATATGGAATAATATTTTGAAATATTATTTCAAAATTGAATCTGATGTGAAATTTCATACTGAGCGTTTTTGTCTCTTGATAAAAGTTAAAAAATGAGATATAGAGCGATTGATGAATTTTTTCAGAATGATTTCCCTCGGACTCAACAACCAAATTGGATTTGAGGAAGAGTGGCAAAAGATGACCAACAATGTGAATGTTTTGTATGGATTTGATGCGGTGAGCTTATGTTTAAAGAGATGGTTTCAAATTTTAGCTATTAGCAAAAAATTCTAGCCAAAACATTTGCAAAAAAACAGAGAGAACCTGGCTACAGTAGTCGTAGGTTACACCCACTGAAATCGTTCTATAACTCTTTCCAGAGGTATTTTCAAAACTTTTGTCAAGAGACAAAGTTGATCAACACAAAATTTCACACTAGAATCAATTTTGAAAAATTGAAAAACTCAAAAAAAGTTTATTTCAAGATTTTTTCACCAAAACCAAGTTTTCCAGGCCGAACAAAACAACCTCACTAAAGCGTCCTATTCGAAAATCCGCGGCACCCCTCGCAAGGCTCTTATCTCCGTCGCCACGGACGCTTCAAAATTCAAATACACGATTGGAGATCTCATGAAGGAAGCCAACATCACCGCCATTGAAATCCTTAAAATCGACATCGAGGGGGCGGAGCTCACATGTCTAGTCCCGTTCCTTGAAAAGTATCCCGTGTGTCAAATCTATCTGGAGTTGCACGGTGGAGCCCCGGAGCACGCGAAGTTGCTTCGAGAGACCGCCCATTTGGGGTATCGTCTGTTCTCGTATGAGGTGAATGGGTACGAGTTGAAGGCGTGCGAGTACAGTTTTATTCATGAGTCATGCGTGGATAAGTATGCTGCATTGAGGATCGCTAATTATTTGGATTTCAAGAACTAGGGTTTCGAGAAGATGATACGGGTTCGGTTTGATTGTTGTCATCTGTTGTTGATAATTTATTTTTTGCCACTCGAATAAAAAGATTTTCATAGCAGTTTTCCTTCAACGTGATCCTTTGACACGTAGCCAGCGGGAACATCTCAAAAAGTGACAAAGTGATCAAACTTCACTTTTCACAATCCTTCGAAGGCCTGAAAGAATGACCAGCAGTCAAATCATCATTATCTCGGTGATCATATGTCTCACGCTTCTCAACTTTTTGCTCTGGACCAAGACCAACTATGGAACTTTGAGTCGTGAGTTTTCGGGGCTATAAGGTTTTTGAAAACACGAAAAAATTTGTCAGAAAATTTCTACGGTTTTTTGTTGGGTTTTAAAGGGGTTTTTAGTTTTAACCCATTTAAATGCAGCCGATTTTGTATACATCTTCTCACTGGGAGGCTAGAGTTTGCTATTAGAGCGGAAAATAAGCCGGTTTTTCAAAAGTATTGAAAAAAAAGTATTGAAACTTTTTGAAACTTCCAAACTTGCTTAAAAGCGAGCGAAAAAAAATCTTGCCAAATTTGCAGCCCATCTCAAACAAGTGTACACGGATGTTCTGGCTCGGAACGAGGATCAGAATATCGATGTGAACCGGAAGTTGTTGGAGATTCAGAAAAAGATTGATCAGCTTTTGAAGGAAAAAGGGTCCACTGGGAGAACAGAAGGATTCGAGGAGCTCTTTGAGGTAATCTCGCAATTCCGACGCGTTGCACTTCCGCACTATTGTATAAAGCAGTTCCGGGTTTCGTTTCCGTCAGCCAACAGTCAGTAAAGTAATATTTTTGATTGACGGAAAACGAAAAGCGGAAGGCGGAATTGCACACTTCTCTCCTTCCACCCCTAACCAGTCTCATTGTTCAGAAAATGAGAAACTTCTCCACCTCGCAAGTCCCAACCCGACAAAAAGTCCTCTCCAGAATCAGCATCGACAATCAATACTACGATTTGTACGGATCCCTGGCTTCCGAAGTGTTCTGCCCGCAAAAAGTACGCGTTGGCACAGTTGGAGACGGCGGGAAATGGGTGTGCAACCCGTGGAGCATACCGAAAGATTCTGTGTAAGAAGATGAGGATGTCTTGCGAAGTTTCACGGTTTATTTTCAGACTGTTCTCCCTGGGTCTTAACAATTTCATTGGTTTCGAAGAGGAGTGGCAAAAGCTGACGGCGAACGGGAATGTGTTGTATGGATTTGATGTGGTGGGTTCGGTTTCAAAAGTGAGAATGCAGTAGTTAGAGAGACAATTTTTAGGATGAGCAATCGGAGTCCACTAAATCCGCCTACTCCAAACTCCGAGGCATCGCTCGGAAAGCGAAAATCTCCTCGAAATCCATGCCTTCCCTAGACCAATTCACCATTGAAGATCTCACCAAACAAGCCAACGTCACCTCCATTGAAATCCTCAAAATCGACATCGAAGGGGCGGAGCTTACATGTCTGACCCCGTTCCTTGAAAAATTTCCCGTTTGTCAAATCTATCTGGAAGTGCATGGTGGAGCCCAGGAACATGCAAAGTTGCTCAGGGAGATTGCTCATTTGGGATACCGTCTGTTCTCGTATGAGGTGAATGGTTATGCGATGTCGGCGTGCGAGTACAGCTTCATTCATGAGAGTTGTATGGAGAAGTATGGAGCGATGGGGATCGCGAACTTTTTGGATTTTTGAAATGTCACTGGATGTTTTTATTTCTTCTGTTTTTTTGAAGTGCTGTTGATGTCCTATTTTTTCAATGAAAAACCTTTCATTTCGTGATTTTACTCGTTCCGAGTTTTCTCAATTGTTAATGTTATGCGCGCGTTTTTAGCACTGGTAAATCGAATAAAACTGCGGAGTACTGACTATCCACAAAACTTGACGCAAAGTGGACCGACTTCGATAAAAAGTGTTCAGTTTTGAAGGGAATTTTCAGGAGATTCATTATCTACAGAGCTAAAAGGTTCCACAAAAAAACGTAGCCCCGAATTGGAATGAAACTCGATCACCGACTGTTTGTATATAATTTTGGATCTGAATATAAGCTTTGAAAAGGAAGAAAGGCTCATTCTCCATTCTCACTTAAAAGGAAAGCTCCACAATTCCAGAAAACCAGACAATCAAAAAACATAAGATTCATTCACAATCAAGCAGCTCTATTCAAACGACACAAAAAGTCATCCGTCTACTCTCTGTAATGCAACTGCTTGCAAAACACCTCGACGGTTCCCTGTCCACGTGCGAACTTTCCATCGTTCTCACTCCACAAAAAGTTTTGCTTCTCGAATGGAACCAGTTTTGGTTGACCCGCGACCTTCTTCATGCAAGTGAATGTGTCCGTGCGAGTATCGTATGTGCCGAAACATTTCTCTTCCGTCTGGGCTCTGAAAGAAAGCGGGTTGAAAGACGATTGCAGTGAAGGACAATCTCACTCTTTGAAGCTCATCAGAATTCGATGACCGTATCTGTACAAAAGTTTGGGTTTGGACCTGGCCTCATCTTTAAATCCTGCATCCGCTGCCTTGCCGCAGGCTTCCGAGAGTTCCGGCTCCTTATTACTGCTACCCTTTTGGAATAAGGTTTTTTGGAGTCTGAAAATTAAGGTTTTGCTCCTATATGTAGGTTTTATGAAACTTGGAAGGGGAACCGGGATAAATTTGGCCAAAAATACGCTTGGGTAATAATTATATATCATAATTCAACTCACTTGACCATATCCTGATGAACCAAAAAGTAGGCGTCACTGCACATATGATGCACGTTGGCGCCCATGAACGGTTTGCACCCCTTGTTGTTGTCCTTGAACAACTCTTTCGGCCACTCGTCTAGATCTCCGCCAAACGTGAACTGATCCTCTATGAGAGCCACGTATAGCTGTCCGAACATTGGCTCGGAGCTACTTCCGGACACCACCTTGCTGTCCAGCTCGTGGTAGATGGCGTGATAGGCTCGCTCGGCGCTGGGGAGCACGTGCTGGAATTGAAGAGGTCTCTTTCTTTTTCGCTCGACCAATTCGTGACTCAAACTCACCGGCTTATCCAAAAAGTCATCGTTCGTTACCTGTCCATTGATGGACGTGGCGAAAAACAAGACGGATAGTAGAATCGTCTTCACCGGAAGCATTGATATGTCTTCTAGCGCTCTTCTGTTCTGGAACTGACTGTTTTTGAGGGAACTCCGCCACATTTACAGTGCCACGTGGCGATTTTAATGGTTCTCGAAGTTTCTGGAGGAAGTCACGTTTTCTTGAATTTTGAGGTTTTCACGTAAGAATACACGTCATCATATCTACGAACCGCAGTGACTATTATCGACTTCCAGAGAACGACAGAGTTGGCGAAAGAACTCCCGATTCGCAACTGATTGGAAAAATGACTATTCTCCATGTCTTCCTGCTCGTGGCAGCGGCGTTTTGCACCATGGCCCGTGCCAAAGAAATGATGTATGATGCGTCGAAAGATTTCGAGTTGAAGAAGCCGGTAAGAGTAAGGGGGTCTAGAGGGATCCGAGAATCCCATGAGATTCCTCGACCTGGTCTTCGAAGACATTCAAATATTTCGGTGCTCCAGGAGAAGACCGGTCTTAGGAATCTCAAGACCTTATGGACTCCGGGTTGTCGAGTTTTCACCTAGTTCTAAAGACCTAGAATTTCCATTTTCAGCTCGTTGTCCCGGCCGCCGAAGCCAGCTACCACAACACGATGATCGAAGTGGACACGATGGTCTCCGGCAACAACCACTCGCCGGTCTTCGGTCTCATCGGTGTCATGTAAGCTCCGCCCCTTCTTTGCTCGCCTTCGAAAACCTGATCCATTGCTTCCAGGCTCCTCGACGGTGTGTTCACATTCTCGGGTATTCCGGAAGAGAATCTGCAGAAACTGCCGACGTCGCAAGACGGGCACCGATGCATTCCGTTCAAGGGCATCAATGTGGTCACCAAGTGCAATCATGAGTACTTTGCGTTGAATGCGGATTTTGTGCAGTGAGTTTGAGGATATGTATTGTTTTTCATCAAAATTTCAGAATTCAAAAAACGCCATTCTTTCAAAAAGACTCATTCACCAATGTTTGCATTAACCGAAACGCCCAACACTCCCGCAAGTTCAACGCAAAGAACGACGTCGGCCTCAAGGGAAGCGGCACGAAGGACTTGGTCGTTCGCTTCGGAAATCGCATTCTGATGGCTTACAAAGCCGGTGCCAACCACCACAAGTGCATTGGCACCTATGACTTTGATGACGACTACTTCACCTGTATGATGCCCGGAAAGAATGGAATGGAGGGATTCGAGATGGGCAGCTTTTTGTATGAGACTCTCCAGGGAAATCCGCACAGAGCGGATAATACTGTAAGGGGTTTTATTGCAAGACTCACCATGAGTATTCAATTTTCCAGGTGGAAGTGTTCTGCAAGTTGCCACACGTCTACGGGAAGGAATAAAACGATGCAAGTGGAAGCATATGAACATCAAGAAATAATAAAGCCAAACTCGAGGTCACAATCATTAGAATGAATATTAGTGCTGTAATTTCCATTTTTGATCAACTAAAAATCTACGTATTCATAATTAAGGGATATGCGATTGCAGCAGTTTTAAAAGTAAAAAGCACAAGGTGAAAGGAAGGTTATAGACAAGAGGAAAGGGACAAGTAAACATTGAAAAAATGCATTGTTATCAGGATACGAAAAGTGGAATCGACCGGCTATTCTTGATAGGCGAGTTTACGTCTCTGGATTCTCCAGATATCCTTCGGTTTCTTGTCGAGGCTCGTCGAATCTCTGTCCAATCTTCCGGCCTGGATATGCTCCATTTTCTGAAGTGCGTTTTTCAGGTTCACTGAGGTCCGGAAAAATGGCCAGCACTTGACTGAATAACGGTTTAGACCGTGAGACTACGTTTTTTGGGCTTCTCACAGTCAGTAAAATCCAATATAGTCAGAATAGAGACATAAAACTTTTGAGCTCAATGAATCATGGATTTTTTTTTCGGATTTGAATGGGTTAACCTCTGATTAGTTTAATCCATCTCATCATCTTGACAATTTCAGGTGAAAATCCTGATAAATAGTATTTACTAAAAGTGTGACCAGCGCGGTTGCCCGATCACAGTAAAAATAATACTCCATCTAAAGGACCACCCCCTCTTCGTGATGATCTTACACAACGTTTTTTGCACCCGCGCTTACGTGTCTCATCGAGTGTGATTTCCAGGAAGAAGGGTGTGAGAACCACATGCAACATGTGATTCAGATATAGACATGTACGAGTGGCAATCCGTGGGAACCATGTCTTGCCTGACCAGTCATTTCTTGAACTTCTTTCGAAATGTCGTCCAACACTACCTCTACTCTAGAAAGCGCTGAGATTCCTGAAATCGAGAACATCTACGCGTCGATTATCATTTTCTTGGTGAGCACGATTTTTTGAGACTTGAATACATGCATTTTTTCCATTGTCAGCTATCATTGTCCGGCTGCATTTTTAACCTGTTGGCTGGAATCGTGGTGCTGAGAAATCCAATATTGAAGAATGCGTTTGGGGCTTTATGTTTCAGTCACACTATTGCGAATTTTGGGGTTCTGTTTGTTTTTTGTGTGTGGGTGACACCAACAACGATTATGTGAGTGAAACGTATGAAAATAGTGCCGACTTTGGGGTCTTGAAAAAACGTAGTCGAAATAACCATCCCTTGATTTCAGACAATACAAATACACCGACCTCACATTTGGAAAAATCCTGGGCCAAATTAACATTCTCTTCTGGAACGCGTGCTGCTACTCACACTTGGTCATCTCTTTCAACCGATTCTTGACCATTTCCATGCCCACCAAAGTCTCTAATCTGTTCAACTACCGCAACACTTGCTTCATCATCGCCTTCGTCTGGTGCATGGCCATTGGCCACATCACGCCGTACTTTTGGAGAGACACCTGCTACGTGGCGTACGATCCTGTCAGCTGGACGTGGATCTTTGGGGATACGCCGTGTGGATATGTGATCACTACGTATACGGATTATTACTCGAGTGTCGCGATTTTCGTGGTCATGAGTAGTCTGGATTTGTCGACATTTGTAAGTTGACAAAGTTTGAGTTTCTAAAATCTGAACTTTAACCTGAGATTCCAACCTTTTCAAATTCGGGATTGAGGTCGAAATAGAGTATGTTACGTACCTTTTTACAAGCTTTCGAATGAGCCTACATTTAGGTTTGTAGCATAGAAATTGAGCTGGGAAAATGCAATTTGCACAAGACAATGCTCGTTTCCAGACCTTGCTAGTCATCTACCGCCGCAAGACTCATCTGACATCCGATAGTGAAACCCGAAGGCGTCGTCGTGTGGAGATCAGATTTTTCACCCAATCCTGCTTACAAGGAATCCTATTTTTCTACGAAGTCTTCAACTTCTACTACGTTGTCACTCTGAACACCAACCAATGGTTTGTCTTCATGACCTCCACATTCGCCTGGGAACTCTGTCATTGTTTGGATGGGTGAGTACAGAAAACAATGGAACTCCGAAGCTCAGTTTTCAGACTAGTCGTGGTGGTGTTTCATTTCAAGCGAAGCTTCCTACGGAAATCATCTCAAGCCACCACGATTTTCTCAAGAGCCAGTGACCCACAGAAGAGAAATTCGAAGTATTAATAATCTAGATTCGGTGTTTGGTGAGAACGTGACAAATGAATAAAGCATCTGAAAATAAACCAGGAAGTTGTATGTACATGGGAATTCGGAGACTAGAATAGACCAGCAGAGTTGTTAGGAAGTGAAAATTCGTAGAGATCGGACTATTAGGGAGTCCACATGCTCGGTTGTTGGGCTGCAACTTTTGGTCGGAAATTGAGGGGGGTTCGGCTTTTGACCGGACCTTAGTCGGCTTCTGGCCTGAAGTTGAGGGGGGTTCAGCTTTTGGTCGGATGTTAGCCAGCTTTAGGTCGGAAGTTGAGCAACAAAATTGCAAATAGCAGTTTTCTGACAACTTTAGGTCGGACCTTGGTCAGCTTTAGGTCGCAAGTTAAGGGGGGTTCGACTTTTGGTCGGACTTTAGTCAGCTTTAGGTCGGAAGTTGCCCACAACTTTAGTGCTGCCGACAGGTCGGAAGTTGGTCGGAGGTTGGCCGGATCTTAAGAGCGTTGCGTGTCCGCGACGCGTGCGAACATTTCGTATTTCATTTTTCACCTATTTTCTTTTGATTTTTTAATCTTTTCATTCGAATTTGTTCAAAGTCTGTTGATTTTATGGCTTCAGAAATCAGCACTAACGACATTTCAACGTTTCGGATGGACGTTTCGGATGAACAGGGAAAGTCGTTCGAAAGGGAAACTTCGTGAGTTTTTTTCTGTGTACAAATAAGATCTATAACCAAAATATCTTCAGAACACCAAATTCAAAAAGAAGCTCTTCCCTGAAGTCATCATTTCAACTACAACGCGAACACCTTTGCATTTCGAATCTTTCTTTGAACGGAGCTGTGTTCAAACAAGAGGAAGTTGGGAGGATTATGGAGTCAGTTAATTTTGAGTATCGAGGTGAGTTACTCGTCTAAAAAATCGATGGTAAAATCGGCACGTTTAGGCGTTCAGCTGCAGCTCATGTTCGGTGTATCGTTGAAGGAAAACAATTGAAACTCAAAGAGATGAGAGAATGTGCTAGCTTTCCCAAGGCAAAGCTGGAAATGAAGCGTTTCTATCGGGTNACAATTCTGACAAGCGGTTTTTTTCGACTTCGTGTTTGACTCAAAATTTCATATTTTTAGAGGTATGCTATCAAAAACATGTCAATGACAAAAAATAAGAACAAAAAAAGTTCTTTCATTCACCATTTTACTTTTTTCAAAAACTCAAAAAATTACCAAAATACGGTCATTTTCAACTTTTTTTTTCGCGATTTTGAAAATTCATCATAACTGGAGAAAAAAAATTTTCTTCAAAAATTCCCTTCGTGAAAGTTCTTAGATTTAGGTGGTCGAATTTTTGCCCCTATAGTCATCCGAATCAGAGGGTAACACTTTGGTACTAATACAGTTGAGAGTTCTACAAAAAAAACGGAATCTCAAAACTCAAAGTCAGACAAAACTAAAAGAATAGACTTCAAAAACCCAACCTTCAATTAGTACCCAAGATCACCTGGCCAAGCCTAGAAACTTCCTCCCTGTCTCTCTAGGTCTCTACCTACTCACATTTTCCTTCCTTCACTCTCGTCATTTTCTAACCCAGAGACAACGGCAAACATACACGTTGATTCACTTTAAAACATCCCTAATGTGTGGTTTATAGTCACCGGCACTAGAGAAAAATCACCTACAGAGCGAGAGAGAAAGAAGTGACCACAAAGATGAAGTGTGTTCGTTTTGTGTCTCTTTCCCCAATTCTAATCATCATAAAAACTACAAAGGACACACATACAAAAGATAGATAGGGGAACACACATAGGATGATGATGATGCGCGTAGTTGTACAGAATAGACAGAGATGCGTGGAAGACGAGGAATGACCTACATAGGAAAGAGGTATTCTGTAGCCAATGGGACTATGGAGGTCCTTGAGAACTTTTCTAGACGCCTCTGGGGTTTTTTGAACTTGAACAGAGTCAATGAGACGCAAATATAAAAGCTGGAGGGAAGATGGTCATGAATTGAGCCTAACAAAGTGAATAGCTACGAATGCAAAACTCCAACCTCAAAGCAACCTAATGGGCGGGGCTTATTCCTCTCCTGCTCTCCGCCGAATGATAGAGAATGGCTAGAATGATGTAAGTGGACTCTAGAAGGCGACGAAATGAAAAGAGCATCAGGAAATGATGCACACGGTGACACTATGAAAGGGGCGGAGCTTCGAGAAAAGCTCACTGAGCCAATTGGTGAGGAAATGGGCGGCGTTTAGATGATGATGCAATAGCAGCCTATCGAGCATCGAATACAAATTTTGACCAAGTGACAGGGGGCGAAGCCAAAAGAAATTCTCATCGAGCCAACTAGTGGGAAAATGGGCGGAGTTCTAATGACCCAATCGAGCCAAAGTCAGCATTGAATTAAACTGATATCTGACGATGATCAAGCAATGAAGTTCGACTAATCTTCAGAAAACCTCGAGATTCTGACCTTCTAGAGAATTTCACAAAATCAAGTGTTCATTCACACGGACACGTCTTGTTGTTTTTTTCCCAACACTCCTCTTCAAATCTCTACCCAGAAAAAGGGGGGAGAGAGAGGAGGAAAAAGTGAATTTTCTAGTCATTTTTGTCACGTTTTTCGTGTCGCCTTCTCCTTAAATTCTAGTCGTCTTCAAGGGTGGTACATTTCGCGGCAACGTCATCAATAATCAGAAAATCAATCATTATTCCATCTGTCGGTGTTGAAATAAAGCGATTCGCGTCATCAGAGAGAAAGAAGGATTTATAGATTAAATCTTCTTCAGGTCAAGGGTGTCCCTTGAAGATAAAAAAAAGAGGAACACCTAGATTTCTTTCTGGAGATTCTAACTCAAAAAAAAACCTGCAGAAAAATCAGTTCAAAAGTCAGAAAACTAAATAATCAATCTTCGTCTCCTTAAAAATCCCCCATCTAATTAATTCTGAGCCATTCCTCAATTCCCCACGTATTTTCATCTTTCAAAGGAATTCAATTTCCCCTCCTCCTCCCTCTCTTCATCTTTCCCCGATCTTCCAGAGCACAATTTAATTAAAATTTTCAATTGGAATCGCAGGAATTCAAAAAAAAAAGGAAGCTCCAAGACTCACTCGAATGATGACGACGAGAAACCGCTGCCATGTCCTCCGCTTCGATCGTCACGATATGATGACTGATGGTGTGATGTAGAGGAGAAGGCGGGCACTGAAAAAAATAGGGGAATTTTTCAAGAAGTTGGAGCTTTCAGTTAGAGCATTTCAAGATAGATAGAACGAATTCAGGCACCATTAGGTGTAATATCAGACTCATTCATGCTACTTCAGAGGATTCTGGAGAATAAAATGGAGACTTTTCAGACTTCACAGTCAAAATTAAGGCACGAAACGGCGTGCTATCAAACTCATACAATGGGATTCTGTAGCCCAGAATGGAGAAACCAGGCATAACATTCATCGTTCAAAAATCCTAAAACTCATCGATTCTGAGCACGGTGAAAGTGAAAGAAACGTCGAAATGATGACTTTGGAGGAGGTGGAGGTGTTAAAGTTTGTTTTAGGAAGGTCATAATTCCAAGGTGGGAAGAGCTTATCAAAAAAGTGAGATGATGCAGAGATGGTGCTCAATAAAATTCTGCAACATTTTCGGGAGAATTTCCCACAAAAATTGTTATACATTTTTAGTCTAAAATTGTCTGCCTTAAACACCGGAAGTCTTGAATTTCATGATTTTCATTTTCAGCATTTAAAAGCATCAGATTTTCATGACTCTCTCGCTCTCTCTTACCAGAATACATTGGTCGCCCGAATGGATCCACTGCAGGACGATCGTTGTTTCCACCGTATTGTCTATCGAAACTGGCGCTGAAAATATAGATTTATATAGAAGATTTCAATAACATAGTAGTGAAAGCATGATGATTACTAGTCAGGAAATGAATAAATTACATCCATCTAGACTCGTCGTCGATTTCCGGTAAACACGCTATTAGAGGTCTACGTAGTCGCCTGAGGACTAATGAATTCTTGCACGCAAGATCTTCTAACAGGCAAAGAGGGGTGATGGAGGAATTTTGAATATGGGATTATGATGAATCATAATTTCGAAATTCCCGGGGGTCGAAAATAGGTGTTTATATTGTGAGCACTTTTTTTTCAAAAATTTCGGTGAGAGAAATTACGTCAGAATCTTCTTCAATAACTAAGAATGCTGAGAACAAAGAAAAAAAAGATCTCCAGTCTCTCAAATCCTCAGATTTTCAGGTAAAAATCAGATTCGCGTTATCAGGAATAATCACACCTCAAAAGTTGTCTATATGGCTCAATAAAAACTCACTATCCATATCCGGTGAACGCGTCGGCTCTTTGTGGGCCTCTCGACGAGCCCGAGAACGCCTCGTTGCGGTAGGAGTTGGTTTGACGTCCACCAGCTGAAAAATTAGGACGATGATCGATGGTTCCGGATGTTTTCGGGAATCCCAGATGTTCGAAAATAGGCTATCTAGATAGACTCTAGTTTGAAAGCTCTAGCCAACTTTCAAGCATTCTCTCAAACTTCAAAACCAAAAAAATAACCCACATCTATTCATTCCTCCACGATCTCCTCCGGTTCTTCCGCCTCTCGGACTCGGTCCTACACCTCTACCAGTTCCACTTCCACCTCTCTGCCCGACTCCTGCTCCTCGTGTCGACGAGCTTCCTCTTCCTTGTGCTGGCCGAGTAGCAGATCTCGATGGCGACGAGCGTCTTCCACCACTCGAAGTGACACCTCTCGAACTCCGAGCAGCTCCACCACCACGTGGCGTCGAGATCGGTGCATTTCCAGTGGCTCCTCCACGCTTTGGCGATGGCACGCGCTTCTTCTGGGCTGGTCCGCGGATCGTAGACCCAGCTGGACGTTTCGGGGCCGAGTTGGACGTGGGTTGACGTTGCTGTCGATTCTGACGCTGTTGCTCTTGTGCCTTACGACGTTGATCGTAGAAGGTGACAAGGGATCCAAAGTGGGCTTCGACTGGAAATCAACAAATTTGAGATGGCTGGACTTTCTCACTGGACAACATGATCTACGTGCTCTTTGCGAGAAACCAACGCGCCTCTTCTCGAGTATTTATAGAGTACATAGTTCGGTTCGGTGAGGAGGCGGGGAATGAGCAAACAAATGGGAAAAATGGTGCAAGTTTGTTCCCGACTCAATAATAGGGAGTTTTGGCGGCTGTTCAAATGTTATCCAACCCCCATTTGTCATTTTTTAGACAACAAATCGGGGTCAAAAATTTGTGGAATTTTCAATAGATGAGGAACAAAATGACGAAAAAATTTGGGATGATTTTGAACGTTTTTAGATCGACTTTGAAGTTGAAGACGATTTCTGAGCATTTCTAGATGGGTTTCGAGGATTGTAGAGTCCCTTTTTAATCTTTCAGATGTAGACAACTATCCAACAGCTATCCTTACCTCCTCTCATAAACACATTGCATCTTGTGGTCTTCTCCTTGGGCTCTTCCTTCTTCTGCACCTTCTCCGTCTCCTCCTTTTTCGTCTCCTCAGTCTCCTCCTTCTTCACCTCTTCCTCAGCTTTTACTTCCACCTCCTTCTTCTCAATCTTCTGACGAATTATGACGAATGAGCGGCTGCCATGAGCGGCGACGGCTTCTTGCGCGGTTTCGAATTTGACGACAGCGCAAGGCTTGCTGGAATGGGGTAGAAACCATAATATAGTTCTAGAATACTGATTGTGGATTTGAGTAAACTTACCCCATCTCATCTAGCACCAACTCGCATCCTATGACAGATTGATCCGGGAACCATTCACAAGCATCGTCGAGTGTCGGAGTGTATCCAGCAGGGAGAATCTTAATGACCAACTCCATCATTCTCGGCGTAGGCTTAATGAGCCTTCCGAGCTTTCCCTCGAACTCTTCCTTTCTCTTCAACGAGTTCGTCGTCTGTGGAAGGAAAACCTTGATTCTTCGATTATCCCCACTTCTGAAGTAGATCAAATGCTTCAAAGCTTCGTCCATGATGGCCACAAATCCCGGGAACGTCAGCACCAGTCTACCATATCCCGGACGGTTTCCCTCGCCGGCGAATCGCGCGGGGAAGTTCACCTCACAGTTGGTGGCCTTCTGAATCGTGCGGTAGATGAAGACGTCGTTCATGTCCGCCCACACGAGATTCTCGATGATCAGCTTTTTCTCGTCGCGGTTGCCCTCACACACTGAAAAATAGAGGTTGATAAAGAGCTAAGATAATGGGAGTCTTACATCTCCACTGAAACTCTGGTGCTCCTTCCCATTTCATCTCGAAGGGTGCTTTCTCGTCCTCGTCTTCATATACCTTTTTCTTCGGGGGCTCCGGCTTCTTCGTTTCGGCCTTCGTATCACCATCTGAAAACGCTCAGATTATTAGAAATCCGGAATCCCTAGCTAGAATCGTCGGGGAAGGGAGGAAAATGGTGTCTTTTGTGTCGTACTCCCCGCAGGATTCACTGAAATTCAATCTGCCGACTGAAACAAGAACTAAGCTTCCATCAGCAATCTCATCCTCTTGGAGCATGAAGCCCGAGTTATCGAGCTCTCCGAGTCTATGAAGACAGAGGATTTGATGTTACTACTATCTGAAGAGCCTTTGTGTCCGACTTTGAAGCCTTGGATCACAATTTAGTTGTTTTCAGATAGTGAGCCCACTCAAGAACAAGTCTTCGAGGTGAGATTCGAGATGATTGGAGAGATAGTTATGCTAGACTCGGATCTACAACTTTCCACAGCTTGGAGTCATTTTTCTATAGCTTGAAGCTCTCCAAACTGCCTGTATAGTCAGAAGCAAGGTCTTGCCAAAATTAGGCGCGTGTAGCCTCAGCTACAGGTTCTGTTTCGCTATTTTTGCTTTAAAAATCACAGTTTTCCTCCACTGTTTTCCTCATGGGAACCATGAATCTGACGAGCCGGTTTCGGTTCCAGAAGCCTCTAGGGCATCTCCTGACCTACTCCACGGGCACAAGACATATTGCGAACCTTTAGCATCCGAGGCCGCCTTCTTGACTTCTTCTTTACTATCCTTCTTCTCGCCCTCCTTCTTCCCGTCCTCCTCATGCTCCTCCACCTCCTCCGAATCCTCTTCGTGCTCGTCATGACCTCCATCCTCATCGTCTTCCTCCAACTCCAACTCGTCCACCTCGTCCCCGTCCTCATCGTCCCCGTCGTTCACCCGCTCGTGCACGCCTTCTTCGAGTATCTGACGATCCTCGTCACTGAGGAAGAGAAGCGCTTCGGGGAGCGTCTCAATGGCCTCGACAACCTGTCCGTCGTCCTCGAAGTTTTTCTTGCGGGCCAGACAACGACACTGTTGCATTTTGTCTGTGAAGCAGATAAGTGCTCGCAGAGCGTTGCTCTGTAAGATTTCGTTGGATGGGAGACGTGCTGGAGATGAAGAAGCCAGTCATGATAGACTCTATCTGGTCAAAAACAAATCAAGCAAAGTCCATGAGATTTTCGCATTGAAAAAATCCGATTTTCAGCTATATCGGAGCTTTGAATGTGTGGTTTTTCGCTTGAAAACTTTGAAATCTAGTGAAAATCCAATCTGAAAACAAAACAATTCTATAATGTTACCTTATTCGGAGCACTCTCATCGATGACCGGGATGCGGATGATCTAAAAATCCCGATTTATTATCGAATATTGAGGGAAAAATTCGTTTTGCAGGATTATAACCAGAATTTTCGACTCACTTTAGCAATATTCTCAGTCTTCAAACTGTGGCTAGAACCCAGCATCGTTCGGAGTGTCTCGTCGAATTGCTCGTATGTATCATTGATGAAGTCGGATGGGATTCCACTCACCATCACCGCGCTGAAAAAAAAAAAAAGTTGAACAAAAAACCGGAAAAAAAGATAAATTTGCATCATTTCCCTCCACTTACAAATTCAAATTTAGCTCCCTCGGATCACCACCATGAAGACGATACATTTCCGGCACCAAGTCCTGCAAAATCTCTCTATGTTAACACGAAAAATTCTAAAATTACCCACCTTAATCTCCTCCTTCACCTCCATTTTCTCATCGACCACTTCTGCCGCTGAAGTGTCCGTTTTCTCAACCTCAGGCTCAATTTTTGGCACGTTCTCTGTCTCCTCGCTCATTTTTCGATACGAAATTCGAGAAAACACTGAAAACAATCAAAATGCGAACTGGAAATTGGAAAAAAACAAGGGCAAATCAATAGAGAAAAGAGGGGAATTGAGTTTTTGTTTGCGCATTTCGCGATCAGGCGGCGATCCGAGAGTGCGTCAGTAAGCCCCGTTGGCGCTTTTGAGGTTTGTTGGAGGGAAGTTCAAATTTTGAAATTGAGGTAGAGGAAATTTCTAAATTTGAACAAAATCAAAATTGACAGCTTGAGAAAAGAAAGGAAAGCATTTCATGAATTGGAAAAACATTTTACTAAAATTTAAAAATCTTCGACTGATAAAATAAAATTTTCAGTCATGAAACATAATTGTTTTAAAGATAGCCGATTTTCAGATGCTTCAGTTTCAGAGTTTAAGACGGAACCTGTCTCTTCAATTGCACTCAGTGTGCACGCAGAGCGAGCCTCATTTATCATTATTCATTCTTCGGCGGCACGTGCATTTCCCCAATTCGTCTGACCCTCTAAATCTCTTCATCTCTAATGCTCCGAGTGCCTCAAGTTGTTGCTCCTATGCTCCTAGGCGAGAAGGTTCATTGAAACAAACCTGGCCACCATAGAAGATGCACAGAAGCTATAGTCTTCAATTGGATGAAAATCTGTCCGAAACCAGTCGATTCATCAAGGAGACTTTGAAACTCGACTTTAACAGTTTTGTGAACTCTGAATCATTTTGCAGTTGGTTTTCCGTCACTTTTCAGATGGTCAAGAAGCACTAAATGATGAAATTGTGTTCAATTTAGGAGTCACTAGGTACCGTAACCAGTTTCGAACTTATAAAAACGCGAGATCATTTTCCAATTTCGAAATTAAAACGGCGGGAATTCCTCTCTATTCGTGAGCTTCTCGGCAAAGCCTCAAAAAATTTTTGTTATTTTCTAGGTTCTCTTGGAGTTTCAAATGTTTTATAACCTTGATTATTGACTCGACAGGAACTGATTAATATCTTGTTTTTTTTTTCTTGAACTCATTGTTGCCCTATTACCTATTATTCAACTAAGTTTATCTCAGTTTATACAACAGATATCAAAAAGTGGTCAAGGAACGAAATACTCCTTTTCAATTTCTACACCTTTTGCTAGTTGAACACTTTTTGATATCTGTCATAGAAACCAAGCTAAATGAGGTTGAAGTTGCTGTACTTTTTCCATTACTCATTTTTTCAAGGTTGAGGAGTTTTAAGTTTCTTTTATCATTCCTGGGGTGTCTTAGTTAGAGCCTGGTGACTGAACTCTCCAAGTCATCCAAAAAAAAACCCGGTCACGATTTGACACAGAAAACCACAGATCTTCTTCTCTCCCCACCTCTCTTCTCAATTGTCTGATTTTTCTCCATCTCTGCGTCTCTTCGATTTGCCACACTATCCCTTCTCCATTTTTCCATGATGACAATTATCAGTGAACAGATACAGTTGCATCAGTTTCCGATTATCAACAAATACATACACATAGATCGTTATCATCAATGCATATAGTTCTTCCTTTCTGTTGACCGTTTTCGTGTGTTGTTTCTGATGATTTTCGGGTTTTGGATCTTGTATCGAAGATTCGAAAATGCCATGTGCGTAGTGGTTTCATGATCTTTAGAGGTTTTTGAAGTTTTAGAGTGTTCTAGGTTGTTTTGTTTTTGGAAGTGGTCAAAACTTTGAAGGTCTCTGACCATTTAATAACAGTTTTTTCAAAAATAGTGCAATTTTTTTGTCCTGTCCTAAATCTGAAACCAACAACACACTAATCTTTATTTATGCCGATTTTGACACGTTGAGGAAAATTTTAAAATCCCAAAATTCGAAGAGAAATTTTGTAGAAATTTGATCTACATTTCTTTGCCAGAAGACTTTCAACGTCTAGCTCAAATCTTGTGTCGAACATATCCGCAGTCATTTTTTTCTTCAAAAATTTCCTAGTTTTTTAAGTTTCTATCTAAACCTCAAGTTTAGTCTGCTCACTTTCTGATTTCAGATCTACTTTTTTTGACCTTCTCTTTTTCAAATTACGAAAATTTTGATCAAACTTTAGACGATTCTTCTCGGTTTCAACACTTCAAAATACATGAAAAGTGACCTAAATCCAGATTTTTTATTCAAAAAAAGTTCTCTATTTTTAAATTCTTATCTAAATCAAACTCTGCTGTTCACACTACGATTTTGAGTATTTTTTTTTAATGATTTTTTCTCTTTATGAGCCTTTTTTGATTTTTGAACATCCATTTGTCAAATTGCAAACCGAACATCGCGGGCCAAGTTCAAATTTTGGTACTTTATCATCTTTATTTTTCCAATTTTCAACCAATATTCTGACCAAAATTCCAACTTTCCAAAAACCATCTTTTCCAGTACTCCATGTCACTCGGCTTCGCCATCGACCGTGGTGGCACCTTCACCGATGTCATCGTCTTCAAGCCGAACAGTGAAGTGGAGGTGCTGAAAGTGCTCTCAGTGGACCCATCGAACTATGCGGATGCGCCAACAGAAGCCATTCGACAGGTGCTGGAGAGGGAGTCGGGCAAGAAGATTCCGCGGGGAGTTCCGCTGCCAACTGGTGAGATTCGGAGAGAATTTGAAAATATTGCAAATTAGTTTTGGAGTCTAGAAAAAATGTTTTCAGTTTGGCTAGGGTCTTCTAAGAAGTGCAGTTCTACCCCGGAAATCGGTAGCATATAGAGTTCCGTTTCTACCAAGTACCATTGCTTGGACAAAGTTCCTCTCGGTTCCTATTTTGTTCAACATGTTATATCTCAAGAAGTTATCAAAAAGTGATCAACTAACAAAGTGTGTATAGTTCTAAGAGACGCGTTTTGTTAATTGACTACTTGTTGATACCTTTTAAAGGAACTTCAAAGGAAAATAAAATTGTCCTCCAACTACACAAACTTTCTAGATTCCATCTCCTGGATCCGCATGGGTACCACGGTTGCCACCAACGCGCTGCTCGAACGAAAAGGCGAACGAATCGGACTGCTGATCACGAAGGGCTTCAAAGACTTGCTCTTCATCGGGAATCAATCCCGCCCGAAAATCTTCGACTTCGACATTCGAATCCCGGAAGTGCTATATGAGGATGTGGTGGAGGTGGATGAGCGCGTGTTGATTCTGGATCAAACCAAGGAGTTGGTGGCCGAGGACGCCACAATTGAAACGGCGATCAATGGGATGAAAGTTGTGGTGGAGAAGCGAGTAGAGGAGGAGGATCTGAAGGAGAAGATGAAGAAGTTGAAGGAGAGAGGAATCAAGAGTGTCGCTATTCTCTTCTTGCACAGTTTCATGTGAGTTTTTAATAGGGTAGACTTGCAAAACCTCATATTCTATCAGTCGAGCTATGCTTCTCAACACATTTCAGAAGTTTTGACCAAGTTTGAGCAGAATTAAGAAACCAACTCTTACTTTAGTTTTGCTAAAATTTTAGAAATTCTCAGAAAAAAATCACGAAAAATCTTTCGAAATTGAGAGGTGGGAGCGAAGCCGAACTTGCGATTTCAGTATAAAAGGGGCGGAGTTTGGATCACAAAAAAACGGTATAATATACTATCCTTCTTCAGCTACCCTCAACACGAGCAACAAGCTGGCCGCATCGCCAAAAACTTCGGCTTCGACTACGTCTCACTTTCCCACGAGGTGATGCCGATGATCAAAGTGGTGCCACGTGGGTTCACAGTCTGCGCGGACGCCTATCTCACTCCGAAGATCATGGAATATTTGGCTGGATTTCAAGCAGGGTTCACAGATTTGTCGAATGTCCGCGTCAACTTCATGCAGAGCGATGGAGGACTCTGTGAAATGAAGTCGTGAGTTTGGTCAAATTTATCTGAGCTACGGTAACTGGTATCAAAAAGTTATCAACTGACAAAATGTGTAGAATTTTGAGAGAAGCATTTTGTTACCTGACCTCTATTTGATATCTGTTACCGTAACGCAGATAAATGCGCTCGAAGTGAAGGTACACCATGATTTTTCAGATTCCGCGGCTCTCGAGCCATCCTGAGTGGTCCTGCTGGAGGAGTCGTGGGAATCGCAACTACCGCTTATAAGGAGTCCGATAAAAAGCCAGTGATTGGATTCGATATGGGCGGAACTTCCACGGATGTTTGTCGATACTCCGGACATTTGGAGCATGTCATGGAGACCACCACCGCAGGGATCACTATTCAGGCGCCACAGGTATAGCTCGACCTTTTGAGGCCAAGGTCTTGAACACTACGCCACGCCCCCTCTCTTGCAGCTCGACATCCGCACAGTGGCCGCTGGTGGTGGTTCCCGTCTATTCTTCCGCGATGGACTCCTTATCGTCGGTCCCGAGTCGGCGAGCGCCCATCCCGGACCCGTATGCTACCGGAAAAACGGATACCTAACTGTGACGGATGCCAATTTGGTGCTTGGCAGGATCCTTCCCGATTACTTTCCCAAAATTTTCGGACCTAACGCTGACGAGCCACTCGATAAGGACGCCTCTTATAAGGCGATGGAAGAGATCACCGAGAGGATTAATGGCTTCATGCAGGACGATCCGAATCCGAAGAGTTTCAGTGTGGAAGAGGTAATTCTACGAAAGCAAAAAGTTTGCGAAAATCGTGTAGCTTCAAAGTTTTTGTTTAAAGAATTAATCCCTCATCTCTCATAATCTGTATCATGGTTCCCACCGTTGTCGACGCCGTCCTCAACCGGACCCCACTCCGATCTCGGGGCCTTCGGGTGGGCAGGTGTCAGCAAAGTTTGTAATCATCGGGAATTTGCTGGGAGTCGAACCCGGACCTGTGGCGAGGCGGCGAGAGTGCAAGACAAGCGCGCTAGCCACTACACCACACACGCAACAGCTGAGAGAAGGAGGGGAGGGTGTAGAGAAGGGTGCGCGAGGGATAGAAAGCGAGGGGTCTCGGAGAGAGTTTGTGGGCTAGAAACGGGCTGGAATCCCCGATATTTTTTAACTTTTCGCTATTTCAGGTGGCTCTTGGCTTTCTAGCAGTGGCCAATGAAGAAATGTGTCGTCCTATCCGTACCTTGACTCAGTCTCGCGGCTTCAACCCTTCTGAACATGTCCTAGCCTGTTTTGGCGGTGCTGGAGGACAGCATGCGTGTGCTGTGGCGAAAGTTCTTGGGATTAGTCAAGTTAGAATTCATAAATATGCCTCGTTGTTGTCTGCCTATGGCATAGCACTGGCGGATGTGGTGGATGAGAGTCAGACGCCGGCGCAGTTGGTTTACGAGGAAGGTGGGTTACCTTTTTTCGATGTTGTCTAACATGATCTAGGTACCTTTGCAAATTTCTCTAAGTTGGCACATGTATAAAGATACTTTGGGCTTTCGAATGTGCTATATTACATCCTGTGCAATCTTCTAGAAGTCGAGATATTCGCTCCGAAAGATGGTGCACTTTACACCTTTCGGACATCTTTCTGAGCAAATATCTCGAATTCTAGAGATCAGCGCTGATGGCCACACATTACATTCGAAAGACCATATTCGATTTCATAAATGGGCCGAATCAAAGGAAATTCACAGAGGTTTTTGAAAAAGGACCTCCTCGCAAGATCCGATAACACCACGCTGTCCCACCACGATACAATAATTTTCAGCCAACTTCTCCAAAATCTTCTCCCAATTCGTCGACCTTCGCACCACCTCCATTGCAGGTCTCAAGACTCAAGGATTCTCGGAATCTCAAATCGAAACCAAATACTTTATGCATATGCGATACGAGAAAACCGACACGGCCATCATGATCAGTTGTGATGTTCAGAAACCGGAGGATCTTGCTCACTTCAACGAAGAGTTCCGGAGCACCTATCGTCGAGAGTTTGGATTTGTGTTGGAGGACCGCAACATCATCATAGATGACGTTCGGATTCGTACACGTGGAAAATCTGGGTGCCACGTGGAGAAGGAAATCAAGAAGGTCACCAGTGATCAAGACAAAATAGCACAGCCCAAAGCCAAGACTCTCGTCTATTTCGAGACCTCAAAGTTCGTGGAGACTGGAGTGTTCCTTCTTGAGGAGATGCTCGCCGGACAGAAGATTCATGGTCCCGCATTGCTCATCGATAAGAACAGCACGATAGTAATAGAACCATCGAGTACGGTGACCATCACGGAGCACGGAAATGTCGAGTTGCACATTGGGAACGATGCGGAGAAGGATTTGACGACGGAGGTGGACCCGATTCGGTTGGCGATATTCAGCAATCGATTCATGTCGATTGCAGAGCAAATGGGAAGGATTTTGCAGAGGACTGCGATTTCTACGAACATCAAAGTGAGTTGAATGGGTGTATCGAGATTCTAGTCTTATCCCCAGTGTTTGAAACTCCTCAAAACAAAGCGGTCAGTTTGGAGCACACAAAAAGATATTCCCAACTAACCCAACGTTTTGAAATTTTGTGGGTGTATTAAGCAACTCTAAATCTCTGTTTTTGTAATTGACGACTTTTTTGGGAAACAGCAGACAGTGAGATAGGTCGTGTTGAAGAAAGGAGGCCCAAAATTTGGGGGTCACAAGGAGGTCGTAACTATACGCACTCTGACAGACTTGACAGTGGTTGAATCAAAAAGTTGTCAACTACAAAAATGAAGAGTTAGGTTTGCTTTGTACATCTACAAATTTTTAAAAAAATCGGACCGTTGGGAATTATTTTTTCAAGTAGTCAAAATTGACCATTTGCAATTGAAAGACGCTAGACTGGGAACATTTCGAATCGCTACTGTAACTGACTCGATAGTGAGTTTGCAGAAAAGTTGTCAACTGCGAATAACCAGATTTAAAGCTGCTCTACACCCCCATAAAATTTGAAAGAATTCGATCTGCAGACAACCGTACTTATTTCCAGGAACGCCTCGACTTCTCCTGCGCGCTCTTCGCCCCCGACGGTGGCCTCATCGCCAACGCGCCTCACATCCCAGTCCACTTGGGCGGCATGCAGTACACTGTCAAATTCCAAATCGATCACCGCGGAATCGAGAACATCAAGGAAGGCGACGTCTATCTAGCCAACCATCCGCTCGCAGGTGGATGTCACTTGCCCGATTTCACCGTCATTACTCCGGTGTTCTTCAAAAAGATTCAGGAGACGCCAGTGTTCTTCGTCGCCAATCGAGGACATCATGCGGACATCGGGGGATTGGTTCCAGGGAGCATGCCCCCGAATGCACATCATATCGATCAGGAGGGTGCCGCATTCATCTCTTTCAAGCTAGTGGATCAAGGCGTTTTCCAGGAGACGTCCCTCATCGAGGCCCTCCAGGCGCCGGGAAAAGTCCCCGGATGCTCGGCGGCCCGCAACATCTCCGACAACATTGCAGACTTGAACGCTCAAATCGCGGCGAATCGAAAAGGCATCCAACTCGTGACGAGTCTCATCGAGGAGTACTCCCTAGACGTCGTTCACGCCTACATGCAGCATATCCAACACACCGCTGAGTTGTGTGTCAGGGAGATGTTGAAAAGGGTGGGCAGAAAGGTGTTGGAGAGGACCGGGAAGAGCAGGTTGACTGGAATCGACTATATGGATGATGGCACGGTAATCCAATTGACAGTAGACATCAATGTAGACGAAGGATCCGCGATTTTCGATTTCAATGGAACTGGTCCAGAGTCTTATAGCTCTTGTAATGCTCCACGAGCCGTCACCATGTCTGCTATCACTTACTGCCTACGATGCTTGGTAGAGAAGGACATCCCTCTGAACAATGGATGTCTGGCGCCCATCCAAATAATCATCCCAGATGGAACTATTCTATCTCCTTCGGAAACCGCTCCAGTTGTCGCCGGAAACGTTCTGACCAGTCAAAGACTTTGCGACGTCATCTTCCGAACCTTCGATGTGGTGGCCGCTAGTCAGGGATGCATGAACAATCTCGTCTTCGGAGACGACAAATGTGGATACTATGAGACGATTGCGGGTGGCGCGGGCGCTGGAAACGGGTTCGAGGGACGCAGCGGTGTGCACACCCACATGACGAACACCCGAATCACGGATCCCGAGATTTTGGAGAATCGATTCCCGGTGGTTTTGAGAGAGTGGAAGCTGAGGGATGGCTCCGGTGGGAATGGGAAGTGGAAGGGTGGAGACGGAGTGGTGAGGCAGTTGGAGTTCACCAGAAAGCTCACGATGAGCTTGTTGACCGAGAGACGGTGAGGATTTTCAAAAATTTGATCAAAATTGGACTATTTTGAACCTAATTATAAAGAGTGTTCGTATTCACAAGAAATTTCAATTTTTCGAAGTTAGAAATTTCATTGAAATCGGTTTGAAGATTGACTCAACATGCTCCAACTATTGAAAAAAAAATCTCATGAAAATGTTACAGTGCCTTCGAGCCTTATGGTCTTCACGGTGGTGAGAACGGAAAACGAGGTCTAAACCTGCTGAAAAGAAATGGTCGAGCTGTAAACATTGGCTCGAAAGCCAGTTTCGAAATTCAGAAGGGGGTGAGTCCATTTTTCGAAATTTCAAAATGTTAAACTCTCGATTTCAGGACATTCTCTGCATTCAAACTCCAGGCGGCGGTGGTTACGGGGCGGCCCACTAGGTTTAAATTTGTATAAATGAACTTATTTGTGATTTTTTTTGTTGTTGTTATTTTCTGGCAACAATGATGCTATTTATTACACACGAAATCAGATAAAATTGTAGAGATCTATGTTACACGTTCCGAAATCATTTAATACTCGTTGTCCAAAGAATCATAATAGTCCTCTTCCTCAGACTCCGGACTTGGTACAGGCAGTCCTTGATTATCATGTTCAGAATTGTTCGCAGTTCTAATATTGACTTCAGAATCCGAAGAATCTGATCCCAAATCCGATGCTCTAGTATCCATGAAGCTATAGATATCATCAAGGGAGACTCGATCCAAGCGCTCCAGAAGATTCTCATCCTCTCCAATCTCGCGAATCACTCTGAACTGCAGTTTTCCAGTCTCGATGAACTCCATTTCGGGACCAACAACCACTGGCACATCATAGGGGACCATGTCTCGCCACGCCCAACCAGTGTACTCCATTTCCCTCTCCGATACACTATTATCGTCGAAATACCGACCCATCTCGATCATGAACGGTGGAATCGCAGTGTGCATGCGATGAACCCGGTAAATGTTCTTGATGTTCGCGAATCCCCGAAAGCCTTGATCCACGAAGCGGAGAGCCAGATTGTTGTTGGAGAGGAAGTCCAGGATTTCGCAGCGGAGCCATTCGGGTCCGGTCTTTTTGCGATGCTCAACGGCGGCGATAGCATAGGCGCGGCCTTGCGACAGGGCGACGCGGCTGAAATTTTGTAGAAGCTTAGGATCTTCGTGGAGGCATGGGAAAAGTTTCGAGATGCCCAAGAAATAAGACTTCTATGCTCTGAAACCACTAACATTTCCTCCTCTTCCAACGGCCGCTGATTCTTGACGTCAGAGTAAAAATCGTCGAACACCAGCTGCATCTTTTTGATGTACTTGAATTGGTCGAAAATCCACTCCTCGTTTTCTTAAAATATCTTGTGATGCTTATTAGAACTCTTTTTAGAAACCTTGATATTTGTCCTCCTTCATTATCGGAGTAATATGCATATCCCATGGCGATACCGTGACATTTGAGGTGATGAATCCCCAAAAGCATCCATCCTCCAGCAGATACTTTTTGAGCCATTTCTCCTCCCACTCTGCCAGTTTGCACGTCACTATGTCCCAGTCCTCGTCTCCCTCGACATACGCCGGTGGCGGCTCGTGCAGCCAATCGTAGGGGAGGTCCCGACGGAACTCTTCCAGAAGAATCACCTCCAAATCATCCTGCTCCTTATCCAAATCAACCAACTGTGGGTCGGCGATGAGATTCATCGGGAAATAAGAGACCATTACGTCTTCCATGGAGACAGCGCAGATCTCTTCGATTGACACTTTTTGCTCAACTGTTCGATTTTCAAGGATCCCATAAAGATTGACTAATATTGATGGGCGATCCAGTTCATCTTGATCATCTTCGACGTCCACTTGACATGGGGTGATGTGGAATTGCGAGAATTCTTCGAGAAGCTCCGAGAAACAGCGACGTTGCTCGAAAGACCACTCGTTCTGAAATTAATGATTTTGAAGCATTCGCCTTGTCAAACCTCTACAATGTTTCCTGAGACTCTATAAAAATTTTCAAGCCTCCACAAACTTCTTTCACTTCTAACTTGGCTCATTTTTCTCTCAAACTCAAATTCACGATTTTGCTACCACAATAATCAGAAAATCAAGTATGTTCTCACCGTTAACGACACTATTCTCCCCAACGAAACGTGCATGACTTGCCATGGATGAAATTTCTCTTGGCTCTCCAGTTGGAATAGGCACTGAAAGAATTGTTTTTCAATGGATTTTCAGCCAAATCTAACCTTCCAAGAAACGTTAGCCGTGATAGCATCATCAATGAAGAACACACGACACGCCTCCAGAAGTTTGATGTTTTTCACAATCAGACATCTACCGAACGCACGCTCTTCAATCGGAGCCAACGCGTAGTTTCCCGGCTCGAAATCTCTGATGGGCACCATCATGTAGGGCTCTCGATAGATTAGTTGATCCCGAATGTGATCGATGGGGCGAAGGAAAAGGGAAGATGGAGATTCGACACGAACCAACTCGACCATCGCTGAGTCTTTCAGTGGCATTCGTTGAATAGAACTCGGTTTCGAAAACTCTGGATAGAACTTTTCATACGGATCGAGTTTAGTCATCTGGAATTCCTTCGAATAATTGAGAAGTCCCACTAAAACTAAGAAGTAACTACGAGATGAGAAACCTGTAGAAAATCTGTGACCTAGGAAATGCTCAAGACAAGTCAAGTCCGGGGGCTTTATTATACACTAATAAAACAATCAGCTTTGAATCACAAACCACGAAAAAATAAATTAAAAATCAAATCAAGTAAAAGACATCTCTTTGTAGCCAGCCTATAAGCCGATAAATACATGTGCAAAAAACAAATAGAAACTGTTGTATCCCGTAGAAGGCGAGAATAAATATACTCTCCTCGAAATTTTCTTCGACGAACGAAGAGTGGTTCTAGTTCTTGGCGGTGGAGAGGAAGGCCACGAGCGCGGCGGATCCGACGGTGGAGAGGAGCAAGTTGAAGACGGGGGCGAGGTTGGCCAAAAGGAAGAAAGAGCAAACGAGCATGAGGGTAAGGAAGAGGACATTGGTGTAGAAGACAGCCAAGAAGGTGGATTCGGTGTCAGCGACCTCGTTCTTGCGGAAAAGAGCACGCTCCTCCTTCTCCTTGATGGTCATCTTCTTGTCGTTGGCGTACTTGGCATTGACCTCGCGGTCGACAGCTGGTCCGCGCTTCATGACGATTCTGGAAAAATATTTAGGTTTATTTGTATTTTGCCAGAAGCTTCTTCAAGTATACTGATAATCACAATATAAAACTCACTGGTGTTTAAGAAGCTTCTTCTGGTTCTTCAGAGCCATCAAGATGAGATAGGTGGTCAACACGGCGGACAAAACGAAGACAAGAGCCGAATCGTAGATCTCCATCTGATGAACTCCGTAGAAGAGGTAAAGTGGAGCACCGGCGACAATCAACGCATTGATGAAGAAGAAGAACTTCCCCTTAGCGGAAGGAGTTGACGAGTAGCTCGACAAGAGCATCTCTTCCTCTTTGGTGAGCTTGCCCATGATTGATCTGAAAAATTCAGAAATTGAGAAGGGAAGTAAAAAATATATGGAAATTGAGAGCAAGAAGTTTGTAGCCATTATTCATGGGCTTTTGAGCACAATTTCACTGAAAAAGGTCCTTCCGATCATGGAACACGACCGAAAAAATACAAAAGGTCCATACTCTGCCTTCAAAAAGACAGATTCGTCGCGCAAAATCAGTGAGAATCATCGCAAACACACCAAAAACTACAACGTGTCTCCGTCGACTCTCTCCGCGGTCTGCAACTGCGCGTCTCGGTGTTTGCGTACCGGCCTGCATCATGTGTGTGTGTGCCCCCTTCACCACACATCGCCATGATTAGCGGGGCACACACGAAATCAAACTGCACGCGCTTGGCCCGAAGCCAAGCTCCTTACCGTACCACTTTTCTCTCGTCGCTCCGGGCAGTTGGAGGTTTTGCTGGTGTCCGCGTCCAACGACTGCCTGTCTGTCTGACATTCATTTAAAAGGCTTTCGCGGCTTCGTTGCGATTTTCAGATATTTTTTAGAGTTTTCTCTTATTTTTCTTGAAATAGTTATTGTTTATAAACGAGAAATTGTGCATTTTAGAGATAGAAGTATCAAACATGGCCGATTCTGGACGCAGCCCAAGACCAACCGCCGGAGGAGTTCGTCAGCGCAAAGGAGGTAAGATTTTTTGGAACTTTTTTCTTTTTTTATTTCAAAACATGAAAAACTGAAACGAAGCATTCAGGACGAGTAACCTGAAAAAGTTTATTTTTTTGCTTCCCTTATCTGTGGCACAAACCAGTAATTATAAAAAAGAAACCCAGTAATTATTTGTAGTATCAGTGAAAAATTTGAATCTAGTTCAGTTATTCAACTTATTTTTTTCTTTTTCAGCCGCCACCGCTGCCCCAGCTCGCGCTCGTGGAGGAAACAACGGAGGACTCTGGCGCTTCTACACTGAAGACTCCACCGGACTCAAGATCGGACCAGTCCCAGTGCTCGTCATGTCGCTTGTCTTCATCGCCTCCGTCTTCGTTCTTCACATCTGGGGAAAGTTCACCAGAAGCCGTGCTTAAGCTGTCGGCTTAAACCGTCACCGTCGGATATGGGTCTTTTTTCGATTAATTATTCTATTTAATTTATATTGTCTTGAATTCTCATGCCTCACTTCTCTTTGCACCGCCACCTGCAGCACCCCCAGAAGATTTGTGATTGATATTTATGTTAAAATTATGAAAAGCCAGAAAAAAGTGTATAAAAACTTTATATAACAAAACGAACAAAACAAATCTATTAAGTAATATCTAATCGTCAAAAACTGCCATCTTCTCCTGATCCAACTGTTTCAGCTTTTTGACAGCCTGCTGTCTCCACCGAATCTGCTCCCTCTCCATCAGCTCTGTCACCCGAGAATCCCACTCCGCCGACGCCTTCAGCTCTTTCTCATAGTCCCGTTTGAACAGTCGATATGCGTCATCCACCGGTTTATCGATAGCCATCGCGTAAAGATGGACGACGGCAGATAGTGTCAGTCTGAAAGAATCTGTGTTGCGGGGCACATTTTAGAATTCCATTACCCTGAAGAAACTCCGAGTCCAACTGCTTTCATCGATCCAATAAGCCCAAGTGGAAACGTGAAGATGCCGCCGACTACCGCTACAAATAGTACCCTATATCACTAATCTGTTCTGTACCTGTGTGCAGTAAACCCGCTGTCGCACCTGATATCGCTGGGAAGTACCACGAGGCGAACTTGTCTCGATAGGCGGTGATGTGCGTGGTAAGGAATCTGAGAGAAATTTGTTATTATTTTTTTTATCGAATCTAGGGGAGCTCACACAATGGATCCCGAGATGAGTGCACACTTGAATCCAACACCAAATCCTCCCTTGGCGAATCGCACAATGGCATAATCGATTTTTCGTTTCACCGCGTCACTGGGACTCAAATACTTTCTCCCGACATTGTTGGTTTCGTAGGCGTGACGAGCTTGTGCATATTGTGTGGCTCCGCCCACAAGGAAACCTCCGAGGAATGACATTCGGACTACCTGAAAATCTCAGATTTTTCCATATAAGACTTCAGAATCCCTACCCTAACAACTACATCCTTCTCCATCGAATTCTCCCGCTCATAAATGGCCATCACACGATCCCAGCCGGTCTTCGGCACCACTTCTACATAGTCCACTAGTTTCGGTGCGACTATCGCCGCTACACTCGTCGTGGGGACATCTGCAGGGGGCTCGGGAAGATTCTGCGGAATTTGAATATGAGGGGAAGACGATCCTTTCCATCCTAGCCATTCCCACCAGCCGACACTTGGCTGCTGTTTTTCTGTCATAACACCAGCTGAAAAATCGTTGGAACTTTAGGGGGAAAATGACAACTTCAAGAAAGACGCTCAAAATAAAAACTCGATCAGAACGGAATGCTTTAAGAAAAGAACAACTAGGTTTTTAACTTCATGGGGATTTTTAAGGATATTAAGAGAAAGAGGTAGTAAATATAATATTTTAATAGAACAACAAAATAATGAGATTCAGGGAATGTGGCTCAAGTTTAACAGTAACGGTCAACAATTTGATAAAAGATTTACAAAAAAAAAAGTGATCAGTTCGCCTTGGCAGTCATCATGGGCATCAGTTCGATGTGATGGAAGATTTTGGAGAATTTCTCCAATCCATCGACAGTCGGTTCAATGTAGATGATAGTCTCCGTGGAAGTGGGCGGGGCAAATGGAGACGTCATTTTGGTTGAGGAGAATGCCTTCTTAATGACCTCGATGCATCCGAGCTTTTCGAGAAGACTGATCTAAATTTTTTTCCGAAGTTAGGGTGATACAAACTACAAAGGACTCACAATCTCTCGAATAGCGATCGGCTGCATGGCGAATTCATAGGTGGAGAGGACGTCCTTCAGCTGGATACCCAGTTTTCCGACGATCAGCAGGAGAACCGATTCAGCGATCCAACGAACGACGGGCAGCGAGATAGAGCCTTAAAACCGTTTTCTGTAGATCTAGACATTCGAATACCTTACCTTCCGGAGACACCCACGGCCTGGGACACCATCTCTTAGCGCCCAACTGCACCGTCCAACACGTCTCGTACTCGATACTGACCCATCGTTTATCGTCCACTCCCACCGACAGAATCAGTCGGGCCTCGTCCAGATCGCTCAGAATCTTGTGGATTCTTTCGGTGGGAAGCTTTACTCTTCTCTGAATGTCGGATAAAAGCATACCGACTTGCCGGGTGGCTTTGATGACGTGGAGCATCGCACGCATCTCGAGTCGTCTGTCCATGTCATAGTGCTTGATTTGAATGAGTTCGTCGATTTGGATGCTCTCTTTGATTTCTCTAGAAGTGTCCAGGATGCTTATAATTTCTTGAATCTTGATCTCTGCATTGGGAATTCGCTCCTCTGGATACTGTGGCACCTTCTCCAATTGCACTCGAACCTTCTCGAAGTGCAAATCCGCCGATTCTAAGTACCGTATCTTCTTGACAGTCTGATCATTCTCGATCTTCGTGAACGCCTCCAAAATGTCATCGTCTACGTTCATCTCCAGCTCGAATTTCTCAGAGCAGAAGCCGTTGGCAGCAGCGACGACGACTTCAGGTCCATCACCCTTGAGTTCGATGACATCTGCGGAGGCAGGATCGTAGATTTCTTCGAGGAGGCGACCACTGCCTTCGACGAGTTCCGAGTGGAAGCGGTGAGCGAAGAAGTGACGGAAGCTGAAAGAGAACGTTGTTGAGGAGAGATATAATTTTTATTCGAATAGACCGACTGAATGTTCTTTACGTTATGTTCAACATCTAGTTTGTTGACGACTGTTTAATAGTTGCTTCAGGAACCGACTAAAATTCGATCAAAGTCGCACAATCGTCAACTCACTAATAAGACAACGTCGCATCCTTCTTATTCGCCAACTCAGCGATCGCCTCGAGTGTTCGACTCCTAGACACCAGACCATCGCTTCTCAAACTCTGAAGCACCGTCTGAAGTACAGCAGGTGGCACCTGTTCTATCATCTTCTCAGGGACCACGCCATTCTTCGAATGAATGAGCACACTAATCAAGATATTGGCAGTGACACAATGTTGAATGTGAGCATAGCTGATGGGGCGCTGTGATCGATAGGGGACCGAGTTGGATACGGTGATCTCTTTGGTGACGGAGACGTTGGCTTCTTTGAGGAAGGCTTGGAACATTTTGTCGGATATGAGGGTCGCTGGGATGCGGTTGTTGTCGCTGAAAATTGAGCCCTTCTCCATTTTGGCATTAAGAATGAGCACTCACACAAAGAGAAGCCGCATGGCTGTTCTAAACGCCGATTTGAAAAAATTCGTCTTTGACTGTGTTGGCGAGAACGGCGTCGAGCAGAGCTCAGTTCTCAACTTTCTCATCTCGGGGAACGTCGATAGATTTCTAACGACGCGTTGGAGGTACGCCAGCCGATTGGCTCTCACCAGCTCACGAACTCCGCACGCCATCAAACTCTGCACAGTTTTGTTCCTGCTCTCCGGCACAAACTCATGCATCAGATCACGGAGCACAGTTGGATCCAGCCAGAATCGGTAGACAGGATTCAGGAAGAAACCGACGGCACGAATCATGATCAGTTGGTCGCGCTCTTTCGGTGAGAAGCGACAGCGGACGGAGATGCGAACAGAGGAGCTCACTAGATCAACACTGTCGAGCTTTCTTTTCTTGGGTTTCGATGGTCGAACTTTGGCTTTCGGCCCATTTTGATTTATGATTGCTGCTTTTGGTTTCGAAGCTCCTCCGAACTTTTTGATCATTGCCTTCGGTGGAAGCTCCACTTTCAACTGATTCGGTGCTCTCGAGAAGTCAGTATCAGCCAACGACAGTCTGGTGAAATTGTTCCAATCCTTATGAACAGAGCGTACTCGTGCCTCCACATTCTTCTTCACCTCATCCGAACACTTTCTGAATCTCGCCACGAACCATGCCACAGAAGCATGTGGTACTGTAATTAGATCCCAATGACGTTTCAAATGAATGAAGAGGGCACTGTCGAAACCAGCGACACCGTCGTTTTGAACCCTCGGGAAGAGTTGTTGAATATCCGGGATTTTCGGGTGCACCACTGTTTCCCGATCGAAAGCACCGTTCGAGAACTCCTTATGTCTCGAGTCATACTTATGCTCCGCTCCATTCTCATCCTGGCGGAAACCGAGTGCAGTTGATTGTACGATAGCGCGAAGGTGTTGCCAGTAGAGTTGAACGTCGGCTCTCGTGTCGAAGGTGTAGTCCCACTTTCTATAGTAGCCTTCCTCGATAGGAGGAATCACAGAGGCGTAGGATCGCGAGCTGGTGCTGGTGTCGTAGAGATAGGTCCTGAAATTTAGGATGTTTTAAAGCCGCGAGCGACTAGAAAAGTGCTTCCTGAGCCTCTAGAAATATTCAAGCTCCAAAACTCACTGCTTGGCCACATAGAACATCTCCGACGATGGTCCTGGGAATCGTCTCACCGATGGGTTCGGTCCAACAGCTGTCAGACGCATGGCTCCGAGTACGAACAGTGCATGCTGTATCTGCTTGTGCACCTTCTTCTCTTTCATCAGAATCTCGCGAACCTCCTTGGGCAAGTATCCAATGCAGAGGTGCCGTTTCACCGGGTCACTGAGATACGACATGATGTAGCCACGGTCAATCGACGTTGGCACATAGTTGGTCATAACGAAAACCGACAAAGGCATGGCCGCCAGAAAATCCTGAATCATAAACCATCCTCGATCGACACCTTCGTATTTCGGCTGCGGTGGCATGAAGCGATACGGGGACTCTTCATCGTGAAAGACATGCGCGCTGTACTCATTCAGGGATTGCCACTTATCGAACGGTTGTGTTGGTGGGAATCTGGAATGAAATAGCTCTCCACTATCCTCGGAACGAAAACTCACAGCTCAAAAACATTGGGCGTCGCACCGTCCGGATGTCCATGCACAAAATGCCAGGCCATCTCGTGAATTACCAACAGGCGAATGGTTTTTCCCTGGTATCCCAGTGAATCCTTTCCGAAATAGTACTGATTCGACTTTTTGGTTTGAACAGGAACCGTGGGGTTTTTGGCGAACAAATTTTTCATAGCCTGCAATGGATCCTCTTCTGGAGGCTCTCCTTCCTCGGTTATCGTCACGTCTTCAGGTTCCAAAGTGTTATCTTGAGAATCTTCGTTAAGATTTTCGACCGTCTCGTCATGTGGCTCCAGTTTTGGCTCTGGTTCTTCTTTGATATTTCTCTGGAAATTAGAGTTTCGAAGACTCTCCAAACGTGAAAACTCACTCCTTTCCAACTATTCCTCACAACTTGAAGTCTGAACCAGTGATATCTGTCATTGGTAGTTCGCTTCCTGGTCAGATCCTCATCGATATTCTGAATACTCCCATCGAACTCTCCCAACTCCTTCGTATCATCGTTTCGCTTCTTGAATGTTCTCAACTGTCCATGTGGGAAAACTCGTCCCTCACTGTGGTACAAATCCAGAATATTTTGAATGGCTCTAGCGACTTCTGGATCCGTGACCGCGTGAATATCTCTATGTGTCACAACTTGCACTTGATAATTGACACTATCCGATTTTACAGTGGTCTCCCAGAGACGGATCAGGTTATGTCTCATAAGCGCTATAAGACACTTCATCACGGATTTTTTGTCGATTTGAAACTTGTATCCATCGGCTGATTCCAAATCGCTGATATGCTTCATCACTCGATGCATCGTCACAACCACTCGCGTTTCTTGAGCCATTCTCATGAATCGATTAAAGCGCTTCAGAGTGATATCACTGATTCGAAGGGTGTCTGAAAAAGTGGACTCTTTTGAGGGCTCAATGGAAAAAAAAACTCACTAAGATTCTTCTCGGGAAACTTGATAGTTTCTCCGACTTTATAAGGGCACGGGATGCCGGCGAGTTGCTCGAATTCTCGGAAGAGTAGGTCGAACTTTTCGGGCTGCTCGCTCTCCTTCCAGAAGTATCTGAAAGCTTGGGGAATTTCGTAGAGGCTTAGCGATCTTTGATTTTGAACATTTCTAGGTCACATTTTCTCAAATTTTCTACTTACCTAATCGTTCGAACCTTTCCGTTCATCTTCTGAAACTGTCCGATATGATCGGGATGATCGGTGGTGCACGTTGCGATATAGTTCGTAATTTTTCTGCCGCCAGGTTTCGTCGTCGCATCGTACCCCAGCACCTGACCGATTTCTGCTCTTCCCAAACCTTCTGTTCCACACTGTCTAATAGTATCCAGAATCAAATCGGTAGGCAGTCGATAGGTACTTTGCGGAGTCCATCTTTGTGGTACGAACGGCATGAATGAGGATGCTGGAATATTGCGCGTTTTTTACTACTAAAAATTATTAAAAACCCACTATTATCATATTTAAAGTGATACGGTCCAAAAGTGTTTACAGGTTGATCTTTTTTCTTGCTTCTTCGTTTTTTCCCATTGGAGAAAAGCTCCTCGATTTCCTCCTGTACTTCACTCGTACTCGGCTGACTCTCTTCTTCGATTAGCGTTTCTTCTGCCGATGATTCCTCTTCTTGATCTTCCTCGTGTGAAGCCTCGTATTCTGATGATTCTTGTCCTGAAGAACTTCTTTAAAAATCAAAGTAAGCGTTGAAAATCTCACTCATTCTTTTCGGAGCACATGATGGCTCTGAGTCTGAGTACGATATGTCGTCCATCTGTAATTGATTTTTTATGGTTTTAGTATACTATTCATACTCTTTGAGCTCAAAAAACTGGATTTTCGTTCAAAAAAGAGTAAAAAAACGCAAAATGCGCCAACTCACGAGACATGCGCCTTCCCGATTCCTTTGCGCGTTTCTCGTCGCGCAGAAGGAATAATCCGACGAATTATTTTCAAACCTCAAAATAAATTGAAAGTCTAATTTTTCCTTATTATTTTTATTGCAAATTGAAGAGCAGCTCTTGAGCTACCAAAAAATATACGAAACCTGCATAAAATTAAGGGAGATTAATGGGAAATCCTCTAAAATTTTAATGACGCAAGAAGCCAATTTTCAGAATGCACCTTCTTCTGAACTCCAGTCGACTCAATGCAGTTTTCCATCGAACACACTTGTATCATACGTCTCACACTCGATTCTCATCAATTTTACCACAGATTCTGAACGGTATTTCCTGCAAAACCGGTCTCCAAAGCTAATCATTTAAATTTGCTTCTTTCAGCCCGTCAATTTCCACAAAGGAGGTCTCGACCCGCAAAAGAAACTCCGAGTGTAGAAAAGAATGTGTTTAAAAATCCATGGATCGAAATCTCATGGAGCTCCAAAGGGCATCGAGAGACGAAAGAGGACGCCAAGGAAGCTAGTGAAGGGAACGAAAACGGAGGTGGAGGTGGTGGGAAGGACGACGATCCAAGGAAAAAATTGATGGAGAAGATGAAAAGATGGCTGGCGATTTCGTTGTTCGCCTATGGAGTCCTCTTCATGCTCTCCCCTCGAACAAGCGGTGGTGTGACTGCTGACAAGATCTCCTGGAGCGAATTCATCCATGAACTACTGCCAACAGGACAAATCTATAGAATCATCGTGCTCCCCGAACAGGACGTCGCCTATCTTTACGTCTACGACACCGGAGCCAAAAACTCCCGCGGGGAAAAATTGGCGAATATGTACAGAGTTGGAATACCTTCATTGGCCAGATTCGAGACAGAAGTCCGCGCAGCTGAGGCGGCTCTCGGGCTTCCACCAGAGCACTGGACACAAATCGAGTACAAGAGAAGTGAGAATGTGGCTCAATGGATGACTATCATCTTTCTCGGAGGTCTCCTTCTCGGTGGATTCTTGCTCTTTAGAAAGTTCAAGGGATCCTTCAATATGTCGGATATGATGTCTAATATGACAAAGGGAAAGTACACGATCATCGATCCACACAGTGTCGAGGGCAAAAAACAGCTGAAAATCAAGTTCAAAGATGTCGCCGGCTGCAGTGAGGCTAAAATCGAGATTCGCGAGTTCGTCGACTACCTGAAGAATCCTGGAAGGTTCACCAAACTTGGAGCAAAACTGCCACGTGGCGCACTGCTCACCGGACCTCCCGGATGTGGAAAGACGCTGTTGGCGAAGGCATTGGCTGCCGAGTCCACTGTCCCGTTCATTTCGATGAACGGATCCGAGTTTGTAGAAGTCATAGGAGGTTTAGGAGCGTCACGAATTCGTGGATTGTTCAAGGAAGCGCGGTCGAGAGCGCCATGCATCATCTATATCGACGAGATTGACGCGATCGGAAGAAAGAGAAGCGAGGGGAAGGGTGCTGGTGGATTTGGAGGTGAGTTTCTAAGCCTCTACAACATGTTCTAAGCCTCTACAACTATTTCCAGGTGGCTCCGGCGAGGAAGAACAAACCCTGAATCAACTTCTTGTCGAAATGGACGGTATGGGCTCGGGCAACGGTGTCGTCGTTCTCGCGAGCACGAATCGAGCCGACGTTCTCGATAAAGCCCTCCTGAGACCCGGCCGTTTCGATAGACACATTTCAATCGACCTGCCGACGATGCTCGAGAGAAAGGATATGTTCGAGTTGTACATGAGAAAAATCAAACTGGATCATGCGCCACAAGAGTATTCGCAAAGACTGTCAGCCTTGACTCCCGGATTCTCCGGCGCGGATATCATGAATGTATGTAATGAGTCAGCGATTCGAGCAGCGTCAAATAAGAAGCATGTCGTCACCATCAAAGATGTAGAGTACGCCTTGGATCGTGTATTAGCTGGATCCGAAAAACGAAGTCGTAGTTTGGTGGAAGAGGAGAGAGAAGTCGTCGCTTATCACGAAGCAGGTCACGCTCTCGTTGGATGGATGTTGGAGCACACCGATGCTCTTCTGAAGGTCACCATCATCCCCCGCACCTCGGCGGCCCTTGGATTCGCTCAATACTCGCCACGCGACAAGAAGCTGTTCGCGAAGGAGGAGTTATTCGATAGAATGTGCATGATGCTGGGTGGAAGGTGTGCCGAGAATCTGAAGTTTGGAAGAATCACCACTGGAGCGCTGGATGATCTTCAGAAGGTCACGAAGTCGGCGTACGCACAAGTGAAGTTATACGGAATGAGCGAGAACGTTGGGCCGCTGTCGTTTCCGAATACAGATGGTTTCCAAATCAAACCGTACTCCAAAAAGTTCGCCGCGGTTTTCGATCAAGAGGCGACGTTAATGGTGGCCAAGGCGAACGAGACGACCAACAAGTTAATCAAGGATAATATGGATAAACTAGAGACGGTAGATCTAAAGGGAAGGGTTCCTATATATGAAATCTGAACTTTCAGATCGCACAAGCCCTTTTAAAACGCGAAGTACTCAACTACGAGGACGTTAAGCAGCTCATCGGAACCCCCAAATTCGGAGACAAGCATCTGATCGATATGGTGGAGAATGTGCTGCCTAAGGATGAAAACGCGCCATCTTTTTAAATTTCTCTGTTATTTGTTCTTTGCTCCGATGTAATCATTTTTATAACGGGTTTATTATAGATAGATTCTAGAAGTGTTTAATGAACAGCCATCCTACAGCAGGCCTCTAGATTTTGGTTGTCCTTAAAAAAAGTCTCTCGGATTTCAGCCTCAGAAATTTGAATTATAGTTAGAGGAACCAGTAGCAGTTGAGCACTTCTCGAGGAGCCACCAGATTGGAATACTCTCGCCGCATGATTTTCAGCCAAAAGTTGCATCGCACCGATTTGTGTGGCCAGGATTTCGGGCTTCGATTCTAGGCGACCGTCTTCTGAAAATTTTTGAAAAAATGGCCTAGGGTTTTCTAGCCCCCTGGGGGACTAACTAACCTGGACGATAAATCAGCATTACTGTGATGGCCCACTGCTCCACTACATTGAGGTTTAGGGATTTTACAGACTTCCAAATGGATCTCAATTTTTCATTCGTGCAGTCTGAGAAAATTCAAAATTCCGGAAACTTATTCTGAAAAAGTTCAAAAAAAAGTTACCATTAATAATACTTGTCCCTGGCTGAGAAGTCACATGGAACAAGAACAACGAGTGCCAGCAGTTGGAGAAGAGGATCTGGAATTTCGAAAATTTGAAAACTGCAAATCTGCTCTAATGAGAAAGGTCTCTCTTACCCTCCGATCCGACGCTGGAAATGTGTTGGCTGGCGGGAGAGATGACCACCATTGGATTACTGTAGAAAGACACGTCATGGGGTCTTGAGGCGACTGATCAATAAGGTTGTTTTCGGGGATTCTCGGTTTTTTTGACTTTGTGCTTCGCGGAGTTGGTGGGGGCTTGATAGGTGGAGTGATGTCTAGACGCTCGTGTTGGACGGCTGAAACACTGAATATATCGAAAACCATTCTGGCCCTATTTCGAACGGAGTCGCGTAATTCAGGGATTCTGAGATTTCCTCACCATGTCTATTCATCGAAACCGCCAGACATTTCTGAAATCGACACGCTTGACACTGATTCCTTCGAATCACATCGATGACGCATTCCTTAGTTTCTTTGCAGACGTAACGAAGATTCCGACGGATGGAACGTTTGAAAAATCCACGACATCCATCACAGGACAGCACTCCGTAGTGGCGGCCTAAAAGTTTCAATTAAAGCGTTTTATCTCAAAAACCGAAAACGCTATCAAAACGTTGTCAACTACAAAAATGTTCAGCTTAAAGTTCTAAACGCTTTTGTAGCTCAAAGTTTTTTGATAGCTGTGTTAGTTATCATTATACTGTCTGTACAATAAAACGTCGGCGCGCCGCACTTTGCGCAACGACACGCCCATTTTTGCAATGCGTGCACATTCAACTTTTTCCACACGTTTCTTAAAGGGGCGTGTCGTTGAAACGCAATTTTCAGCTGCGGCGCGCCGACATTTTATTGTATAGACAGTACATGCGTTCGAATTTATCAGAGGGAGAGATGCAGAGAAGTGCGCGCACTCTCGTCGTCTCCGTCACTTTGGCCTGTGAACAGGTCACGTTTGAAGCGCCATATCTCGAAAATCGTTATAGCTGTGAAGAAGTGGGCAACTACGAAACTGTTCAACATAAAATTATTTATGTTTTGCAGTTGAGAACGTTGCCCTAGCTCTATTAGTTCACGAGATACATCCCTTCAAAGACAGTCGATTGCCACAAAAAGTCTAGAGACGCAAAGAAATGAGACAACCTGCGTCTCTCTGTTTTCCACACTCTCTTACTCACCTGACGCTCGATCTCCACAAACCTTGCAGATGGGCGGCTCGATACCACCACAAAGCACCATCATTTTTGTTAGAAGACTCGACTATGGAGTGACTTTTTCAAAAGTTCCAAAAAAAGATGGGCGGAGCCTTCTGCTTGACGTCGGCTTCGTCAGAAAATGAAGTGGGACCCCTTAGCGCAAAGTGAGGGGTTTAGGAAAAAGTAGGTCAATGAACGTGGGAATTTAGACAACGCAGAAAAATATCGGGGGGAGAGTGACATTCGAGTAGGGGGCGACGGGGGATTATCCCTGGAGCTTTTCCCCGTCTTACCGTAGTAAGAAGAGAGCAGCAAAGAAAAATTTTGTGTTTCAAAAAAGCCCCTTCGAGGAGAGGAAACGTTTCCTGAACGAAACGAAGGCGATTCCGGATTTTGACCCACTGGTCATTGCCGCTCACTCTTTTAACAGCTAGGAATCACAGTGTTAAAAACTATATAGCTTAAAAACCAAAAAAGCTATCAAAAAGTTTTCAACTACAAAACTGATAGGCATAAAATTCTACACATTTTTGTTGCGGAAAGTGTTTTGATAGCTTTGGTTGTTCTCGTTATACAAGCGATCGAAGTTGTCAGAGGGAGGTACGCAGAGAAGCACGCGCACTCTCGTCTTCGGCGTCTCGCCTAGCAATGGTCGCGCCACTTTTGAAGCACCATATCTCAGGAACCGTTATGGCCTGGAAAAAGTTGTCAACTAGTAAAATGTGTGAAATTTTATGCTAATTCATTTGGTACCCAACAACATTTGATAGTATTAATAGTTGTCGAGAAACGTTGCTTCAAAGATTATACCACGCGTTATTTGCCGTGAACTGGATATTTAGAGACGCAGAGAAATGAGACAATCTGCACTTTCTCACTCCATTATCTAGACTCTCTCCAAATTTTCATAACGTATTTTTATTTTTTTTTCAAAAAATCCATAATCATACAAAAAATATAGATAAACCAAGATTTTGAGCATTGTAACAAAGTCAAGAGTGAAATTCCATAATACACTATTTTCGAGTTAAAAAATGCATAAGAAGTACGAAAAATCAGAAGGAAAGTATTTTGAGTGTTTGATGTCATTAGAATTGAGTGATTGAGATTTTTTGAAAAGATAGAAAAATCAGAAAGAAAATTGGAAGGAAAAAAACGGGAAAAGGCACAGTGGGGGGAAATATGCATTGCGGGGATTTTTAGAAGGCAGTTGAAGACATTTAAAGAAACAATTGAGTCTTAAATAAAAACAGTACGGTGTTCTAGACACATGTCTCACTTTTCCGGCGGATTCTGGAGGAGAGGAAGTCGTTGGATGGGTAGGCACCTCTGGAAATGGGAAACGATTTCATGATATTGAAATGATCATATCTCGAAAACCAGGATAGCTATTAAGAGATGTCAGTAGCAAAATTATTCAGCATTAAATTTTACAAAGTTTACTTGTTGACAACGTTTCAAAGAATATAACGGTTTTTGAGATAAATATTGTGCATTTATGGAAAAGGAGTGACGCAGACGACGAGAGTGCTTCTCTTTGCCTCGCTCTCTCTATCCCTCCCTGTAAATTTCGAGTGTTTGTATCTCGAGAATCGTCATATTTAAGGAAAAACTGTCAACTACGAAATTGTGTAAAACTTTAAGCCGAACATTTATTCTGTTGAAAATATTTTTCTTGCTCTTTTCGTTTACGAGATATTTCATTTTTTCTCCATGAGATTTTCAAAAAACTCACTTCTGTCCCAACTCTGGCATGCTCTCCGCAATGATCGGCTTCTCGTCCAAATAACGGAATCCAGACACAGGCGTCTGCGGTGGGTACATCAGTGGCGCATCGAACTCGATCGATCTGCAGTTTTCGATTCTGTTGGGAAATGTTAAGCTGAGCAAGCCAGACAAAAAAAAATGAGAGAGGACTCAAATGGAAGCCACAAACCTTCCAATATTGGTGACATTGGTACGGCTGGATCTCTGAATGCTGAAACCGTCGGAATCACGGGCCGAGGCGAACGAGAAGTAGGTGAAGAGCATGGCAATCAGAAAAGAGATCAAATGACAGAATGCAGCAGCCATTTGGAGGAAGAACGCTGTTCCGACTCTCTGCTCATAGGTTCCCACGATTCCCTTGATGAAACGGTTATCGGCACGGTGGGAATAGAAGAAGAAGATTCCTTCGGCAATAGCGGAGAGGAGGGCTGGAAATTTGAGTTCGTCTTCGTTCTTGTACCAGCTCTTAAAAAGTTGTCAACATACATAAATTTGTTCAAAAAGGTGGTACAGGGTTTTCTTTGGAGTATTGCCACGAGTGGTCCGCTAGTGCTAGTGGGAAGTTTTTGACCTCGAGAATAGTTTCCCAAGTTCTTTTGCCACCCATTGCAAATGCTTCTCGCTCTTTTTTTTGCTTACATGTAACCGACCCAAAATTCCAGTCTTCAATCCCTCGTAAGGACACACCGACACACAGATGGACTCGTTGTCCAGCTACCCCCTGTTAGAACAAGTTTTGCCGTGCCGATTCAAAAGCGCCTATGATGACTCATGCATATGAAAAATAGTATGACTCACTTGTCAGCAGGGTAATTATGGTGAAGAACAGGGCGAGGGATGAGTGACAGCAGGCGCAAGCACCGATGAAGGTGGAGAGTCCCGTGGTGAGGAGGGCGAAGCCGAGGAGGATCATCGTGGATGTGTGCCAACCTGAAAAGGATTTGATTTGTGAGGAAAAGAAGGGGGGAGGGGGGTTCGCAATCTCTTGGCTTCGAACCTGGGAGTCATGGTGGAACAAACTTCAAATGAAACTCAAACTACTAGTCAATCTTGCCAAATGAATCGAACCTTCCCCAGCAGTGCCGACAAGCTTGTTGACCGTAGATCTTACCATAGAACTTGTGCCGATTGACCTCTCCAACAGGACTGTTGTCATCCTCCAAATCGAACGTTCCCGAGTACTTGTCGTAGTCGAACTTGTACACACAGTGAAGGGGCTCCGTGACAGTAGCGTATCTGAGAAGAAAAACGTTCAGAATTCAATCGTCGGTCGGATTTCGGGGTGCCATCCCTTTGAAACGCCATAAAGTCCGCAGGCACCGAGAGTCACTTTTCTCAATATATCGCAAAATTCATTTTGAAAGTCGAAACAAGTCAACATCATATGATTCTCAGAAAAATTAGACTTCTTTTGAACTCCTGCAGTTTTGACGAGATTCGAAGTGATGGCTAACTAAAGCTTTCTTTGAAATTCAGCATTCCAAAATTTCCTATCGGTATAACATATACAGTATAAGTGTTTTATTCAATCTAAATGATCAACTTAGAGATCTTCAGAAATCGGTTTCCAGTGAGTCGTCTATTTCTCTTGAAAAGTGATCAGTTGATAGCAGAATCTTGAAAAAGAAGATGGCCAAAATTCAAGATCAGCTAGAAACCACATTTTGAACTCATCAAAATCGGCAGTTTTCCATGAAACCTACACCACCCGATAGCAAATTTTCGCCGAAATTCTTCTCACCTCTGCAAAATATGATTGCCGTCTCTGCTGTGCCTGGTACAATCGAGCCAAAGTCCGTGTTCATGGATCGATCCGTACTCTCTCAAGTTGACGATTTGCCACGATGGCGTTAGGATAGCGGCGATTGAGAGACCAGCACCGATGAATGAGAAGAGGAGGGAGAGGAAGAGCGATCCCTTCCTTCCTATCTCGTTAGCTTCTGACATGATGGTGCGGCGCTGAAAATGGATACTGAAGTCTTGAGCAGTTTTCGGAGATGAGAAGGTACACAGTTTTTAAGCCATTGTATTTCAAGAACCACAACCTCAATGAAAAAGTGGTCAACTCCAAAAATGTGTAAAACTTTAAGTAAAATGATTTTGCAGTGAACATCTTTCTTAGAACTGTTTTTGTTTTTGAGATAAAACGACAACAAGAGTGCCCCGCCTCATTTCCCTTGGTGCGCGTGTTTTGGGCGTTTATATCTTGAGAACTAAAACAGTGAGCAAAAAATAGTTAACTACAAAAATATGGAAAATTTAACGTTAAATATTTTTGAGGTTAACAACTTTTTAATAGCATTGTTGGTTCTTGAGATACAGACGTTTAAATTGAAAGCCATACATTCTGAATCATTTCTTTTCGGTTCCACTTTTCCCGAGAAAATCAATAAATAGTTCGTTTTTTTCTGGTTGTAATACACAGGTTAGTGGTTGGAATGGAATGGCAGAAGAGGGGGAGACAAGAGTGGAATACTACTAAAAAAGAGAAAACATACAAAATGGGGCGGAGGAGACGGGAAAAGTGAGGTCGTCCGGTTTGGAGAGGAGAGGGAGAAAAAGTGAAGAATTTTCATGAAAATCAGGAAAAAAAAACGACACTTGAATTAGCGAGGTGAAGGGGGTTAAACACTAGTGTTTGTGGGTGGAGAATCAGAAATCAAGGTGGGGTCGATCTTTGAGAAATGAGAGTTAAGGGATTTTTGGGGAGAGAGAAATTGGTGGAAAATTGTAGGTGAGTCAGAAATTATGACTTCCTGAACTTCTAAGTCTTTCAAAATAGTGGATTTTCAAAAATTTGAAGAAAAACGATTCACTCATTTATTTTCTATTCTTTGCATTCTCGGAACACCAAATTTTGAACCTCCGAAGTTTTAAAATTTCTTAACATTGACTCTGACAATTTCAAATTTTCAAACCTTCCTAACTCGAATCAAAATTGACCTCAAAATTTCTAAACTACACCAAACTGTTCATTAAACAACTCTTCCTTAGATCACTGTCCAAGCTTTGAAAGTTTTAGAGTTTTAGAATTCCACATGATCTTTGTCTATGCATCTAACAGTCCCACTTTTTACAACCCCACAGAGTCCTCCAGAATTTGTCAGAGTCTTTAAGAATCTTTTTCATTCTTCCATGATATTTCACAGTCCTTCAGAATCTTCTAAAACTCTCCAGATGCCTCCAAAATTCTTCAGGATCATCCGGATTTCTTCAAATTTCTTTACAAGGTCTCAGAATTTTCAAATCTATCCGATTTCCAGATTCCTCTAGAAAATCAAAGTCTCAAAGCCAGAACTTTCAGAACCGTTTTGAATCATGCAGAATCGTGAGACTCTCCAGAATCTCAAAATCCAAGACTAGGAAAGAGAGGGCTAGAAAACGTTAACCTATTCACTAATAACATGTCCTCCAAAATTCAAAAATGTCCAAAATCGTACTAAAACGGAATTCGAAAACCGAACACATCGACAGCTACATTCGAAAATTGCGTGGTAATTGCACAGGGGACGAAGGAGAAACTGAAGAGATGGGTGGTAGGAGTGGAGAAGAAAAGAGGTGTACGGTTTTGATCGGTCATCAGGCGGAGAGAAAGGAAGGGAATGCTTTGAAGGCAAAACGGGCGGAGGAATCATGGACGCCGAAATAGCGGCGGAGACAGAGAGACGCAGAGAAAACGGAGGGGGCCCGTGTTGAAGGTCGAATTGGAGACATAGATATGCATCCATGCACCTCGCCCAGGGCCTTAAATGTTTTGTGTGGTAGTAAAATTTAATCGATCTTCAGAAGGGGGACACTAAACACTACAAAAAAACTATGTGCAAATAGAGAGAAGCTGGTGGTCGCCTTGCGGTTGGAATAGGGTCTGATTTTGAAGATTTGGAAGTCTGAAAAGTCAACGATTTTCCAAATCGTGAGAATCTAAAAATCTGAAAAATAAATGGTCCCAGAATCTCTGTTTTAAAATCCTATAGAAGCTGGGGCTGGGGAAACAACTGAGTTTGAAATTGGATCAGCTAGGTCAAAATAATTTTAAATCCCGAAATTCCGAGGTTCTAGATTCTCAGAGTGATTCTCAAACTTTCTCAAAGACGATTCTGAAACTCGATTTTTCTAGAATGCTGTCCAGATTCAAATCCCTCAGGATCCACTCGAAGCCTTTTGAATATCTTCTAGAACTCTTCAGAGTACTATAGAATTCCTCAGAATCTCTTGGAGTACTTCAGTAAACTTCAGAAACTGATATCATATTCGAATATTCAACAGAACTTTCAAGACGACATCAGAACCTTTCAGCATCCCTGTGGATTTCTGGAAAAGCTTCAGGAATCTTCAAAAATTTGTCGAGATTCTCCAAAATGCTTCCACTTGGATTTCAAGGTCCTCGAATTTCGAAACAAAAAAATTGTTGTCGAAATCTTCAACAATAACTCCCTTCAAAACAGAGCAATGTCATTGAAAAATAGACCAAAATAATGAGACAAATCTTAGGAACTAAATGATCTTAACATTCACTAGTTCAATTGCGATTTTCAATGTTTAAATTGGCGACAGACTATGAGTCCGTAGTACAGAATCCAAACTTTCAACGCTTCACAACTACCTTCACAATTGAGCAAGAAAAACCCCTAGAGTAACTTTTCTCAGAAAAAATTATGAACTTTGAAAATCCTTTAGAATCAATCCACGGACCCGTTTATCAAAAAAAATGTCATCAAAAATAAAATCATCATCAACACCAAACAATTGATTGAGATTTGTTTTTGGAATGCAACATGAAATGAAAAAAGAGAGACCAACCGAAAAAAGAGAAGAAATTGATACAAAAGGAGATGGGGACAGAAAGATTTATGTACCCCCACTCCCCATCCCATCTCACCTACCCCCCATGGAGAGGATTTTCGATGAATTGGGGTGAGAAATAAGAAATGGGGAGAATGGGAGATTGAAATCAGATGGTGAGTGTAGGTGGGATCAAAGAAGCAAAGAAGCTGAAAAAACTGAGCAGTGTAGAGGTCGAAAACTTGACATCTCGTATCGATAGGCTCTAAAACGCTTATTATCAATGAAGATTGAAAGTTTAAATGGTACAAAAACTTGCTGAAATCAAGATTTGTTAGCTTTGACTCAAGTTACGAGCAAAAAAGAGGGTTTCAAAAGTTTTTGAAATGTGGTTTTCTTCAAAATTCTACATACTTTCAAACTGAAAAAATCTCATTTTCTATCTAAATTTCTACTGAACCAGTCCGACTCAAAATTATACCAATCGATAGGAAATTCTGATGCTCGCTATCCAGCCGAAACTTCTGGAAAAGAGATTATCTGATCTTAAGAGAAACGGTAATTTTTGAGCGGTTGAATAGTTTATTCCCAATGACCCATTTTTCTGAAAACTAGTAGATGTTTCGAGTAACTCAAGATCTTCACTATTGTAGTTAACAACGTTTTTTAAAAATCGCAGAAGAAAGATCTAAAGCTGCTTAAAACATAGACCAATTTTGAGAAAAATTGAACTATTCCGAGCCACTTTTTCAATGTCGCGGAGGAGATCATAATCATGGCCAGTACTGTGAATTCTGGTCCATTTGGAGCAGAGATATGGCAATATCAAGAATGAGAAAAAACACTTCCGATGAATTTCAGTTTTCCTACATTCTCAGCCGATCCTTTTCAATTGATGATAAAGGTCAAGCGGTACAGTTTGGTCGGATTAAAGAGGACCCATGAAACTCCAAAGAAAAAAAATGTATTCAACAGTGGACGGGACTTCAAAAATGACCAACAAAAAAGTTCCCAAAGATACAACGATACGAAAACCTCCCCAGTGAGAAAAGTTTATATACATGGTGGTGTGAAAAGTGAAGGAGGTCTCTGTCCCTATATCTGTGTCGAATTCTCCGAATGCAAATTGACCAGCAGGAGGAGGAGGAGGGGAAAAGTAACGTGTCCCTCTGTATGTATACATGTAGTCGTTGTTAGAGGGAAAACCCTCCAATCGGAGGGGAGAATCGTCGGAATTGGAACGGATGGTTGCATGCCGACGGACGAATAGTAGCCACTGAATGAACGCAGAGTGACGCACCATTTCGATTATTGTCTCTTTTTTCCTTTGTCTGTCAAGGGGATTTGGGTGAAATGAAAGTTATGGGAACATTCGGAAAGGAACACAGGTGGTTCCGAAGGAGAGAAGTTTAGCGGAGGATTTGAAAAAAAAACGGTGCAAGAAAAAAATATAACGGTATGCTTCATAGTAATGGCTTTTATTTGCAGAAGTGGGAATTTCTTCAAGGGTCTTTTCAGCAAGTTTCCCATTTATCTCAGAATCATCTGAAATCGATGGCCGGCTGTAGTCTTAGAAAAGTTCGTGGCTTGGATTCGGAAAAGTGACCCATGGACCAACTGGCCACAATCCTTTGGTTCTAGGTAGAAGATGAGTGATCCTAGTCAGTTAGTGGACCGTAGACCCTGACGTCCTCAGGCTCTATCAGACTCTCAGGCTCTAATTTTCTGAAATTTCCTGGAAAGTACATGACTAGTATTGAAAAATGCTTTCTGGTCAGTAAAAAAAATTGGGAAGTGAAAATTAGGATCACCTTTTCTGGCTCATAACTGAAGCCAAAGTGTGCCGATTTGGATGAATAAAATACCAATCGATAGCAAATTTTAAAGAGCTAAATACTTTTAGTGGCTTTTAGTGACTTTTTTCGCAATATTCCCAAGTTTGAGACAGTAAACACTCCATTTAATCATAAAGGTCGCAGAACCAATTTCTCTGAAAATTTTTGGATGTGTCAAGCAACTATGGACCTTTTTTTATTGCTAACAATTTTTCCAAAAATTTCAATCTAGTCAGTTATGCGCGGATAGTCACGCGACCTTAAAATTCGGTACGTTTCATAATTTTTCCACTGCTCAAAGTAGATCGTTTTGCGCTGAAAATCACCAAACGTGTATTCTTTTTGGCCTGTATTGTATGAGCTGAAACTCGAAAAAAATCGAAGCTCAAAAAAAAAAAATCAAAACTAAAATTGTTCTGAATCTTCAGAGAAATTTTTACATTTTTTGATGAATACAAAAGATGACAATTATCAGAACGTCCATCTGTAAAAAGAATTAGTCAACTATAAAATATTTAATTAATAATATTCAAATTTCACAAATTTCCAATTTTCGCTTTATTATCTTTCTTCCGAAATCTTGTCATCTCTCGTTTCCTTCAAATTTTTATTGTTATTCACTTGACTACCCTCTCTCCTCCCTCCCGTCTTCCTCCCGGTATTTCGGATGACGGATAATAAAACTGAAGACAGACAAGAATTCAGAGGACGTTAGGTTGCAGATGACGTCATGTTTATTTATTATTGGGAGGAAGAAAAATAAGACAAGTCAAACCTTTTGGTAGTTGGGGAAAGGTGTTTGGTGTTTTCTTATGGGCAAATCAACAAGGGAAAACAGGCAGCCAGGAAATCGGGAAAACCTGAAAAAGGGGGGGGGGACCTGCAAATTCAAGGAATTGGAAACATCGGAGTGACAGAAAACAAAAACAACCTAGCAATCTGGCGAAGCATCGAAAGAGAAACTATTCTACCAGAAATGTTCTATAGAATGATATACAGTGCCGTTCAATTGGATATACAGTCTGACCATTTTCAGTGCGAATTGATCAAATTTGAGCAGTTGAAAGAGTATGTTCGAATCACTCGATTCCTATAAAACGTGATGAATGTATTGAGCAACTCAAGATCTACACTTTTGTAGTTGACCACTTTTCTTGAAAATTGCTGTGAAGTGAGTTACGGCGCGTATAGTCATGCGACATCAAAACTTCGGACCAATGATCTTAAACGTGACATAACTAACTTGATTGTGATTTTCGAAAAAAAAAATAGTCAACTACAAAAATGAAGACCTAGAGGTGTTTAATGCGCCCACGAAAATTCATAAAAATCGGGTGATTGGAACATACTTTTTCAACCGCTCAAAGTTTCTCACTTTGCACTGAAAATGTTTAAATAGTTTGTCTGATTTGACGGCACTGTAAGCTTCATTGGAAATGGTTCCCAACTATTCGATTTTTTTGAAACTTCCCAATACAGCCAAATCTCATTGATATACATTGCGTAAGTGTAGTAGCTCGACACCAGGTTTCAAACATTTTCAAATATCTCTTCTTTAACATGGTTTGACTGAGAGATTCAATTTTGAGGTTCAACCTACTAGTTATCTGATTATTTCCAAGTAAGAAGAATCTATTTCAGAACATATTTATATATTACCAGCATAGCTGGGCGCCTCCTGCGCGTGAAACTTTCGAGAAAAAAATGGAAAAGTTTGAAAATTTGAAAAAACAATTTCGTGAACTTGTCACTCTCTATCGGGAACGTGAATGCGGACATCGTGACCAAGTCACTGATGGACAAACCTTTAGCGGATTATATATAAGAAAGATTTTCTGTGCTAAATCGGGTTCCTTTTGACTAATGAGCGTGTGCATTGTTGGAAGCCAACAAACACCACGTTTGATGTGTCAAATTTGACTTCAACTCTCGGGTTTCGATTGAATTAACAGGTTGAGCAATTGATGCTAGAAATTGTTTTAAGGTCCAGATATTTTTCATGAAATTCTGCCCACTGTTACTCAAGTTATGAGTGATGAAGAAACAACAAAATTTTGTTAGTTGATCACTTTTTGATAACTGTACTAAGAACCCAGATAATTTTTATCAAAGCTTCGGTATCAGTATTCAAACTAGCAATTTCCCAGATTCTCGATATTATCCATCTTCAGACCGTCCGAGACAGATAATATTCTGTATAAATCACTTAATTAACGCCCGTCGCGTGTCTCTCTCCTCTTAGCCAAATCAAATCCTCTCTGGGACCGCCCGTGACGAGACGATGTCCTTCGTCAACAGAGAGAGAGAGAGAGAGAGGGAGAGAGCGAGAGAGAGAGAGATCATATCGTCATAGTATTAGTGGGGTGTGTGGTGGTGGTCCTCTCCTAAACAACCCACTTACAATTTCATGGAGGGACAAGGGGTGACCTTGTCTGTATCGGATGTGTTGGTACGGCGAGTGTGTGAAGAATAGTTTTAGATGGGGGGGGGGGGGGGGGG
>LR544852.1:0-132516 GCA_900536305.3 Caenorhabditis sp. 40 LS-2015 | reverse complement strand
GGGGGGGGGGGGTGGGACCACAAAGGAATGAAGAGAGGAAAGTAGCTATTGGGGGTTTGGAAACTGCCGGTAATGAGAGGAGAATGGAAAGGATTACACAATACAGTTTCAGTGGAAATTGGCGGGAATCTGAATTCTAGAATCTCTCTAAAAAGAAAAAAGTTATAGAACTGAGACCCTTTTTTGCACCTCCTGAAAAGTACAATTTTTCAGCGGACGTTCTGAAGTTGAAAATGTCCGTAGAGCAACTCGAAAATAAACTCACTAGACTCATGTCAGCCCAAGGATTCCAAATCTATAGTCAGTTTTGACCTAGTACCAAAACCAAAATAGTTATACAGACTTACTCTAGCTCGAAAACTGAGCGAGTTATGGGTGATCGAATATCACCGTGGTTCAAGGCACCTCCTCGAGATTTTTGCAAGTTCCGAAAAGTGGGAGGTCAAAAAAATCTCTTACTTGGAGAAAAATTCTCCATACATTTTATCAACCTGTCAACAAGGATCAAGTTGACGGTGAGAACAGATACGATCAGGTCGGTCCCCGGTCCGCAAATCATGAAAATAGGTTTTAAAGCCAACCCCTTTTAGTCAAAACCCGAAAAATTTTCCATCCATGTTTTTGATCTGAAAACAACTTCACTGGACGTATTCGACCGTGAGGATTCCAAATCTGTGCTCAGGTTTGGGCTGGCTCAAAAATTGACCGAGTTATGGGCAATCGAATATCACCGTGGTTCAAGGCACCTCCTCGAGATTTTTGCAAGTTCCGAACAGTGGGAGGCCAAAAAAATGAGAAGGTTCGGAGAAATCTCACCGTGCGAATATCGAGTAGATCAGTTAGATTGAGATAAGATGAGAAAAAGGGATAGATTTTATTGTAGAGTTTCAGAAAATCACGAAAATAGGTTTTCGAGCCAAACCCTCTCCAGTGAAAAACTTATACTTTTTCTAGCCATGCTTTCAGGTCGAAAACAATATCACTAGACGTAGTTTGGAATGAGGATTCCAAATCTGTGCTCAGATTTGCGCTAGCTCAAAAATTGCCCGAGTTATGGGCAATCGAATATCACCGTGGTTCAAGGCACCTCCTCGAGATTTTTGCAAATTCCGAAAAGTGGGAGGTCAAAAAAATGAGAGGGTTCGGAGAAATCTCACCGTGCGAATATCGAGAAGATCAGTTAGATTGAGATAAAATGAGAAAAAGGGATAGATTTTATTGTACAGTTTCAGAAAATCACGAAAATAGGTTTTCGAGCCAAACCCTCTCCAGTGAAAAACTTATACTTTTTCTAGCCATGCTTGCAGGTTGAAAACAATCACACTAGACGTAGTNCTTCAGAAATCAGCACTAACGACATTTCAACGTTTCGGATGGACGTTTCGGATGAACAGGGAAAGTCGTTCGAAAGGGAAACTTCGTGAGTTTTTTTCTGTGTAAAAATAAGATCTATAACCAAAATATCTTCAGAACACCAAATTCAAAAAGAAGCTCTTCCCTGAAGTCATCATTTCAACTACAACGCGAACACCTTTGCATTTCGAATCTTTCTTTGAACGGAGCTGTGTTCAAACAAGAGGAAGTTGGGAGGATTATGGAGTCAGTTAATTTTGAGTATCGAGGTGAGTTACTCGTCTAAAAAATCGATGGTAAAATCGGCACGTTTAGACGTTCAGCTGCAGCTCATGTTCGGTGTATCGTTGAAGGAAAACAATTGAAACTCAAAGAGATGAGAGAATGTGCTAGCTTTCCCAAGGCAAAGCTGGAAATGAAGCGTTTCTATCGGGAGGTGAGTTTTACAGTTATCTGAACCGTTGTTCAACTACACTGCTTTAGAGCTCTCGAAAACGTGTTTCACTTCTCTCTCGACCGATGACTTCGAAAACAATCACAGCGAAGAACTTCACCTGTGATGATGAACCAACTCTAACTCGGAAAAATCAAAGTTCCTTACGGAAGATTAGACGACTCGAGTGAATGGTAAGCTATTTTTTCTGTCTCCGAAAGTAAAAAGTAATAATATTTTTTTCAGAGAGAGCTACCAACACCGAAGGCTCTGAAGAAATCAAAAATGCTTAACGAATCGATCCAAGTTGCTCACAAAGACGAAAAAGAATAAATTCCCTTCTCACCGAATTTTTCGAGATTTTAGTAGCAAATTTTATTTTATTTAACTAGTTTTAGTTGTAAAGTAGTTTGTTTCTTAAATAAACGAATTTTTCCTATGTTTTTTTTCAAAATTTGAAGGGGGAGCAGCCTAGGAGGTCGGAAGTTAGTCGGACATTAGTCGGAGCTTGGTCGGCTTTAGGTCGCTGCTTGGTCGGCTTTAGTAGCGGTCTTGTCCGTAATCCGACCAAACAGCGAGCTAAAGCCGACCAACTTCCGACCTAATGTTGCCGGCGACACCCGAGTGTTTCCTCTTCTTGGTCGCAATCTTCTTGTCGTTGTCGAACTTCACAATTTTCTCCTATCAGAATTGGACTTCCGCATCTTCAAGATGATTCGGGTGGCCAGCCACTTTAAGCACCTCGACATCCGACTCAAAATGATCTCAATAGACCAAAAATTCAACACTCAAACCTTTGCAAACGTATGGGCTTCTGACTGAACTTACAAGACACGAGACCACACACTTTGTGATTATGACCCGGTCAATGACCTTTTTTTCCGTATCCCACGTTGTTGCAACCCAATAATGAGTGCCATGTGAGACTACGCGCATGAAAACGCGACAAAATCAAATTCAAATTCATTCCATGAAATCATACAGTGTCAACCTTAGAGAAACGAGCATGGTGATGAAGATTTGGGCTGGGATGTGCTCCGGGGTGCTCCACGTGGATGAAGGACGGTGTGTGATGATGATCGGGGTTGGGAGGATGACGTTCGGCGAGCAGTTTTCGGTGAAAGTGGAGGAGAAGGACAACCAAGCTGAAAGAATTAATTTCATCTCAATTCCAGTAACAGATATCAAAATGTTGTCGACCAACAGAATGTTCAATGAGAAACATTTCGCTAGTTAACAAACTGATTGTGTGGTTACAGAAATCGATATTGATTTGGTCCTGAAAATCTCACCTATCCAATAAATGATAGCCCTGCCAGGATACACAGACCAGTACATACTTCTGCCATCTCTCCGCAACCCATCCTGATAGAATATTTGACGATAAAGTGGCCACGAAAAATCCGCAACTCCTCCAGAGCTCCTCTCTAAGAAGTTTAGTCTCCATTGGATGTCTTTTCACAGTGTTCCCAGACATCAGAGTCCAAGTGCTTAGGCATAACAGAAAACTGATGCCAGCCAAAAACGTGCATAGATACTGCAAGACGAACAGTTTGAAAGTGGCGCACAATTTCGCGCCGCCCATGACCCACTGCCACTTGGAAGGGTCGTAGGTGAGGTAGCAGTCTTGGTACCAGAATAGAGGGATGGTGTGAAGGAATGCGAGGATCCAGATGAAGATGATAATGAAGTGAGAGATGTTATGAGAGAATATGGATCGGGTTTTGGAGCGGAGTAAAGTAACAAAACGGTTCAGAGACAGGGCTAGATGAGAGTAGACCATGCAGATACAGAAGAGAAGGTGAAGTTGGCCAGTGATCTTTCCAAGTTTAGAGGAGGAGACGTCCAGAGCTTGGCTGAAATTGAGTTGCCGTAAATTCTGTAACATCTTATTTGGTGCCAACAACGTCATTGTGATAGTGCACAGAGACATTTCACTTAAACCCCATTTATCTCGATTTCAGTAACAGATCTCAAAAAGGGGTCAACAAACAAAATGTTCAAGACAGTATGAGACCCCTTTTGTCAGTTAACCACTTTTTATAATCTCTCGCAGAAACCGAGTTAAACTGCATCAAAATGTTTGGTCCGTCTCTGAGTTCTCTTCGCTTTAGTTTTCTAGTCCTAGACTCCAACTTCCGTTTCAAAAAACCTGCAAGACATCACGTTTCCATCAAAAATCGAAGCAAAAAGATTGCTGAGTGTGAATTTTGAGTTTTGCACGACTGGTCATGACTTAGTAGAAGGGCAAGTTTGGATATTCTTTGATCGTTCGAATCTCTTCTAGAAAAACCGGTCAGGCAAAAAAAGATTTTCATGTCGCGTTTTTTAATAAAGTTCAGATCACCCCATGCAACGCAGAATTGACTATTCTAATTCTGGATTCTGGATTTTGTGCTGTACAAAACTCCTGGATTTCTAATTGACGGACTAATGAGCCGGACCGGGCTACACTCTACAAGAACTCACGTATAAGTAGTTGGAGTGACCCATAGAAAGTACACCAGTAGGCACAAAATGTTGCAGCACGTGTGGTTGAGAGCCAACGTTCCATAGGAGTTTACAAAGTGGGGAGATTTTATGATAGTGAAGACAGCCAGGAAACTGAGGATGAGACCGAAGAAAGAGAGCTGGAAAAGAGTGGAAAATTAGAATTGGCGGAATTCAGATTCAGAGGACTCTATTGAAAACTTACAAAATAGTCAATGAGGGTGACTAGAAGAGTCTCCGCGTATTGCTCAGTGGATACAAACGGCATTTCGCTTTTTCTTCCAAAAACGAAAAAATTGGATGAAATGAGCAATGGGAAAGTTGGGCTCATGATCAAGCCTTGTTTGTCTTTGCTTCAATGGTTTTTCTTGGAAATGTATCAGATCTTTTGATCTTTGAATGTGTCTATCTGTCCAGATGTCCAAACAAATTTATTCAACAAAAAAATCATCGTCAAGTTTTAAACCCTTCAAAGATCCTCCTAGTGCTTCGAAACAATCGACCGCGTCATCTCGGACTGCCCTCTCACTCGGGTGAACTGAAAATTGACCATTACCGTTTTGGAATGAGTGCACTTCTGAAAAGTTCAGATTTCTCGACTTCGACTAGACTAGATGAGAACCTTTTAAAGCAGGCTAATCTTAGTGGATTTGAGTGAAGTGGGTTGGGGTCTTGGCTGGAAATTAGTCTGTGGGCCGTGATTGGAGAACTTAAAAATGGGGGTGATGAGATTTGAAAAGTGCGAAGGTTCGACTCACCATAGCACTTTCTCCGAGGAAAATGCGACGACGGAAGTGGAATAGGACCACGACGAATCTGAATAAGAAGGAAAGAGTTGCAGTTTTCGAACTCTTCATTATTTTTAGTCGACAAATTTTCAATCCCTGTTACTGGAACCGAGATAAATTTGATAATAGACTCACCCATCCAAACAATGACAAATTTCCCACGCGAATGTGGCGGTGAAGAAGACATACCACTGATTGGGATTCAGGGTGGATACATAGTAAAAGTTGAAGATCTCGTAGAAAAACAGGATTCCTTGAAGGCAGGACTGCATGAAAAACCGAATCTCTACACGTCGGCGTTTGACAGCTTCATCGTTGGAAGTAAAATGGCTATGCTTTCGGTGGATGATCAGGAGAACCTGGAAGATGATCTTGAGGTTCTAAGGTCCGAACTGGGGCTTACCAGAGTCATTAGGTCCACGGAGCTCATGGCAACGAAAATTGCGACACTTGTGTAGTAGTCGGTATAGGTGGAAATCACGAATCCGCATGTGGTAGGAGCGAAATTCCAGGTCCAGGAGATAGCGTCATAAGTGATGTAGCAGGAGTCATCTGGAAGTCTTGGATTGAGAGTTCTGATGGATTCTGATTTTCTTTTCCTCCTATTTCCCCTTTTTCTCACGAACTTCCAAATACTCAGAAGTTCGGTCACACTATTTCTCACATGACTCATGTGATCACTTATTCATTCCTACTATCAGACCATGACCTCATTAATCTCACGAGTCCCCCCAAAACCTCTCCCGCAACATACACCAAAAATAGGGGAAAATGTGGCAGAACGCAATGAACCATACGATCCCGATGATGACGAGCGTGTTGTTTCGCGAGAAGATAAAGCTGGCCTGAAATCGAGAAGATAGGAGAGAGAAATCAAGGTTGTCCGAAATCAAGGATAACTAGAACATTTTGTTGCTTAACTCATCCTTTGTTCAAAACTCCAATCTTCTACGAGCTAGAATCGCTTCTTCAGTATGTGATAAGTATCATTGGAAAGTGGAGCTCTTGAAATCTATGCCCACATTTTCAAAACTGAAGCCGACGTTCAGAAAGCGGGTTATTAGCTCCTGAAGTTTGCTCTTCTTTACCTTCGAAAACCTTCTACACGAAACGTATGACTCGAGTTTTGAAGGCCGACAGAAAGTCTCAGAAATTCCTCTTTCCAGAGGTAGAAAACCTACCCTAGCCGGAATAGCAATCGAAAAGAATCGATTGAAACTAATTGCCAAATGAGAATACACACATGCATCCCAGCACAAGATATTCAGCTGTCCCAATAGCTTGCTGACCATTCCATCTGTATGCTGGGCTTGTCTGGAACAATTTTTTCAGTATTCTCACTACTTTTTTGCTTCCAAGAAAAACTCACATATAGGTGGCAGGTGCTGACCAGATGAAAAAGACGAACAGAACTCCGCTATTGGCGATTGAATGGCTTAGGCACAGAGTGCCGAAAGAGTTTTTGAGAATCGGGTTTTTCATGACCACTGTGATTCCGAGTAAGTTGAAGATGAGGCCAAAGAAGGCGACCTGGAAATGTTGAAGTACTAAAAATTCTTTACAGTTACTCGTTTTCTTTAAAACTCAGTGAGCGTATAAATCAACTCAAGAGGTTCATTTTTGTAGTTGACAACTTTTCTTGAAAACTGCTGCCAAGTCTACTATAATAAGTTAAGTGAAACAAACCCTAGATTTTTTTGTTCTAAACGGTCGCCAAATGTAAAAAAATCGAGCAACTGAGAGTCATTATTCGGATCCTAATGAAAAGGCGAAAATAGGGCAAAAATTTTTGAAGTCAAAAGACAGCTCACTTTTGAAGTCATTTAAATTTTTCCCAGTAGCTCAATTTTTCTGAAAATCGGTGAGTGTATAGAGCAACTCTAGAACGTCATTTTTGTAGTTGACAACTTTTGCTGAAAACTGCATTCAATTCTGTTGTGACGCGTTTAGCAGAGCGAACACAATATTTTGTACCCTCTTTCTTATATACGTCATAACTCCGTTGCTTGTAAATTTTGAAGCAAGTTGGTTACTATAACAATGAAGATCTAGAGTTGTTCTATACACTGCTCCAAATTTCAAACAGATCGACAAATTGAATGCCGTTTTTCGAGTGATCAAACCTACAAAAAAGATAATCGCCGCCGCCAACAGAACGCTCTCCCTTGTCATCTCCTCACTCTCTTCCGCTTCCTCTATTATTTTTGAAATTTGAGTAGTGCTAGTAGAAAATGTAACAGTCGACATGACGCCTGCGTGTATAAATTGAAAATCTGAAAACGCAACTTCTTGCTCATTCGCTCGGCGCGTGGTGCCTAGACACACCCCCTTTCTTGGGAAAATTTAGTGATGAACTGAGATGAAAGAAAAGAAGAAGTATGTGAAGTGTGGTGATGCAGAAAATGAAAAGAGGAACCTTAGTGTATGTTCATGGGGATGATGAGAGTATATGCAATAAACTCTGAGTTCGAAAATAGTAGGTTAGTCTTGGTTAGAGAGACAGGGAAGTTAAGATCAAGAACACGGAAGTCGGAATCCCGCTGTGAGATCCGAAAACTTGACTTTTTTTTCGATTTTGTAAATTTTCAGCAAATTTGAAGCATTATTTTCTACACATAAAAGCACCTAAAATCCCATTTTCAAAACGAAATCTGAAAATCGCTTAGAAATCGACGAAAACTTCAAAATTCGCTTGAAATTCGATTGTGTTTCTTGAAAGTACATTGTTTCTCGTGGTGAGACATCGTGCAGTGCCCGAGATTGTCATACCATATTTTGGAGACAATAAATCATCAATAATTTTTAGCTTTCCAGACCCATTTCCCACACTCCCACATACTGATCTGATTTTTAATGATCCATGTCTTCTAGGCATGTGAAAAATGTAGCGACATTTTTGATCAAGGTTCAAGATTCAGAACGAAAAGAAGAAAATCGGAGGAGTCTGAAAATTAGAAATCCCGAATTGCTGAGAATGGAAAATGAGACTCAGAGCCTTGTTGATGTTTTTCGTGGAGCTTGATTGGCTGAAAATGCAGGAAGTTGAAAAACTGAAAATCGGTAATTTTGATTTCTGGAAAATTTCGATCTGGATCTTTTGATTTCCGAGTATGACTTCTAAGTTTCTCACGATCATACATGTAGAAAACAAGAAAAACTAAGGTTATGTATCACACCCACCCACAGAGACATCTCAATAGTCGGAATCTAAAGTGATGCATTATAACGAAAAGAGAAGAAAGAAAGAGACTCACACAGAATCACTTGTATTATAAACATAATAACCTTAGTACAGAAAAATCGAACATTACACATTTAACAGGGTGAGTTAGAGAACATATATCTAGTTGAGCAACATGTCCAAGTTGACCAGATGCTTGTGCTCGCCAAGGAAGTTCTCCGCGTTCTTGTGGCTTTTGCTGTTGTTGTTGTTGTTGTTATTGCTGTTGGCGGTGGTAGACGAAGCCGAGCCGGTGGTGGTGAGAGACAAGGTCGGGGTGAGAACCTGAAGATTGGATCGTTGAGAGGAGAGAAGCTGGCTGTCCGATAACTCAGCTTCAAAATGTGATAGTCAGCCAGTTTTAATCTCAATCGATAGATCTCGAAGAGGTCTATCCTACATGTATGATATGGACAGTATTCATGCTGGGCTATAATGATCAAACAATGTAACAAGATCTCAAGCAGCAAGAGCGATTCACAGTCTTTGGAAATCACTTTTCAACCGCTCAAAGTTGATCATTTTACACTGAAAACACCCCTTGCGGAATATCATACATGTAAAGCTTCAGATTCACTAACACGTCGCGAGCAGGGCCGAAAAGTCTGACCTCGACCATCTTAGTTATTTTGATTCGGCCCTTCCCTGAAGCCGGTCAGTATCATTTAGGAAAAAATGGAACGCATCGAGATCTATAACATGAAACCAAAACTGGCTGGATATCTTATTTTGGAAACGAGTAAATTATGGAGCTGAACCTACATTGTTTCCAAATGGATCGAACGGGTTGGAAGTAGCAGCAGTGACCGGCGTATTGATCCCGAAAGGATCCCAAGCTTCAGAAGCAACAGGAACAGTGGCTTGCTGCGCTGGCCATGGATCGGATACAGAACTCCATGGATCACTGAGCACTGTTGCAGACGAACACGGCGCATCGACTCCGAGAGACAACAAGTCATCCAAGGCGGAAACTGGCGCTTGCTTGGCAGTAGGAGACTCTTTTTGCGACTGCTCCAGGGCCATCTGAAGCCTCACATCGTCACTTTTCTTCAGCTCGTCAGCCTTCTCGCTCTCCTCTCGAGAAATGGCCAAGGCGATTTCAAATTGCATGTCTTCATCTTCAGAGGCTTCCATGGCAACTCGATGGGCCTCCTCCACTTCTGGGGTGAGACCCTGACTCCGCTTACGACGCCGATTCGCAGCTCCTACCGATTTTGAGTTCTTTCTCTTATATCGCTCTCGGGTCAGCATGAATCTGACTCTCTCAGTTTTCAAGTGTTCCCGATCAGCCAGCAATCGAGTGATAGTCTCTGACAGCTTGCGTATGTGCATCCCCTCATCCCGATCGCCTTCAAAGTATTGGAAGTCTTTGAGTGTTTCGATAGTGAACACATTCTCTCGGCACTGCTGAGCGACCTGAAGACAATAGATAACACTTAAAATCACGTTTTAATGAGCACCTTCTCATGCCCACACTTTAGCACGAACTCCAGCAACAGCAAGCTCTTGTACACGTGGCGCCAGTTTTTCCCGGAATCGTTCAGACGCTTCCAGATCATTGACATTATCTCGATGAACGAGACGGGGTTGTGAGTGAGATCCGCGATTTCCGACATTAGCGTCGTCGCCGGACCCCATGGATCGTTGCTAGTGGCTTCGCGAACCTTCTTCTGGGCATCTGAGAAGTTGAACGCCACGTTTTTCATTTGGCGACGGATTGTGGAGATCGACATGGTCACCTCTCCTGCAAATGTTCATAAAGTATCATATCGCCGATAAAAAAAAGGGCAGAATTAACAAACAGATATTCAGCAAAATAAAATGATTTCAATGCCATGAAATGAAGCGCAAACATTTGTCAGCTATCTGCAGCACATGTGAGAAAAAAGAGGTCGAAAAACAAAGAAAAAATTGAGAAAAATGACAGAAAAAATTGATGAGTCAGAGAAAATAAAATTGCATGACTGTAGTTCCGCGTAGGATCCGGTGTCTGCGGAACACAATGCGTCATAGCTTCCGCGCAAAATTTTTGAAGCTTTTTTAAGATTAAAAAAATATATCGTTTTATGTAAGCACTTATCATTTATGTCCGCAACAAACAAACATGGATACAAAACAAACGAAACATCCTATCTATTAAAAATCAGAACCTCAAGAAAAATCAGGTATTTCTCATTTTAAAAAGATCTCTAATCGGTGTTGTCGAATCGGTGGGCAGTTTCTTGATTCCGAAAATTCCCTTGATTTTTGGATGACGTAGCAGTTGCGCTTGAGCCATTCCGGTAGTAGAGACAATGAGCCAGTACAGGGGGATACACTGAAAAAGTTGAATTTTTTCAACGATTTTTCTCTGTGATTTCTTACTGCCGGCAATTGAGACATAATAGTGACAGCGAACATTGTGAAGAAAGCTAAAATCGCATCGTAGGACTTTTGCTTCATCGTCGTTTTGATCACTCCTGGGTAGATTTTACGTTGGGACTGGAAAAAATGAAGCCTAGAAGTGCATAATTCTTCAGAAGAAAAAACCTACATATAAATTCAAGAAACCAAACACGCCCACCGCCACTGGCAACACGAAATACGGATCCGGTGCCAGCATATCGGGAATCCATAGAGCACCGGCTACAGATGGGTGAAAATCAGAATTGATGACGTTTCGAAGAGCAAAGGAGGAGAAAATCCAGATGGGCACTGTGCACATTTTAAGATTCTGAATTCGGGCGGCCTGAAGTCCGTGCTCGGCGAGCATCGATGGCACTTCATGAAGAGCGTCCTGGGTGGCTTTTGCGATCTTCGGATCCGCGGACTTCACTTCTAGCTTACTCCCGTCGGCGCTAGGACCCAGTTGAACTCGGTATCGCTCGCTGACTTTCTTAAATTAAAAAGGAGACTATCAACTACACAATTCAATGATACCTTCAAAATTCCCTGCGTCAAAAAATTTTGCGCATGGAGTCGTTGAGCGAACAGCTTCTCCGCGTACACATGCAACGGAGCGGTTCCAATCCTGAGCAGAACAGCGGCTGAAACAAAAGCAGCCGGCCAAGTCAGACCCAGTCCGTGTAAGCCTTCCATTCCCATCTGAATGGATTGAGTGATGTAGCAGTCGGATGCGTATTGGAAGGCTGGTGCGATGGCGGGTGGGAGAGCACTCATTTGACGGTTTTGAGGCTGGGATAGCTTTAAAAAAGTATTTTTGAGTGAAAAACCATTGAAGTTTTGAAATCTGTGTTTTTTTTTCTCGAAATTCGTCTCAAAATTTCCAGCTTTGATTTATCTGAAAAATGAACATTTTCTGAGCAAGTCCAGGGAAAAAAGCGAGCTTTTCTTGAAGAAAAAGCGGTACGGAAACCATAAAAATCAGTTTTTTTTCAATGGAAAATCCTTTTGTCTGTTTTTTTTGGATTTTCGATTCAAATTTCGCCTCAAATTTCAAGGCACCAGTTGAGATTGAAAATTAGCGTTTTTTTTTTGTGAAAATCCATTTTTTCGATTTTTCTTCTGAAATCTCACCTTCTCACTTGACGGTGCCAAGAACGAGGACGTTGAGGCTACTGATAACCTGTGGGCGCATATTCTTGTGAGCATTCTGATTAGAAATTCGTTTTCCTACTATATTTTTGAGAGTGTTTGAATTGAAAGTAGATAGAACTGGAAGTTAGCCTGTTCTTTTGGGCACAGAACACTGACTGAAACAGAAAAAAGAGACTCATTTACATTTTACACATGGTTGAATAACATTGGCAATAATTTAATATTTTGGGCAAAAAGGAATTTATAGGGAGGGGGAATATTAGATTAATAAATACAGAATCGGCAATAAGACATTCACTCATCACAGTGGCGGGCGATCAAAGTGGCGACAATGTTTCAAACGAAAATTCTTTTGAAAAAGAGAGAACAGTATCAAAACAAGATCGTCACTTTCTCGGCAAGTTTCTCTCGTCTAGTTGCCTCCTAATCGTTGTCCCGATCCTCCAAATGCTCTGGGTCCCGGGTTAGCCGGTGGTTGTCCTGTCCGACCTCCACCTGAAGCACCTCCACGACCTCCAGGTCCTCCAGCTCCCGGAGCAGGTCCTCGCTGTTGGGTAAAGAAGCATATCGCCAAGGCGATCAGAGCACCAAATGGTCCGAAGAAGAACAACAAAACAATGCCAAGAACCATATGGAAAGGCTGCATTTGGAAGCCACCCATATCGAGATTCGGGACTCCGAAGGCGTTCAGTCGCTGATTAACAGTATCGGCGATGCGGAGAAGAGGCTCAAGGGGATTGGGACCAGCGGGCGCTCCTCCGGAAGAGCGTGGTGGTGGTGGTGGTGCAGCGCTTGGCGCCGGGCCAGCAGTGGTAGCAGTGGAAGAGGAGAGTCTTTGGCCAGTTCCCGACCAGGCGGCACTGGTAGATGCGTACTTGGAGACCATGCTTCTCAGTCCACTCTCATCGGCTCCTTGAATCGTCGCCTTCTTCTGTCCGTTGACAAACGCGATGAATGTTGGCATGGCGTTGACTCCGTAGGTGGCGGCGGTTCCACGGCACTCATCGACGTCGACTTTAAGGAAGACGGAACCCTTGTACTGGTTGGCTAGTTCGCTGAAGATTGGAGCGATGAACTGGCAAGGCCCGCACCTGGAAAACAAACATTTTTTGATGGTTTTCAATAGAAAACGATACTTTTTTCTCGTTTTCAAACGATAGTAGAGTTTTTTCATGTTTTTTTCTTCGTTTTTTGATAGATTATCGAAAGGAAAAACTCACCAGGAAGCGGTGAAGTCCACAAAACACGCTTTTCCATTGGCCGTTGCGAACTTTCGGTCGAAATCAGAGTCTCCGTTGACGACCACCACTGGCATCTTCTGAAAATTGTGAAATATTGATCTTATGATCTAGCTGAATGTTGAGCGAAAAAAACACATGTTTCATAGGTTGAAAATACGACATTGAGGGGGTCAAAAAACTATTCACTGCTTTCCACAGTTCTTGAGCTCTTAAATGTATATTTTTCTGTCAAAAAACATCAAAACGTAGTTCATATTCAAGCAAAATAACTTTTCAGAAATTATCCAGCTTCACTTGAGAATAGTGCAATTGCATTGGATTCTACGCGCAAAGTGTACGCACGCACCAAAACCGACCGTAGTTGTTGCACCCAGGACGACAAATCGTGGCGAGACCAGCCAAAAATTTTAGAAGATCGCGAATTTTCCGATTTTCAAAAGAGTTGGACTCGGCTTCCAGTGTGTTCCCTGAATATCCGTCGAAAAACTTATTTTCGTTTAAAATTCCTCATTTGGGCGAAATTCGCGAAACATTCTTGATAAGATAGTTGCATTTATTCAGAAAAGAACGCAAGAGAACCTAGTTTTTCCCCTGAAACAGTTTTTAAATATTCGTATGATTCTGTTGCCTTTTTAAAAATTTTTTTGTACATTAAAGCGAATCATTTTCAGGTAAATAATGGCTATGAAAATCCCAAAGTCCGGTTACAACCGGTTCATGAAGGAGGGAGCTCAACACTTCAAAGGAACCGACGAGGCTGTCCAGAGAAACATCGAAGCCTGCACTGAGCTCGCTTCCCAAATTCGCTCGGCTTATGGACCAAACGGTTTGTCAACATTTGGAAAAGAAATTTCACCCCAATTTTCATTTTTCAGGAATGAACAAAATGGTGATCAACCACATCGAGAAGCTGTTCGTGACCAACGACGCCGCCACTATTCTCAAAGAGCTCGAAATCCAACATCCGGCCGCCAGAATCATCATCATGGCCACCGAGATGCAAGAGAAGCAGATCGGAGACAATACAAACACTGTTGTAATTCTGGCTGCCGCTCTTTTGGAGCACGCGTCGAACCTCATCAACATGGTGTGTAACAGAGAATTTTCATCAATCTCATTGTAAATTTTTTCCAGGGAATGACTCCACAAGAAGTCGCTGCTGGTTATGAAGAAGCTGCCGAGAAAGCCCTCGAAATCCTTCCATCTCTCGTCGTCAAAGAGGTCACCGACATGAAGAACATCGAGGAAGTCCGTCAATACCTTCGCTCCGCCATCACCTCGAAGCAATACGATAACGAAGACATCATCGCCGATCTTGTCGCCAAGGCATGTGTTACCACATGCCCAGCCAACAACTACAACTTCAACGTTGACAACATCAGAATCTGTAAGATCATCGGATCCGGTGTGAACACGTCGACGGTCATGAACGGAATGGTGTTCAAGCGAGGAGCCGAGGGAGAGATTCGTTCCGCTAAAGACGCGAGAATCGCTGTGTACACTTGCCCGTTCGATTTGACGCAGACTGAGACCAAGGGAACTGTTCTTATTGAGAATGCTGATGAATTGGTTAACTTCTCGAAGGGAGAAGAGTCGGAGGTTGAGGAGCAAGTCAAGGCTATCGCTGATAATGGAGTGAAGGTTGTGGTGGCCGCTGGAAAGTTCGGAGATCTCTACCTCCATTTCCTCAATAAATACAAGATCATGGCTGTCCGTCTCACCTCGAAATTTGATCTCCGTCGCTTGTGCAGAACAGTCGGTGCTCAGCCACAGGCCAGAATCTGCGCCCCAGCCGTGAACCTTCTCGGACACTGTGACTCGGTCGCCGTTACCGAGATTGGAGACGAGAACGTGGTCGTATTCGATAAGAACTCAGAGACCGGAAAGGTGGCAACCATCATCATCCGTGGATCCTCCCAATCCAGAATCGACGACGTCGAGAGAGCTGTCGACGACGCTGTCAATACCTACAAAGCGCTTTGCAAGGACGGAAAGCTGCTCGCTGGAGCCGGAGCCGTTGAAATCGAGCTGGCCAAGGAGATCGAGTCATACGGAGCCAAGGCGCCAGGGCTCGAGCAATACGCCATCAAGAAGTTCGCCCACGCTTTGGAAACCCTTCCGAAGGCTATCGCCGAGAACGCCGGTATGCCAACCACGGAAACGTTGACCAAGTTGTACGCCGAGCATGTCAATGGAAAGAAGAATGCCGGTATTGATGTCTGGAAGAGGGGTACGCTTTTGACACAATAACGTTTATAATAATTATCTTTGTTCCAGAAGTGATGGACGCAGTAGCACACAACATTTTCGACCTGTACGCCGGCAAGCGACTAGCCATCAAACTCGCCACCGACGCGGCCGCCACAATTCTCAAGGTCGACCAGATTATCATGTCCAAGCAAGCCACAGGAGGACCTAAGCCAAGAGGGCCCAAGCAACAGGATGAGGATGACGATGGAATGGCCTAAATTTCCTTTTTTTTTTCAAATTTTTAAACTTCAAAATCCATACTCCCCGCTTTATTATTGTTATCCCATGTTTTTTTTCAGTGTGCTCGAGTGTGTGTGCTTATGATTCTCTCTTCCGTTACTATCCTTTGCTACCCTGAAATCTTTAAAAATCAATTAATGATCTTGCGATTTTCAATTGTTTTTATTTGTCTATTGCTTCATGTTGTTCTCTTTTCCCCCCTCATGAATGGTTGACAATTTATGCACTGTTCGCCCCTAAATGAAACAGCAACTAGTAGCATTTTCTAGCCGTTATCTTCTCCGATTTTCTTCCCTTCTTTGCTAGGACAAATTTCCAGATGTCCTCCGAAATCGAACGATCCGCAGAAGTGGCGGAGATCTTCGCACTCGACACGGATCACAAGGCGCAGTTCGAGGCGCTGACCAAACTGTGCAATAAATATTTGCCGGTGGACGCTGTCGGACGGGTGGACACCAATGAGATTATTAAGATCATTGATACAGGTAGTGTGTGGAAAAACTGCTCCAAGATCCCCTAGATTTTCAGTAATCGCCATGGAGACCGGAAGCATGGTGGTGTCTCGTCAGTTTGTCTCGCTGATCACTGATCGACTGGATAACTCGAATCTGGCGCCGGAGTGCATCAAGCAGATCGCCGAGGGAGTTCTCTCGATTATCAAAACTCGAACCATCTCCTACGAGGATCAGGTGCGTGATGTAGCAATCCAGAACCCTTCGAAATCTTCAAAAAAAATTCCCTAGAGTTTGACAACGCTTCCGAATTCTTTATCATACGAAAATCTGTGGATTCCTACTGTAGGGTCGAATTTATCTTGATCCAGATAATAAGGAAAGTGCTCGTCAGAAGTTGAACGAAAATCATTCTCCAGGTCTGCATTCTCCGCCTAATGCTCGCCAGCTACTACGAAAAGGAAGGGCGTATCAAGGAAGCCGCACAAACTCTCATCGCCATCAACTCGGACACCAGCCCGAAATTCAACGGACCACAGGCAACAAAAGAAGGAGCCAAAGCGGGCCTCTGCATTCGCATCACCAAACTTCTTCTCGACTGCGGCGAAATTGACGAGGCCGAGCAGTACGTCAACAGAACAAGCCTTCTGATGGTCGAGGTGGCCGCGAATCCAGAGATTCAAATTGAGCACAAAGCATTGCAAGCGAGGGTCTGTGACGCGAAGCGGAGATTCGTGGAGTCTGCTCAACGCTATTATGAGCTCTCCGTCACCGAGCAACTTCCAAATTCCGATCGAATGACCGCTCTAGGAAAAGCCATCGTTTGTGTGCTTCTGGCGAAACCAGGACCACAGCGATCACGTCTTCTAACAATCATCTTCAAAGACGAGCGAGCTCCACAATGCCCATCATTCGAAATCATCGCGAAAATGTATCTGACAAAAGTGATTCATAAGGACGAGCTGGACGAGTTCGAGTCGCAACTGCAACCCCATCAGAAGGTCGATGAGCACGGAGAGTCAATTCTGAAGGGTGTCATTCAGGAGCACAATATCACTGCGGTTAGCCAACTTCATATCAATATCAAGTTCAAGACACTTGGAATTCTGTTGGGTGTCGATGAGGAGGCGGTGAGTTTATAGTTGTCTTAGTTTCGAAATACCCGGGAGACTTCTCACGACTTCCCAAACCAAACCATTTCAATTTTGCAGGCCGAAGCCATGGCCGGCGAGATGATCTCCTCCGAACGTCTCCACGGCTACATCGACCAAACCAACGGAGTGCTCCACTTCGAAGACGCTAACCCGATGCGCGTTTGGGACGGACAAATCCTGTCCACTTTGGAACAAGTGAACAAAGTCAGCGATATGATTGTGGCTCGTCATCCGGAGTTCATCGCGTTCCTTTCTTAAACCATAATCTTTCTTATATTCTCTCTGATTTCACTACCACATTTCTTCCGGGTCTAATGCTGTAAATCCCCTCTCCCATCCATCCTCAAAAATTTGTGAATATATTAATGTAATGAATTTCCCTTTCTAGTTGTCTGACCACCTACTCCGCCGACCGTAAAAAGTGAAATCCTCTAACAATAGGCTAATGTTAGCCATCTATAGAGAGACCCTCAGGAGGATACAACAAGAAAAAAACAACAACAACACCCTACCGGTTACTTTCGGGTGTTGGAAGTTATGTGTTGAGAGAAAGTTTTTTTTTCAAAGGGAGGGAGAGTGACCGGTTCACATGGAATGAGGGATGAGGACAATAACAACACTTACACGGATCAACGGATTTGGAAGATGGCGAGAGTTAGAAGGGAAAAAGGAAAATGATTTTGAGAAGTTTTCGAATACCAAAATCTGAACCAACGTCGTTCGACTGGTGGCCCGCACTGTGTGTGTCAATCATACTTCTATAAATACTTCATTCAAACAATCCTATCAAAAAGGAAAATATCTCGCTCATCATTTGTTTCCCATCTGAAAATTTTCGAATCGATTTTGACAGAGAGGCTTCGCGTTATCCCTCCTCAAAGCTCTCGGACATATTTTCCATCTCCTGGAGCAACTCCTCATAGCCTGCCTTCCATTGAGCACACTCATGAATGACCTGAAATGAAATTTAAAACGTTGGAAATAATGTAAAAATGTTTTTAAAAAAACCTTTTGAAGGTCGATTTCGAGACATCGAATCTTTTCTTTTTGCTTCTCCAACTCCTTCATTAGCATCGGGGCATTTACATCGATGTCAAAGTCGCCGTTGGCTGAGAAAAGCTTCTTCTCGAGCTCCTTCTCGAAATGTTCCATCTTGATCATCTTCTCGGAATAGTCGATTGGGTGGACGGGCGAGGAGGCGGGGACACGAGGGATGTGGTGCTGAAAAATTCGAATTCTATTGGCTCTCCAGAATGGTTGACAGTGCGCTCTATCTCAGTCTTCAATGGAAAGTTTTCCACAGCGCCTTTTTCAGCCCTGGTGGATTGAAAATCACGAACGGGGAGAAGTAGCTGAAAATGTCCAAAGCTAGCTCGAAATGAGTTCATTTTGCTCCATTTTCGGTCTATTCCGGTTGATTTTCAGTTTTTCAAGATCCTAGTTCAATTTATCGAAATGGTTTCAGATTCAGCCGTCTCAACGTTTGCGAATTTCCGAGATTTTCAGCCAATTGAGATACATTTGTAGCCATCTCCTCACCTTCGGAACCTCTCTCCCGGCGGCGAATCGCTCAGAGTCTCCTCTTCCAGAATACGCTTCTTCTAGATCCTCTTCGAAATCGAGACTGCCAATGGTGGTGGTATCCAGACGATTGACGTCACGTCTTCCAAGCAGCGACACGTACTTCGCGTTGGCCCATTGAAACTTGGCACTCGGTGGAGAGGAGACCGCCGGATTCGGAAGTTTAGATTTCGACTGCGAATTGGAAAATTATAATATAGGAATCATATGCGGGAAGACACTGAAGACTCTCCAAGGTTTGACAGACCCGTCAGAATCCTTCTGACATCTTCAGAAGTTTCAAGAATTCTCTAGACCTTCTATTAGAACCGTCTAGATGTTTTTAGACATGTTTTTATTTACATAAAAAACCGAAAATGGAGAATTTTGGACGTTGAAAGCTTCAGAATGAGTCGAAACCCGACAGGGTTCGGTCCTCTCTTCGACCAAAACTCTCCGAAATCTTCCAGATTCATCCCGGATTCTTAAAAATTTTTTTGAATCCATCAACATTTTTCAAAATTTTCCACAACCCTCCAGAAGTCTTCAGAGTCTCCCGGGATCTCTCACCTTCTTTAACACCTTCGCGACGCCAAAATCCCCAAAATCCCCTCTGCCACGTGTCATCTGCACATGTCTCCAGATGCTCTCTTGTTCCTCGATGAAAGCGTCGTTCATCGAATTCACGTCATCTTCTGAATCCTCACCCTCTTCTTGGCCGAGTTCCTTCTCCAACTCATCCACGCGACGTTTCAGCGCTTCGATCGTTTTGAGATGTTCGTCTTCGTTGAGAAGATGGTTCATTCTAGAAGACAAAGGTCGCGAAATTTGAACCAGTGCAAAAGGAGAGAGAGAGAGAGCAGAGAGGCTACGTGGATGTCTAAAAATTTCCATGTAGCAATTGTGATAACACGTGGAAGTTCCACAATTCGTGCTGGAGTTTCATCTAGATGTCGGTCAAAGTACCGTCTTGTCTGGATGCCCATTGGAAATCCTAAAGTTCCGGTGTATGATCATTGTTCGAGTTTTGGAGGATTCAATTTTGTTAGAAATCGGCTCAAAACTTAGACACCAGAGCATGTCTTGTTCGATTTATGAAGAACTGATTTTTTAAAGATGAGGTCTCTGTTTGTCTGGGTGTCCTCGAGCTCAGATGCCTTTGCTTCTGAAAGCCATACTTCTTTTGCCCTTCTGAATGGTCAAAACTGGTTAATGGCTCACACCTGGTTATCTTTTTTCTAGGTTTCTGTTCAATTATGTTCATGTCCCGATGCTTTTTAAAACCGTTTCTTTTAGGTCGGCGTTTCAACGTTCAGAGGTCTCATTGTCTCTTTCCTCAATCATCCTTGTGTCCGGATGTCGATTGAAGGCCAAAGTAGCTAGAGATTCATCAACGACACCTTGACAATTTTCTATTCCGAAAAATCCAAATCCAAATCCCGGTACCCCCGTGTCCGGATGTCCCCATTCCCCATGGCACACTCTCTCCTCGCGGTGGCGTCGCCGGCACTGCTTTCATCTGTTATCTAGATATCTCTTGCCAGAGAATCGAATCGAAAAGAAACAAAACGACTACATCATCATGATACAATCATTAGACACAACGAACCAGTTGAATAAGAAGTACTCAAGACACACACAGAGAAAGAACGACATCTTCTTCTTCTTCTTCGACTTTCTCCATTTTCCAAGCCAAAATCGCCAAAACAATGACAAACCAAGAGGAGAATCGGAGGAGAGGGCGAGAGAAAGCGGTGTATGTGAATATGGTGATGGTTGCCCGGGAAGTCTATACCAGTTGGGGGGAGATCTTGCATAAGAAGAATACCCCCCTCCTCCGTTCATCCCCAAAAACATTTTCTCGCCCGGGAACACTTTCCATTTTTTTGGGGGGAGAGGGAGAACCGCCCACCCATCGTTTTTTCCTACCACTCACTCTCACTCTCGCTTCGGGGACGGTTTTCGAGAAGAAGAAGGATTCGGGATTCGCTGGAGACGGTCTCGATGTGCATATGCTGAGGGTGTACGGTAAGTCCACATAGTTATGGGAAGTTTGTGGTTTCGGAAATGAATTACTGTAAGTTGTTCGGTCATTGTGAACTCTCGAAAAATGGACATTCAGAAATGTATAATTGAGTTACTGTATAAAGGTCATGTTGGGTCCGTGTATATCATTTCGGGGTTTGAGGGAACTATACTCTCAGACGTATTGTGTCTCTTGGGATTACTGTGGTTAGGATTTTTGGTATATGTATCTAACGTGAGCAATTCTTCACTAATCCTATATTTTCTGGAACTTATCATCACATAAAGCATATGAAACTGTCTGTCTTCTCTCAAAGATGAACAACTTGCTCCGAATTAGATTCCCCCACATCTGACCTACCAAAAAATCTTGGCGCCAAATTATCGTAATCTCCCAAATATACCCTTTCAATCTGTATAATTTTAATCTTGATAGGTTACTCGTTTTCTATGGTTATGGGAAATTTCAAATTTGGGAAATTTCTTCAGGAGTCTTTCTGAATTCTTCAGGGTTTTTCAGAGTTCTCTAGAACTCTTGAAAATTCGTCAAAATCTATCAGATCCCCCTGAAATATCCAGTGTCTTCTGTAGAATCCCCAAAAAATCCTCTGGAGTTCCTGTGAATCCTTCGGAATCCGCCAGAGTCTTTTGGAAACCTCTTGACTGCTCGAGGATCGTTCAGAATTCTTAAGAATCCTTTCGACCTCTTCTGACAATCAAAAAATTCGAAAACTATGAGAATCGTTTGGAAGTCTCCAGCAACCCTCAAACTCTGTCGTTGCCGCCCAATTTTCTGCTTCCACACTCCCCTATTGTCCTCCCATTGTTTCATTTTCAGCTTTCTCTGAAAATCCGAGTGACGTTGTGTCTTTCTTCCTCCTCCACTTCCTAACAAGTGTGATTTTTGTGTTTGATAGTTTCAGCAAAAAGAAAAAGAAGGAAGCGAAAACGAGAGTGTTGTTTTTCCTATGTATGTGTTTCTTTAATAGTTCATGTGTTCCATTTTTCTTGTATGTTCACATTGAATAATGAGTGTTGGGGAAAGGAGGAAGAATAGAAGGCGGAGGGGGTACTGGCGAAACTGGAACAGCATTATTCATTGGAACAAAATCGCTGGAAGGGTGGCGTCGTGTTCGAAACTCCAAAAATTCTTCAGAAACAATTACAAACGTCCTGAAACTCTTTTCTTCAATTAGAAAACAGTCATCCAAAAGTCCCCAAAATCAACTTTGAGCGAAAAAGAAATACTGACTGCTGCTCGAGCATGCAGCCCGGGGACCAGAAGAGTCAAGACAGCTGTTGTGAAAGTTCATACGAACTTTGAAACCTTTGACTCACTTCACATAGGCACTACTTTATTCTGAAAACAGCGGAAACGGACTTTGTAAGAACTGAAAATTTCTTCAAGACATAGTTATAATTAGTCTCATTATCAAGGATATTCAGCGACCCCGAGGGTCCTAAGAAGTCATAAGTATCCACTTTTTTCGAATGTTTTACGTCTTCAGAAAACCTACAAGCTCGACCACTGAAGCGTCCCCATAAACCCTATTGGTTTCAACAAGCGAGTTTTCAAGGGGGACGACTCGAAGGGATTCTGCAGAACCGTCAAGGCTTTTGGTAGATTCTTAAGGATTCTAGAAAGCACTGAAGATTGATTTCGAAGACCTCAAGAAATGTTGGACGATTTTGGAGGCTTTTGAGAGGGTTCTGAATGGTTTTTAAGGCATCTGGAAGATTTGTAAGGCTTGCAAAGAGTTCTGATGGTTTCAGAAGAGTTCAAAGACTTCTAGGTGTTCTGGAGGATTTTGAGGGATTCTGGAGACTCCGAGAGAATTTGGAAAAATTCTGTACATGCTCTTTCTGTACAGAGCTTACCTCTGAAAGAATCAAATGGTCAACACTCTCCTCGCTGACCAAATCACACAACTTTCCTCACTTTCTATTTTTAGAAAGAGCGCGCCATACTTTTTTCCCATTTCCGTCTATTTCTCTCCCTCTCCTCCGCTTCCTCGTCACTCCAGAAGGCACCACCCAGCACCGGGGGCGCCAGCAGGGGAGGAAAAAAAAGCAAAAACGAAGCAAGCCAAAAAAAAAACGAGAGAGAGAGAAGGACTTCCATGCTGCTCTCTACCGTCTCTTCACCGGCTCCGCTGCTCGCGTTCCCTCTGTCTTCTCTGCCGTCTCTCCACCCCTCACACTCTCTCGTCTCTCGAGCTCTCTTGCTTTTCCAGAAAATGACCACTGGGTGGTCAGAGAAGAGGGAGCCGCCGACGGAGCGTATCAGTCGGTACCATCCTGGAAAGAGATGAAAAAAAAAAGAAAAGAAGAAGCACACGAAAAAACGGCCAAATAGTGTGTGGGAAGAAGAGACGCAGAGCCGGGTGTAAGAAGAAGAAACATGCAAAAGAGGAGAGAAAGCGATGAAAAAAAACCGAAAAACTTGTGGAAAATCCTCGAAGATTATCCGCCTCATCTGATGATTCCGATTCGAGCCATCAGAGTGGATTGCACTTTTTATGATTGGTTTCTCACTAAGTAAAAGGACTTTTTTAGATTCTTATCTTTTGCACTTTTCATTTTCATGTTTATCTAGCTGCGAGTTTTCCTTTCTCACTCTTTCGGCTTTCAGACCACCCATGTTACTGTAATTGATCCCTGGAAGTAAAAATCCCCTCCCCAAGAACACCTTGTTTTTTAGGTAACCGAATTGGTGATTCATCAAAACTCAACTTTCGTAACATTGGAATTTTGGGTTTTTAGAAATTTCCGATTATTACAATCGGAGTTTCTGGAGAACCTGAGAATTCTGAAACCTGAAGATTTTGAACGTCCTAAAACCCTAGAGAATCTTTATAATCGCAGAATTTAGAAAATCCACGAATCGCAGGATCCGGTGGAGCCAAAAATCATATAGATCTGAAATTCTGAAAACTTTCAGAATCGGGAAGTTCCATTGATCCTATGATTAGAAGATCCAACGATCCTGAACATCTTGGAATCTCGTGGTTTCAGGAATCACAATCCGGGAGTCTTGTAAACTATTGAACGTAGAATTCTTGAAATCTGGAGGTTCCTAAGATTCTCTGAATCATAGAATTCTAAGATCGTGGTATCCGAAAATTCTCAAGTCCGCTGGATTCCAAGATTTTAAAACTCCCAATTCTAGGGTTCTCACTCAAAGGAATCTAAAAGTAAGCTCATCCTACTTCAAAATCTCTTGTTCAGATTCTAGGTCCTTCGACTTGATCTTAAGAACCCAACTGTGAACAGTCTATCTACAGATCCCTCAGTCCATCCAAGATCCTAGACCCCTTCACCTTCCCATCCCCCATCTCCTCAAAAATTCAACCTCCCTCATTTTTTCTATATTTTGCTTCCCCGTTCACACATATACACGCATATACATTTATTTTTTTCCCCCACTATCTCTCCGCCCCGTCCGCTCCATTGCCACCCCACCAGTTTTTGTTGTGTGTTAGTGTGCCTGGCCGTGTGTGCCGGTCGGTGCCGGCGGTGGGCCGCGGCGGGGCGCGGAACCCCCAGCGGAACGACAACAACAACAACAACTCAAGCACAAACAGAGACACATAGTAGTATTCTGTAACACTTCTTCTTCTAGAAGATGTTGAGAGAAGAAGAAGACGTGATGAAAGGTCCCCTTTCCTGAAATCCAGAATCCGAAAGACCTGGCTGGTCAACAAGAAAAACGGACGGGGAGCCGCGGAGGGTGGTACCGCGAGGTGCCAGCACTAGAGAAGAGGTGCCAATGGTCCCGAGTCTTGAATTTCAAAGGGTGGAGAGGAAGAGGAAATGGATAAGCTGGAGAGGAGAAAGAGGAACAAGGGCATGAGGTTAATGGATGCTTAGAACCTAGAAGTGGTAGAAACTCGGATTCTTAAAACATGGAGAACTGAAAAAGTAGGGCAAAATCTGGAATCTTTGGAATGTTGAAATTCAAGGGTTCACAGTGTCCACGATTGCAAGGATCCATCTGATTTCTCAAATTTTGGAATTCCACGAATTCGAATTAAACGAAATTTTTTGAGTCTTTCAATCTGACTATGAGACAGGGGATTTCGAGTCCTTGAATTTAAAGGTTATAGTTTTGGAACCTGAATACTTCAGAATTTCAATCCGTTTCTTGAAATCGGGAGGTTTGAAAACTGAAATGGAAAATCCCGACGTGCTAAAATCAGAAGGTTTTGATCTTTAGATTCTGGGAGCTCTGTCTTGAACTTGAAAATCTGGGTCGGGCAATTTCGGAAAATCCTAATATCGAGATCTTGAAGATTCTTAATCTAACCGTCGGCCAATCAATCAGGATTCAAGACTCAGGATTCCTGACAAGGCAAACAATTTTGAAATTTATGAGATCAGAAGATCCCAGTCCTACTGTAGTCGAAAACTTTTTTCGAAATTCGGAAGGATTCGCACAAGAACCGAATACTCGAATCCTCGTCATTTCCATACCTAATCCTTCTCAGTCTCAATCTCAACTTCCTACCATCAATCATCATCTTTCTGACCTTTTCTAGTCCTCCCTCAAACAAAGTGAAAGCCAATTGAACTCGGCTGCCCGCTTTTCCCCTCTCCCTCATTTTTTCTTCTTCCTCCTTTTGTCTGCTTTCCGCGTCTCGGCCGCTTCCCGCCGCCACCGTCATCATTTTTCTCGTCCCATTTTCTCACAGCCTCAAAAAATAGACGTAGAGAAAGCAAGACGAGCATGCGGAAAGGGTGGCTCCAGGTGGTGACCCAGCACCGTTTGTGTGTCTCTTTTCTGCAGCACCGGGGCAGAAAAACGGAGAGTGGAGAAGAGAAAGAGATATAGAGAAAAGGTGAATCATGTGTGTAAATTTTTTTTTGTAACAATATATTTCATATTTCATCTCTCTCTCTTTCATAAATGTCCACATACAGATAAAAAGTACAGAAAAAAAAAATAGTAAAAAAGGAAGATGTATATTGGGGGCGGAGCCTCAGAACGGAGACTGTGGAGGGGGAGTAGGGGGTGGCCGATGGGATTCTGAAGACTTTGAAACATCAGAATCTGGTAGTCTGAAAGTCTAGGAGTTTGGATTTTAGGACCAAGGAGCCTTTGATAAAAGTTTCCGAATTTGAAAGTTTTGAATCTGAAAACCAGGATCTTCAGGATTTTTGGAGTTCGCAGGTTCTTTCGAACTTTGTCTTTAAGGCTTGCTAAATTTCGATTTACTGTAGTTTTCATATTCAGTCCCGTAGATCTAGGACGGTCAAGATTTATGTGATTCAGAATTCCGGATACTGTACTTTTGAGGATTCTTAAGAACTGTGGATCTTAGATGACCAAATTCCTGACCCTAAGAAACTAGAATCATCGGATTCCAAACTTTAGGATCCTAGACTTTTAGTTTTCTATGATTGTAGTCCTTATACCTCCGAGGCTCCCCAAATCATTGTTCCCATACTCGCGAGAATCTAGGATTTTCAGATTCCAAATTTAAAATTTCTAGGCCTTCAAAATCCTACGATCCTAACTTCTGAACCTCTGTACAGACTCCCATGATTCTTGACCCCAGGTCTTCAAACTCCAAGCCCTTCGTCTTATCTCCCTAACAACCCACGAACTCCAAAAAGGTCCCCTACCTGATTTCAGAGGTCCTCTCCTAGACCCTGTGGACCTCATATGTATCGAAATTTCAAAGCATCCCGGTTCCCATGCCATTCTTGCGCCCTAGCTCTGCCAAGTGCCATCCACCACCCATTTTTTGTTGTTTGGTTTATTGCCGCTTCTTCTATGTGTTGCTGCTCCAACTGGTCACTCTCTTCTGCTTCTTTCCTTGTCCCAACACTCTCTGCGTCTCCTCCTCCAAAATGGCCGTTTGGGCGCCCGCCGGCTACGTGCCAGCCGAGTGCCAGGGGAGGGCGCCCGGGGGCAGCACGAAACAGCGTACGAGACGAAGAGACGCAGACAATCCGCGTGTTTCCGCACCCCAGTCCGCGCTCCGCTCTCCGCTTTCCGCGTGAGAGAGAGAGAGCGTCATTTTGCCGCGCGAAACTTCTAGAAAAAAAATGGAGGAGACCACGAGATCCCAGTATGGGATCCTGGTCCTTCTCGTAAACCCTCGATTCCCTCCTCCTATAACCAGTTTCCAGTGAAACAATGACCCTGGTGGCGCTGCTGGTCACTTATGGGAATTTCCCATGGAACTAGTTCACTCGTTCTTTTGTTTTTTTGTTTCTCTCTCGGCTATTGTTTTATTTGGAGAAACAAGGAAAAAGCGAACACCTCCTTTTTATTGTTTCTAGATACATAATGTCATTTTAGTTTTGAGTGTTGGTTCGCGGATGGTGGTGACCATCTGAGGACCAGCACTTTAATTTTCGTTTTTATTGTGGAGGTCCTTCTTGAGTCTTAACTTGATCTTTTGGGTCCTAGACTCGAATCCTGGAATCTTCTAACAGGAAGAGTTTGAACTCAAGGTTCTAGAAGCTCAGATTCTCAGGTATTCGGACTCTTCTGAACTTTCTGATTCCTCAAAACGTTGAGGATCTAGACCTCCTGGTCCTGAACCTTTGGATTCTAAACCATTAGGCTTCATATAGGTCTTCAAATTCTTTTGACCCCCAGATTATTCTCCGCTCAATTTGACTTACTGTAACTCTTATATTTCATTTTCCTGTCTCAATGTTTCCTTACAAACTGGACGGACTTTTTCTCTCTCGCCACGTTCGAGGTCCAGGGTTACTGTAGTTTTTCAAAATGAACCCAATTTAAGGCTCTAAACTTTAATTTTTTCTTGGATCAGGATTACTGTATCTACACTCATTGAGGGCAGCTACTCGGATGTTTCCTCCATTCCGTCATTTCAAGTGAGGGTTACTGTATGTCTCCTTTTTAGGTATAGATACTCCCAGGAATTGCCCATCATGGGGTAACGTATGCTCTTTCGAACTCCAATCCGAAATTCGACCCCGAATTTCCAGATTTTCGGCTTTTGAATCGACCGATTCTGTTTATGAGTTGTCGGAAAATCCTAGAGACCTTATTACTTTCTGGAAACCTGATGATCCGAAAAACCTCAGATCTTGAAAATCCTAGGTCTTCTGGCCAAGGACCTCATTCTAGATTCTGGTCAGGTTCCTCGCCTCCAAACATAACCCTTGAAATCCCAACCACTACAGTAACCCCATGTCTCGACCTCTGATTCCCCCGATGCCCCAGAAAGTCAAAACTCTACATATATAGGTCAAACCCCGATATATGTATACCGTAAAAATTTTCGTTGGTGTTTTTATTGTTTCTCCGGCTGATCGCTGGTCAAACAATGTTTGCCCTCATTTTTTTTCTACTTCTCTAAATTTCCAATTTGAGTTGAAAAAAATTTGAAATGTGAACCCGCCTCTCTCTTTTTTTCTCTTTCCCCTATTATTATTGAAAATCATGATGTGTTGTGTGTGTCACCACCGGTCGGCACATAAACACATAGCTCCGTGCCAGTCGCCACAAGAGAAAAGAGAGGAGCGAGAGGAGAGAAATAGGAGATAATAGGGGAGCGGAGAGGGGCACGCGGAATAGGGGGCGGCATCACGCGGACAGCATTTGGGGTGAGAGAAGTTGAGAGAGAAAGTGATGATATCGAGAATGGGAGGGACTATTTTGTGCTTTAGAGTTTGAAATTCGAGAGTCTAGAATGGGGGGTACTGTGGGTGATAAGAAGGAAAGGGGAAGTTTGACGAATTATCTGCGGAACTGAGTTGAATTTGAGTGGCTAGGGGTACTGCATGTGACTTAAAATTACTACGAAAATGGGTCATAAAGGTTCCTAAGCAATTCTGGGGAAGTCTGTCTAGTACTGAGGAACTTGGTTTTAGGATAAGCGGGATCCTGAATTTTGGATCTTCAAAATTTAGGTTTCATATGGTCTTGGGTCCCTGGTGGATCCATTTCAGGATCTTTAGTTTAGTGAGATTTTAGAATCTTTATTACCTCCAGGTTACTGTAGTTTTTGGAATCTTGAGCTTTTAGAAAACAAAACAAATTGAGCAATTCTCCATGAACGGCTAGCTCAGAATTCAGTCATTTCCGAATTTATCCGATTGGATTACTGTATAAGTCAGAACACCTGTTCCATTCTTAAAACCACCAGACTTCCGGCGAAAATTCCGGTGATCCACTGCACCTGATTTCTATTCCCAAGCCAAACAATCTCAAAATCTGAAACTTTTCTTGCACCGTTATAATAAAGCAGGTGTTTCTTGTCTAGCGCCGGAAGAATCTGGAGATCTGAAATCCGGTGGGTCTAAATCCCGGATCCTTCAGGATTACCTTGAGAAGAAGATTTTCGAGTTTCTTTTTCAGAAGCAGAAAGTGAAACTTTTTCGAATCTAGGATAATCTTCTAGACCCCCCCCCCCTTTTTTTTCTGGAATTTTCAGTCATAAATCTCTTAGTTTCGGACAGGTCCAGAATCTCAAAATCCTTAATTATAGAATTCCGAGGAGTTTTCTGATTCGGAAGCTCCTGAAAATAAAAAGGTTTTCTTTCAGAAATGCATCGAATTCTGAAAATAACATCATCACGTCACCTGTATACATATATGTATCTATATAGTTATGTGTACATGAAGCATCCTCCGCTCGGCTCCGCGCGGCCTCCGTGTTTTCCGCTTCTGCCATAATATCCAGTAATCCATCCCCCCTTTCTCAGAAATGACGACACTTCCAGGAGTAGTGCTCATATGCCGCGCGGAGTAAAAAAAAGAAGCAAAACAATCATACGTGTGCGGGGCTCCGCGGAGCCCTCCGCACGCTAGAGAAGAAGGCGCGTAGAAGAGAAATAGAGCGTGAGAGCGAAGGGGTGCCAGGCCGCGGTGTTTGTTTTCCGGGGTGGTCCCTCTCCCATTGGCGCCATGTCCCAGGCACCAGGCCTGGTACCAGTAGTCAGGACGGGAGGTGAGAGAGCGTTGGCGACCAAGAGGCGGGCGAGAGAAACGAGAGAATTTTTTCGTTGTTGTTCGTGTGTGCCAGCGAGAGAGGAGTGACCAGTCCTTCAGAACGGCCGAAGGAGAAGAGAGAAAGAGAGCAAGCGAAAAAAAAAACGTGGACGGCAGTGCCTAGTGCGCATCATCATCTGGGACAACAAACCAAACACACAAACAACAAAAATTCAGGTTTTCGCTATCTTCTTTCTCGCTCTGCTCACCCTCCTGCATGCAGAGAGCATCATCACAGCGGCTGGCACGGCGTCTCAGCTGACCGCCCAGAGGGGGGAGGGCTCATAGGTCATCAGGTGGTGTTCAGGAAGGGGTGGGACTCTCTGGAACACACATACCACAACAATGAAGGCGAGCCTATTCTCTTATGATATGTTTGCTCTTGGAGAGCCTGGAGCTTCAGTGGTCCCAGGGTCTTGACTGACTGGCCTCTGGTCCTTGTGTCATGGTGCTAATGGTTCGAGGTACTTGGTATGGAGACTCATGGACCTTTACTAGATATCTTGTAGTAGGCCTTCCTTGACCGAAACCTAGAAAATATAAGGATTGTTAGAACTTCGGAAACGGTGAAATTTGGTAGTAGTATTCTTAAGACACCTGCCTTTTTCTAATTTCAGAATCTTCAGAGTTTCATGATCCTTACCTTCTCAGCATTCTCAAAATCTCGGGATTCGTAGGATGCTAGAATCGGGGAGGCCTTAAGATCTATAGGATATCGAGATTTGAAAGCTTGAGATCTGGCGATCCTTAAGAAATCAGGATCCGTCAGATCTCAGGACTCTTGGAATCTTGAAATCAGTCAAGCTCAGAGAACCTCAAATCCTGAAAACTTGAAAATCCAGAACCCTAGCGACCTACGTCTCTATGCAAGAATCTTTATTTTCAATGATCTCAAATTTCTTGAAATCTATAGTAACCCAAATGGTATCTTGATCCTTCAGACTTCAAAATTCTGACCCCTTAAACCTTGTGTTCCTGATCGCTGTATCTTTGAGGTTCCGGATCCTTTACGATCCCTAGTATCTGTTGACCTTCAACTGCCAGATTCCTAGACCTTCGAAAAATTTGAGTTTCGATTCTCTGCTTCTAAAATCTACCGTATCCGCCATCTTCCTCCTGACTCATCCCCGTTCTCTTTGATGTCGTAGGCCTCACAGATAAAACTATCCGTTCTCGGCTCTCAAGGTGTTATCCAGATAATCCGTATTCTGAAACTTCCTTCTTTTTTTGAATTTTGTTTTGATAGTTTCAAGTGTTCGCGGATAATCCAAATCCTGAGAGGTCTTCGCGTAACTTCTCTGTTTGAGCCAAATAGAATAAGCTCCGCCTCTTCTTGGATTCTTGATCTTAATTGATGTTTCTTCCTACAAACCAGAACTTTTCAGATTCCAATGACTCTGGACTACGAGACCACACCGGTTACCCAAGATGCCCATATGAAAGAAGAAGAGGAGGAGGACTATGACGACGAAGAACTAATGGATGAGGAGTTCGACGAAGAAGAGGAGTTGGAAGAGGAAGAAGAAGAGCTCGAGAACTGTGACAGTTCCTCGTCGTCCCTGGTAGCCGGCTCCCCTCATGGCTCCTCCTCCGAATCCACCACAAGTCACTCCCCCTCGCACGGATCCTCCTCAGGTTCCTCACCCAGTCAAGGATCGCAACCCCCTGAAAAACGACATGTATGTAACACTTGCGGGAAAGGATTCTCCTACTTGTCAATTCTCGAATCACACAAACGGGCACACACCGGCGAGAAACCCTACAAATGCCACTATTGTGTGAAAAAGTTTGCGCAGAAAGCGACACTACAGGTACACGAGAGGACGCATACCGGAGAGAGACCGTGAGTTCCTGGAATTGCTTTAGGCACGAAGAGTCTCTATTTTTGCAGTTACAAATGTCGATATTGTCCCAAGACTTTTGCCCAATATGGTACTAAAACAGTTCACGAGAAGAGTGCCCATTTGGGAATCCGGAATTACAAGTGCCCAATGTGTGCGAAGCTGTTGTCGTCTCCATCAGCACTGTATACGCATAAGAAGACACACGGAGATAAGATTTTCAGGGTAGGGATAATAGGGTCATGGGTCCATGGACCTCCAGAGGAGATTGTATGGGTTTACTACTGGGTTCTGGAACAGGGACATTCAGGAATTTCGGAACCTCTCTATTTTTCAGTGCGAGTTCTGCCCGAAAACCTTCGCCCTCAAAAACTACCTCAAACTCCATGTAAAACAAGTCCACGAGCAGAACGAACGCAAACACGTGTGCCAATACTGTGACAAAGGATTCGCTTACGCTGGAAGTCTTCAGGTATACTCTAGCTTAAGAATATAACAAGAACCATTTCCCATTGTTCTAGGTTCACATTCGTACCCACACTGGAGAGCGTCCCTACGTCTGCCAGTACTGCCCGAAGAAATTCGCGAGTCAAGGAAATCTGCAGTCTCACGAGAGAACTCACACTGGAGAGAGACCATACTCCTGTCAGCACTGTCAGAGGACTTTCATTCAGGTAAACACTTGATTATCGGAACTTTTCAACCAAGAGCATTTCCAGAAGTCTCAACTAACCGCCCATGAAGCGACTCACAAGCAACCCATTGACAGTAACATCCTCCAACCAGTCGTGGAGCAGAGTGGCAACTACCAGTGCACATTGTGCCACAAGAGGTATCCCTACGCCAGCAGTTTGTACATTCATATGAAGAAGCATGCGGAGAGCAAGACAGGGTAATTAGAAAGAGTTTTTGTGGGGCGTGGCCTAAATCGAAGGTTTATAGATTCTCATGCGAAGGATGTGGCAAGCCGTACAGCCAGCGGACAAGTTTGAGCATTCACCAAGATCAATGTGATGCTTACAAAAATCGCATCAAGTTGGAGCAGATGAGACTCGAGAGTGCGGAGAATGTCACGCAGTTCCCGTGAGTGAAGGGACAGCAAGGGGGAGCGGGATCCGATTTTCTGACTTCTAGGGCACATATTATGATGTCGGTAGTTCTAAATACCTAATAGCAGTCTCTGGGGGTTCATACCTTCCACTAATGTACCCCTTTGTATTTTTTCCCATGAATATGTCTCTCTGCTAGTTTGGATACCAGACACTTTTGGCAACATCTCATATAACCCCTATTATCAAATCCTCCAGACCCAGAAACCCTGCAATCCCTTTTTCAGACACAACTGCGAAGGCTGTGGCCAATCGTGCGTGCAACCCATCAGCCTCCGCATCCACCTTGATCAGTGCGAGGCCTACAAGAACCTCATCCGCATGCGCCTCACCATCCAGAACCAGCAGAATCTGAACCCACTGCAAAACAGCGACTCCGAGTCGGACACCGAGATGAAGATCTGCCCGCTGCCGAATCCACCGCTGACTCTTGCGCCAAGCCAGGTGCCGCCACCAGTTAATATCTACGCGCAGCAGGGTAAGGAAAAGAGAGCTGCAAGGCTTAACTCAGGGTGGTTTTTTTTCAGCTCCGCCCACTTCACTGGGGTCCATTCTGGGAAACGCGACATTGACTCCAAGCTCACTGGGATTCAACTTGCCACCATTGACGTCATCTCAAAATATGTTCAACTCGCTTCACGCGCACGCCCCTTTCACTCCACTTGAGGTAAGAGACGATTACAGATAGTACTGACTTAGTGTAAAAATACTGTCGAAGGGAAGCTGACGCCCCAGTGGCGTTGGGAACTTTCGTTCTGGGGGCGTGGCCTATTTTGCAGAAGTAATCATGCCTAAAGTAGTACTTCCAGCTCCCCAAAGCCGCTGATTTCGGCCCCTTGACCGGCTGCAAGGCGACCTCCGCGATCCAACCCACCGACGCCATCTCCGCCTTCCACACACCGACTCGCAAGCTTCCCGATTCTCCAACATCTTCTCTCCTCTCCGCTCCCTCCCTGGGACCCCTCTCCTCGACTCTTCTCTCCACTCAACTCCTTCTCCAGCATCTTCATTCACCCGACTTCAACTACCTCCTCAACCAGAATCTCCTATCTTCACTGGCCGCCGGCCTGAATCTTCCCGCGCACCAGAATCCGCCGCCACCAAGTACTCAGACTTTCCTGATGCCACCCACTGCTAATGTGGTCGCCGTTCAGCCTCTTGTATGAAACGTCTTATTAATTTTTGTATTTACCCTTCTATTATCCATTCGCTGGCTTCTAACAACGACACTCCTCTGCTTTTCCACTGCGAAACAGCGGAGCGTCGTTGTAAAGCTGGCGAATGAATAACAAATTTAACCGGTAGCACTCGAGTCAATTTTCAGAAAATCTTACTTATTCTTCGAACCTCAAACCCCCTTCAATGTCTTTCAAAACCCCCCTAATAGATTCTGGTCACAGTTCTTATTATTAATCAAAAAACCGCATTAAGCTCCGCCCCCTTATAATCCCCTGCCCCTCTGCCAAAAAGATCTCTATATTTAAATATTCTCATCTTCCATTCTTGTTATATACTTCCATTTTATCCTTGCCTTCTCAAAAATCGTCTATTCCATCCACCCACCCAATTCTATGTCTTCCGTTGAAAATATACTTGCCCTCCTTCATTTACCCCCCGTTTTGTGCAGATTTTCTGGCTGAAAACATGATATTCCCTTGAATTAATTTACAATATATTTAAGCAGAGTGAAAAATAAACTTATTTGATGTGTACACAAAAATGACCTGGAAAAATGACGAATAAATTGAGCAATTTTGAACTTCCGCTCGAAAAAACTAAGAGCGCTGCGCGGCATTTCGGAGTGTCGTTGTGAATTTTCAAGTATAATTTTCAAACTTCCCAATTTTTTCAATCTCACAACTTTTCGCAGTCGAGATTAAACAATTAAAATTTTCAAAAGTCTCGCGAAATATTCCAACTTTAAATCTAAATGTTGCACTTCTTTCCATTTTTACTAAAAATTTGAGAAATTTTATGCTCGCACTCAAAATACGGCGCGGGACATCGGAGTCTCGTTGCAAAAATGTTGAGCTCAATTTACCTGTTTTTCGGTTAACTTTCTTGTTTCAAACCGCGTTTTTGCCACATTAAAATTCCCAAAATTTTCAGCACCATGCCACCAAAGCAGAGACGTAGCTCGAAAGCCACTGCGAAACCAGAAAATTGCACGGCCATCGTTGATTCTAGCGACGGAGCCAGTGTTGATCCCAACACCACTATTCTCAATAACACTTCGAGCGTCGACGATTACCCAAATCGTCCATTCATCGGAACCGACCGACAAATAGAAGAATCCGGCGATAGCATGTATGGATGCGCGTTCAATCCGTACATTCCGCCTTATGAAGATCAACTGGCAGTGGCTGTGGGAGGCGAAAATGTATTTTTTTAACAAGAAAGAAACAATAAAAAGTTATTCCAGATCATTCTATTCAAGTGCCCACTCGCCGAAAAGAAACTGGTGCGACTGGGAAAGCAGCAAGTCGAGAGCGTCAGCAATCCCTCATTTCTCACATGTATTCTTTTTTGCTTTTCAGAATGAAGAATTGTGGACCTGCACCTGGGCATATGATCGTCTGGACAAGAAAAAAGAGCACAAGGTTGTCTGCGCGGGCCGATCCGGAGTCATCTACGTCGTCGACTCTTCTACCCTGGAAGTCGACAGAGAACTAGTTGGCCACGGAAAATCTGTCAACGATGTCCGCGCCTGTCCCACTGATTTCGGCCTCTTTGCCAGCGCCTCGCTGGATCGCAGTGTTCGAGTCTGGCACATTCGAGAAGAGACCTGCCTGCTAATCTTCGGAACTCGACTGGTGCTCATGGATGAAGTTGGAAGTGTGGTGATTATCTCGACCTAGCACGAATCCCCTAAAGTGTAATTTCCCCTTCCAGGACTGGTCCCCAGACTCCCGCAAACTCATCTCCTGCGGTTTCAATCATCGAGTGATGAGTTGGGACTTACAAGACCCACTAATCCAGGAGCACATGGAAATCTGCCAGGGAAGAATTGACAATGGACTGCCGGTGGGAGCAGTGGAGCTTCGCGGCATATCCGACAATCTGAAAATGCAGGAAGCCATTTTGTTAGTTGTCAGGCAGGCATTGTTGACCGCTTCACTGTTAACTTTCCAGCAACCTAGATGGTCACTCTCTCATCTACACCAAACCCGACTACATCATCGACGATATTCATTTCCACTGCGTGGACAGTCTTCGAGCGATCCATCTCAACCACAAACTCTACATCGTTTCGAAGTCCACCAGCAACGAGAGCGCATTGGCTTTTTGGCGTTTCGGAACCATTGAAGAGACGGAGCGCAGAGTGAAAGAAGGTCCGCTCAAGAATCACGTCAAATTCTGGAAGAGATATATCGAAGGCGGGTTTCCGTGGTTCGTGAAACTTGCCGTCGATCCCAAGAAAAAATGGGTGGCAGTAGGAGCGACCGCGGGAAGAGTTCACTTCTTTGATATGAGAGATAGAAACAAAACGAAGCCGTAAGTTTGTAAAACTCCACATTCACCATCTCCCCATTCCTTCAGAGATCTCACGGTGCGCGCTGACTGGAATCACGGCATCATTCGTCAGGTCGACTTCTCCCCGGATGGAAGCATGGTTCTCGCCGTAGGCGATGCTGGCTACGTTGGAAGATTGGACAGAGTCCCGGCGAACCTCGACAAGAAACCGAAGGATACCTGGAGAATCCAGAGACGTAGATCCACCTATCAATAATAGCCGGTAGCTTCGTTTTTAATCACTTTTCTTATATCACTGCATTTTTTGACTGTTTACTTGTCCCCTTCCACTTATCTATAACATTCATCTTACCTCATCATCACTTGCTACTTTTTAAAACTGCAATTGTATCTCCCTTATGAGTACATGAATTTTAGTTGATCAAAGATGAAAGTTACAACATTAATAATTATTCTAATGATTGTGACCATTGGCTTCATTGGTTTATTGATGTTCATATGCGTTCAACTGTGGACTTCTCTGATCCTAGCAAACAAAATAAAATCATAAAATGAGACTTGAATATTTTTGAGCAACAAAATTCATTGACCATGGACTTTTCTCAGAATTGGCTTCAAATTTTCGTCTCCATGACTTGAAAAAGAAAATCCCCAGTGGTCAGTTTCAGCGAGTTTCTAGATGAAAATGCACGGAGAATTCAGAATTTCAGACACTTATTCTCAGCTGTTGCCAATTCCAAGAGCACACTTCTTTCTTATCATTTTCGTATGTATTCGAAACCATTTGTTTATTCGCTCTTCCCTTTTCGAAAAGTTTCGTAATCGACAGATTATGCTCACTATTTAATGCAGACACCTTCTTTTCAAGTGTCATCACTATTTTTCTTCATATTTCTGCCCTCTCTGATTTTTTTTCCATTCATCATGCGAAAATTCAGCACACTCCCTCTGCCTTTAGGCCCAAACTTTTTCGATTCGAGCTCAGATTCTTCGGATTCCGATTCAGAAGATTCGAGTCCATCTAAAGTGTCTAGACGTCAATGCTCCTGTCAGAGCACTCGCTCTACGTCGAGAAGACATTCGGCATCATCTGATTCTTCGGATTCATCGGACTCCAGAATTCAGGAAAACCGAAGAAAGCAAAAAAGAAGGCGCCATGAAAAGACGACCTCCCAGACTAATAAATCCAAAAAGTCCTCCTCCTCCGAATCTTCCACGTCATCTGAGTCTAGCGAATCCTCATCCTCGTCTTCCTCGGATTCCGATTCCTCGTCATCAACTGAACGTCCAAGAAAGTTTCCAGGATCCTCCTACCAATTCCAGAAGCTTCCGAGATCTTGTTTCTACTGAATCGTTAATTGTTATTCTGCTGTGTATCATATAAAGCTTTGCTCAAAAAAATTTTTCATGTTTTTAATCATGGTTCTTTGCAAAAAGTCAATAATAGAGTGAATCGGGAGAGTTTTGGGAGGGGCTTTGTAAATCTGGAACATATTCGAAAAAAAGAGAGAGAGAACGCGGGGAAAAAATTGGATGCGGGGGTAAGAAAGTATCGAATTTGAGACTTGATGATGAATGGAAAATTCAGGGTGAGACAATCCAGAGAGAAAAAAAAAAACTAAATACTTTAACAACTACATGGAAAAGTTATGAATTGAACAAGAGAGACAGAAGAAAACAGGAGTTGGTAAAACGACGACCGGGGACGAATCACAAACAATCTCGTCAATTTGGCTGGCGGGAATTCGAAAATTTTTAGTTAGCGAACTTTTTTTTGTAGATTTTGAGAGGGGCGAGACACGGGCGGCACTATCCGAAAGGAACTGTTGTTGAGGGGGAAAGGGACGGGATGGTTTCGAATGAAAGAGACAGAAAGAAGACTAACCGTTACATGTATATACAAATTATAGAATTTTGAGTGAGAGAGACTAAGAGAGAGAGAGAGTATAAAAAAAGTTGAGACAGAGAAATGAGCAGTGAGAGAGAAAATTGAGAAACGTTTGAAAGGCAGAACAATTTAGAATCCCTCATCCCATCCGGAGAACTCGTCTGGTGGAACATCGTTGTCTGGTGGGTAGTTGTCGAAGTTCGTCACGTCTGCTGGATTGTTCACCTGGAAAAAAACGGTTCAGCTTCGGATTCTGAATCTGGCGACACATACCTTCGGCAAGATTGGTGGCTTCAACGTCTTCGTCCGCAGTCCTTCCCAATCGAATCCCATGAACCATCGATGCTTGCGAATATCGTTCACCCCGCCGGATCCCGATCCCAGTCTCTCTCCCGGATTATCCCTGCACAACTTCTTCACTAGTGCCGTCGCCGTCTTTCCGATTCTTCTGTTCGGGATCTCCAGCGCGTCGACTCCCTTCAAAATCAGTGTGTACGTCTTCATGGGGTCACTGGCTTGGAACGGTGGTCGTCCCAACATCAGCTCGCAAATGTATATTCCCAGGGCCCAGTAGTCGGCTGCTTGGTCGTGTCCCTTGTTGAGAATGATTTCGGGTGACACGTATTCTGGAGTTCCACAGAATGTCCACGTCTTCCTTCCCGACGCTAGCTTCTTGGCGAAACCAAAGTCCACAAGCTTGAGGTATCCCGAATTGGCCAGGAGACAGTTCTCAGGCTTCAAGTCTCGGTACACAATGTTCTTTCTGTGAAGATACTCGAGTCCTTCCAGAACACAAGCCACGTAGAAACGGGCGGTGTAGTCGTCAAAGTGTCCACGATCGCGGAGTGTCGTCCAAAGTTCACCTCCGAGACAGACTTCGAGGAGCATGTAGACGAACTTTTGATCACGGAACGTCTTGTACAACTTCACAATCCAATCCGTCGACGTCTCCATCATAATATTCCTCTCAGCAAAGATATGCTCCTGCTGGCGGGTATCCACAATGTGCTTCTTCTTCAACGCCTTCAACGCGTACGTCTTCGACTTGTCTCCATTGACGCACACCAACTCGACTCTTCCGAATCCTCCAACTCCGAGTGTGGCCAGTCGCTTCACATTCTTCAGCGTGACACTTGCGAACTCCTCCCGGAAATCGTCGACAATCTTGACTGGACTCGGCGGCTCACGGACTACTGTAGCGAGCCGTTCCTTGTCTCCATAGTCTCTCTTGAGGCAGTCGAGGTCTCCGATGAGTTTGGTGAACGATTCACGGTCGAGGGTGAGGACTTCGACTCCTGGTGCCTGGGCGATGATGTTGGCAGTGCGGACCTCATCTCCGAGAAGTGCACGCTCTCCGAAGAAGTCTCCTTGGTTCAAGACTCGAATCTCTCTGGCCTCCTTCTCTCCCTCGATCTGTTGTGTAACTTTGACCTGTCCAGAGTTGATGACGAAGAACGCGTCTCCCTGTAAGCTAATGGGTAAGTTGGGCCATTGAAGTTCTAGATTACCTTCTCTCCCTGTCGAATGATGAAGTGTCCGGCGTCATAGTAGTCCTGGTCCATGACATCGGCCATTTTTGAGATACGGTCCTCGGAGAGGTTTTCGAAGATTGAAACCTGAAATTTTGTATTGTAGATCAGGAGTTTCAGTGAGAGGTCCCTGAATCTTACCACGTAAACCTGCTTCATTTTTCAGATTTTTTGAATATGTTTGTAAACTATAGTGTTAGAGCAAAACCTCTATGGAGTTTTGAGCGGCGATCACAAACGCAACATCATCGTGTTTAGAGCCTAGACAATAAGCCATCGGGTGGTAAAAGCAGCACCGAATTGAAATGGGGTGAGTCAAGAACGAGATGACGAGGCGGTTCCTCTTCAGATTACTGTAATTGATCCGCACTCTCACTCTCTCTCTGTCAAACAGACGACTCGGCGCTCGTTCAGTGTTGACTCCGTGGATTATCTTCCTCACTCTTCGTTTCTTTGTGCGAAGCGAGATGGTAGCACATCGAATGAGCACAAATTAATCATGATCTTCGATAGAAGCGAAGAAAGCGAAAGTGCAATGGTTTGGTTCGAAAACAGGAAGCGCTCAGGTTCTCAGGTTTTTTGGAGCCATTTTCGGAACAAAAACCTATTGTTGTCAGAAAGAGCCTAGTCTGGGCTTCCGGAAAACAAACTTGGTTTGGAAAATCAGAAATCGGAAAAAGAGCCTGGACTTCAGGAATTTCTGATCGGAAATCTAAAAACTTTAGGAAAGTGGGCCGATAAATTTCAATCTGCAGACAAGTTCAAAAATTGATAAATTCTATCCGGTTAAACTTTCAAGCTCAATAACAGCATTCGCTGATCTATTCGAAATCTGAAGTTTCACAGTTATTTCGAACTTTTATGTTCAACGATCCACGGACTCAAATTTCGATCGATCACAACTAGAATACTTCAAAACCGTTATGAAACCACCGAAACCAAGACTTGACCAGATCTACCATGAATCTGATTTCTTCCCATTCTCTTCACTTTGATACAAACTCAGAGAGCACCCAAAAATCCGACTCCCATTCTACAAATGTTTCGAACGGTTACGTGACTTTTCAGTCTTCTTGACCCATACCCGTTCCTACTGATGTGGGGATCGAAAAATCAACAAAATTTGTTTCGCGCAAGACGCAAAAACTTTCTATCTTCAATTCGTCACTAATTCCACCAAACAGTTCCCGATGGCGCTGCTTCGCCGTTCACGTGAACTTCATCAGTACGAAAGATTTCATCGTTTGCGCAGAAAATAAACACGATGGTGATGATGATGATGATGCGGGCAGTTCAGATTAGAACAGAGAATCGCGGAGACAGATACCGTTTTTGATCTTCACCGACATGTGTCGCATCTTACCTTGGAAAGGAAGTTGATGATTTGCGAGTGTCGCTCCATTCCCAGTCTCTGAGTGATCATTTGGAACACCGAGCGGTCGAGTACCCATAGTTGAACGTCGGTTAAAGCTTGGACTGATGCGGTTCTGGAAATGTTGCGGATTTAGAGGGATGCTCTGGAACTTCACACGATTCTCAGACACTAACTTTTTCTGACTTTTCTTAAAATAAGAGCCTCTGCTACTATGATGAGTCTTCTCCGAGCCCGTCGGCTGTTTCTTCCGTATGATATGGTGGTGTTTTGTGGGATCATAGTGGATCTCCTCCACAAAATAGTCATTGTTCACGTTTCGCCTGTGCGATTTCAGCGCCACCTGCTGAGCCATCTCATCGAACTCGTACGATGTGGACGGCTCGTGACCCCAGATGAGGCGCCGGAGTTTTTCGATGAATTTTGGATAGTGCGGTGAGATTTGACATGTTGCCGTCGAGCAAGTGAGCATTCAGCGAGAGTACTGTAGATGTGGAAAAGAGATATTTGGTAGAGTGTGGAAGAAAAAGAAGAAAAAGAAGCTTCTCTTCTCGAGAGGAGGTACGGAATGAAGGAATGGACGTTGGAATTGGTGATGAAAATTCGAAAAATGTGGGTCAAAAACAACCAAATTACTGCAGCATCTATAGATCGAGAAAGGAGAGAAGAGAGAAAGAGAGACAAATTAATTGACAGAGAAGAATTTATGAGGAAATTTACTAGCTAGAAAATTGATAGTGGGGAGGGGGGTTGATTGAGTTTACAGTATCCCAACTATGATCTCTGGAAACCAGGTCTACCTCTATCTATGGAGAATGCTCCATGTGACACTCTTACGGAAGAGGGTGTCACGAAGAACGGAGGGCAAAAAGAAAGCGAAACTTTAATTGAATTTCAACTAAAGACTGCCGCATGCGGAAATGGAGTGAGGGAGGGAAACCGAAACAAACAAATAAACAATGAAGAGTTTCAGAGTTCATGAAAATGGTCCAGGAGTTGTAGAGAGACGTGGCTCCGGGAGACTTTTGAAGTTTCTAGACATGGGCGGTACCAATTGTCAACACACAACATGAAAAAAAAGAGCAAGATGTTCCCGGCTAGAACTCGGAAGACATGGGGATCCAGCGTCAGGTGTTGGCTTCCATTAGTGCTGGGAACTGATAACAAGGTTTAATGTTGATGTGGTCGGAGGTTAAAGACTAGACCAAGGTTTGAACTGAGAGGGTAACCGACATTTGGGATCAGTCTTCTGAACTATGAACCAATGAAAACGGTTATTGCTCAAAACATATGCTTGATAGCTGAATCATGTCAAAACTGGTCAACGAATAAGCTCCATTAGGCGCTGACCAAGTTTTCTGATGGTTCGGGTACACTAACCCAAGACAGCTACAAGGAAATAGTCAACGTTTTTAGGACTTGTAAGCTGAAGAGACCACTATCTCAGCTACATCTAGAAGATTACAACCAATCGAGGTCAAACTGGACGACTACCCTTTTATTACCATCTGGTAGATTTGAAAAGTCATGTGAAGTTCAAAGGATTCAGAACTCGTCAACGGAACATCTTTCTCAGGGAAAAATTTTGAAGAAGTGACACTGAAAACCGTCGTGCTTCATTCACAAACACGCCCATGGGGATTCATAGATTTGACAAATTTCTTATCAATGAGACGGCTCAACCTCCTTTGAAATCCGAAATCTCGGGATCATCCTTCCTACAGGATGGGCTATGAAATAATGATGCATATAAAGTCTCAACGGAAGGAGAAACTAATCAAGAAGAGTGCCCGACAAAGTCAAAGTCGGAAACCAGCCGGTGTGGGAAGAGAAGATGGAAACCGTGAATGAGAAATTCAGAAGAAAAAAGAACCAAACAAAGGACAAAAGGCGAAAAAGTGAGAGAACTTTTTAGTCAGTTTAGGCAGTTTCGATATGAATTCGAGACAGGCGAAAATAGCATGAAAGACTCGGAGACGCAGACAAATCGCATTCAGTCTCGTCAAAGGAAGAGAGAGAGAGAGAGAATGGCATTGACACTGAAAAAATGAAAGAAGAATGAGATGGTGAACCAAGATAACCGGAAGGAATCTAGAGACTGTAGATGGGAATTCATCAAATTTCGAGAATTCGAAACGACACCCATGTTTTATAAATAGTAGTCAAGTGGAAACTTTTGGACAAACACAATGCGAAAGAGTAATTATGCAAACATTGGTATGCTCAAATAGTTCAGCTCAAAAAGTGCCTGCAGAGAAAACTGGTTCTGGTATTTCTGGATCCTTTTTGAACTTTGACGTTCAAAAAAATGCATGAAAAGAAGGATTAACAAGAGAAGACGAAACTGGGTGGTCTGCAGAAGCTCAGAATCTGGAGAAAGGGGAATTTTCAGCAACTTTTGGGTCTACTAGATTCACTTCAAATTTTCAGTCTATTCCAACCTCAAAACACAAATCGAATCAGCTAGATAGATCATCATCAGATTCTGCAACTATCACCTCCTTCACATGACCAAACTGTCCTTGAAACTAATTGAGATAAAAAGAGAAACTGACCGAAACGAAGAAACATCGGCTAGAGGATGCCCATTCGGAAGAGAGAATGAGGACAAAAAGTGGTGATAAAAAATCTCGCCACAAAAGCTTTTGAAAATTTTTTGGATGGTTCTTTGTAGTTTTTTGACTCAATTCCAAAGACGTCAACATATACAACATCAGAAGACGTTCGAATGGTCAGAAGAATCAGAATCAGGTTCTCTCCACCCCCACCACCTTCTCGCGATGGACGACGTCAAAAATGTCAGAATCGATTACTACAAAAAAGAATTAGATGATGGGGGGAAGAAAAAATTTCAGAAGTCACCAAAAACACGAGTACTCAACTCGTTGGACACGGAAGAAGAAGTAGGAAGGGAAAATGGGTTGAAAATATGTTTTGATGGTTGGCGAGGTATCCAATCCTGATCAGCGTTACACCTGTGGCTGATCTGACTTTTTTCGCCAGTGGAAGAGAGGGGGGAGACACGATTCATGGATGCTTGTTAATTGGTATCATGTGTGTTTTTCCGCTTCTTTTTCTAAAGTGTGACGTAAGAAGGGACCCCTTGCAAAAAAAAAAACAGGACATTAATCAAGGAATGCGAGGAGCTAGGTGGATCCAAAAATCAGATGACAAATATCAAAAAAGTCTCCTGCAGAGTTGCGAACATTGTGAACGGTGCGACCATTTTACCAAATTTATCGCGGTTTCTGCGACAGATATCAAAAAGTGGTTGACTGAAAACACTCCTTCTGCTGCTAGAAACATTTTGCTAGTTGAACTCTTTCTGTTATCTTTTCCAGAAAACGAGATAAAGTTTGTAAAACTGTCAGTTAGGGGAGTGCTTCTATCATCGCAATTACGGTATCCCTTTCAATATCTACTTTTTTTGGTATCGGGTTTACTGTGTTCACCACCATAGAACAACGTATTTTTTCACTGCTCTCGTTTTGAATCATATTATCTTAAGAACTGTCAATGCTACCAAAATCTTATCAACTAGAAAAACATGTAAAATGTAATTGTCATTATTTTTGCAGTCGAAACTTTCCCAATAGCTCGATTAGTTTTTAAGATACAAGTCAAAACCCCCTAACTTAATTGCTATGACCAAAATCAAAAATCCATCAAAGCCTTCAGATTAACCCCACGAGCCCAAAGACTGGGGAACATACGTTCTATTTTCCAGGTTCAAATCAAAAAAGTCGGAACAAATCGACAACAGAGAAGGTCGACGGTACTGACAGAAAAATTGATGGATTGGAGTCTCGGAATAGATTCCGAACAGACGTTACAAGAGGTTCCGGGTCTGGTCAGATAGCCTTTAGACTGGGAAGATTCTAGACAAAACGGGAGCTAGAAGTGAAATCGAATCTTTCGAAAAACTAAACCAAGCCAAAGTTTACAGAGAATGAAAGTGAAAAGGCGAGGTGTTTGATATCGTATCAATATGGAATGTAGGAGGAGAAAGTGATCGATATCTTAGAGAAGAAAAATAAATCACCCCTCTTTCCCTCTCAAATCATCTGATCATCATCTCCACACCCTTTTTCCAACTCTGATTTCAAAACTGTTTGATCAAAGACAGAAAATATCTAATTTGATCAATATCATTTTCTCGATTTTCAATTGCGCATGTCGGAAGTGACAACTTTCCCATTTGTAGGCAGCTGATTTCTGTTTTTGTAGACAGGAGACTACAGTAGTCAGAAAATCAGGGGACGTCAAGTTTTGAGAAAAGTCAGAAAGTCAGTGTGTCTGAAACAGAAGGGACTCACCTTGTGCAGTTGTAGAGGATGGCCAACTCGCCCATCACTGTTCCGGCGCGCATTTTACCGAGCATCCCTCCTTCACGAGACACCTGGAGCTCTCCCTCTGAAATTCAGATGCTGTGTATAGACGTTGTTTTTAAAGTGACAATCAGTTTTTACGAAGCAGCTCTAGATCTTTTTTAGCCAACATGCTGATGTCAAAATTTTCGAAACTTTATTTCTCGGTGCGCCCACAAACTATCCGACGAACCGGGTGACTGAGAACCATTTTTATGCCCGCAAAGTTGGAATTTTTTTTAATGAGAATCTGATCGCAATGTATTGTCAGAGCCTTCAGTTTTCAGTCTTCATACATCTCATTATATCTTACCAGCCACAACGAAAAGACGATCTCCTGGCTCTCCCTCCTGAATGACCCATTGTCCGGCACGGGCGCGCATCTCGTACATACAGTTGACTAGCTCGATGATCTGCTCCTTGGCCAACTGCTTCAGAAAGTCGTTCTTCTGCACGGCATCACGAATCATTTGTTTGGAACTGAAAAGGTTTCCGGTTGAGAACCAAAATCACCTTAGAATGTACTCACGAAACAGATTTGTTGTAGTGTTGAAGAGTGGCTGGTTTGTTTTCGAAGTTCGTCGGCTCCGCAGAAACGGCAATCTTCTTGGCACGTTGCGCACCGTCCGCCGGGAACACGGCCTTCTGCTGGAGATCGTTTCCGAGTTGATCGGTACGTGGTGATGGTGATGGTGGCTGGCCGGGACTGGCCGCGGATTGGGCCTTCTGTTCGAGTACGGAGCGGAGTTTGTCGCATTCTCGCTGAAAAATCGATCATGGGTGAAACAGCTGTCCCTGGTTCCAATTTTGCTCTGGTACGTCAAACTGAATTCTCGAATGGTCAGATTTTCAATATATCCGTGCTACTTTTCGACTCCCTCTCACCTGCAGTGTTGTCACTTCACTCTCCAACTCGGAAATCCGCTTGATGTGTCCCTCAACAATCGACTGTTGCTGTCGCAGCTGCGCATCCTTCCTCGATATCGCCTCCTCGAGCTGTGGAATCAACTTTTGTAGCTCGTGAGCCTCGAACGTCCGGGAGCCGACTTGCACCTGGAAATTCTTGAATCATTGGTTGGAGTTTCGGAAATTAACAATTTCCGTTTTGAATTTTTTTTCTTTTTTTGGGAGAGTAGTAGTGCTTGAGCTGACAGCTGGCTAAAGTATTTGGTGATATATGGGAAAATCCTTGAAGTAGGAATGACTTGTGAGTCTATTTGAAGTCTTTTTATACAGGATCCGCTCTCAGAAAAATTTGTCCAACTGAATTCAGAAAAATTGTGAAAAACCTCAAGTTCATTTCTATGCTATGATGGCGGCATCTGTTTTCGAGTCGGTTTTCAGACTGAATTCTCTGGGGCCCAAAGAATTCTGACTTTTTGACTTCTTGAAATTTCCAGACAAAAAATGAGTGCCATTTTCAAAACTCAAATCGGTTATTTTATTATCCACCGGTGCCCAAAAAAAAAAAATCAAATCGGAAATTTTCCATTTTTCAGCAAACATTTCTATCTACCATCTAACATCTCTGCATTCCCTCTACAGTACCTTCGGCTTTATTAGCCAAGATTGACCATCTCAACACAAAGTACACCACCGTCCCATAAAAACATTTTCGACTGTCGCTGACAACATTAAAAACCGCAGGGAAACCCTATCACATTTTGTTCCCTTTGGTTTTTTTTATTGACTACACTTTTTTTCGAGTGTTGACCGTATTCCTTATTGTGTCATGTCTATTAGAGATCACCGAGAAAAAAAAAGAAACCGCATCAAAGATTCTTTCTCTGTTCTCGATTCCGCGATCTACGACATTAAAACAGTTCGAAAAGTGACTTTTTGTGTCTTTGATAATAAGGGGGAAAGAGTGAGAGAGACACACACACACACAAGGTTTATTTCTTTCTCCGTGTGTATTGATAACGAATCGGTAGGAGAAATCGAGAGAATCAGAGACTGGGGGGATTCATACCATTTCGTTCCCAACGATCGATCAAGAACCAGAAAGTTATTCTCTGTCGGGGAGGAAGAGAAGAATCGCTTCTTTTTTTCTCGCTCAACTTTTTGATTTGATTGAGCGGAGAAGAAGATGAAGAAGAGGATGATGAAGGAGATGAGAGAACAAAAAACGCTTTTTGAAGCGGGCAACCGTCATGAGATGTTCTAAAGAGCCACGTGGGGAGGAGAGAGCGTTCGTTAAAAGTCTGGGAACTCGAAAGCTCCAAACGTCAGATCTTACTCTTACTACGGGCTCAACATGGTCTAAGATTCCAAACCTTTCACTTTTTGGGATCATTTTTCAAACAAAGCGTATGATATTTGATTTTTTACAAGCTTTCGAATCAGGATCGTCACATTGATGTTCGTCCAGTTACTGGCTACTTTCCTGACATCACTAATAGGAGTTCAGTCTTATACACACCTTGGAGTCAAGGAGCATCAAAATGTTTGTGATGGCTTCAATGGCGACTTTTGGCGATTCAGACGTTTTGAGTTAATAAGGTTATTAAACTCCTCATAATGCAGAAAAAAACTTGATCACACAATTCAAACTACACTCAAATCAATCAAAAAATGTTAGAATGATTATATTTCAGAGTGTATTTCTGATGTTGCTTACTATCGGTTTGATTTCCGAGTCTCAACGAGTTTGACCAAAGTTCCACCAATCCGCAGAAATTCATAACGCATCCCGAGGACCACGCTAACCCCTCATAAATTCATTTTCATTCTATTCCGACCCCAAAAAAAGCTCCCAGTCCCATCATAAAAACATGTTGTTTTGTCGTCGAAAATTCGTTCCTTTTGATGTTTTTTTGCTTTCCATGGGGTCCCCTCCCCGGTCTAATTCGTTTTGTCTTCCACGTGATAATGAAAACTCACCATGAAAGCGTTACCATCGTTCGACGAAAACGAGTCAAGATGGTGTCGACTAGATCCGTACATTTGCTCCAATCTCTCTCTCTCTTTCAGCACAGGAAGAATACAGATAGAGTGGGGGTTGGAAACGAATGAGGAGACAGAATGTGACCAGTGTGTTGCAACACACACGAAAACTAGCTCCGCCCACTTCTCGCCCTTCTCCTCCTTCTCCTCCTCAACAGTTAATTGATGGAGAAAAAAAACGGCGATGGGCAAGGAAAAGGCAGGGAAAGAGAGGCTTTTTGAGTTGTGCTATGCTATATTCAACTCTCTTTATTGGGCTGAATGTTGTCGAAGGAGGAGCAAAAAATGAGCGGCTCACACAAAAATACACAGAGAGAGAGAGGAAAAAAGCTTCAATGGTCCTCGGGCGCTCTGTGCAAAAATGCTCGTGTGCTCTTTCGCTGTCTACGTCTCTAAACTCTCGGTGCTCCACAATGCGTCGGGTGCCGTCGATGCCTTCTTCTTCTTCTTCTTCTTCGGCGGCATCATCACTCACACAAACATTTGTGTTGCGCCCCGGGGGTGAGACAGAGATAGCACAAACACACGCAGAGAGCATTGATTGAGAAGAGACTCAGCAGCATGGACTGTTTTTCATGGAAGTAATGTACGGTTTTAGAGTTAGAGACTCTAAATCACGCGTTTTCCACACGGCGAAGCGTCGGTCAAAAGGCGAGTGGGGGAACGATGGATGATCGTTATTTTTCCATATGTTTTTGTACTGGTCTAGACAGTCTTACATGCCAAAAGTTTAGGAATAGATGGTTAGGAAGGAACAAGGGAGCTGTGCTATACCTATACTGGAGTTGACCAATTAGATCGCTTATCGTGGGTTTTGTAATAGAAGTACCTTTGATCACCACTTTGAGCAAATCAATCTAGGTTCATGTTACAGATATCTAAAAGCAGTCAACTGACAAAATTTTAAGGGCAAGATGAGGAAAATTTTTACAGTTTACCACTTTTTATATCTGTTACAGAAATTGAGAGAAGCTTCATCGAGAGGTGAGGGATGCGTTTTTCTCGCATGATTTAAGGTAACTGATATGGATCATGGACCAGCTCAAATCAAACGGATGCGGGTTGATCCTGAATCTACCATTATCAGGAACTTGTTACAGTCCTCGAGTATCGCTAATATGTATAGACTCACAAATAAATTAGTACTAGCGGTTCCCGGATGTCCCCCATCCTAATCTTCAGCGTGAAATTTTGCGCGCGTTTTTAGCATTGCTAGACCAATTTCAACTCACAATAAAACAGTCCATTTTTGATCTACCAGTGCTGAGTCTCTATGACTATCGAAATCAATATCAAAATCCAGAAGCTCTTCTTGTGCTTCCATTCTACCCCAATTTCGTTGATAACAATCATCATCGTGGTCACGTGAAGACTTTCGACCACCATCACATGTCGCACACGAAACACAGACGCACACACAGGAACTACTAACCCTTCCCTCCCGAATTGAGTATAGTTTGTGAGTAGATGATGCACCGAAATAGATAGCGATGATGGCAAAGGTCTGGTCGACAGATGGTTTTCACATCCAGCTGAACCAATAGTCCTAGGAATCTTCCAGTTCCTAGATGAGCAGGATTCCGCCGTCCGCTCTCGCTTTTTCCGATACCCAATGACTCAGTACCTTCTTTCCTTGAGATTTTCTTCCCGGTAAATGGAAAAATGAACAGGTGGAAAGTGGCGAGCAGCACAACTTTCAGGGGGGAAAACAAAGCAGTCTATTGCTGATTAGATTTCCCACTGCTGGTGGTGGTGGTATGGGCAAATGCCGGAGATCTTAACCAAACATGAGAAATGTTGGGAATTGCAAAGATCACGAGAAATGGGACCACTTTGATCTAGACTCTGGATTGAAAGACAGTTTGAAGGTGTCGACTTAGCTATGATGAACTTTGAATCAAGAAAAAAGTGAGAGAGTTTTTCCAGGACTTAACTTTAGTCGTTAGTTCTAGAATCTTGGCTACCCAGTGTGTTGGAACCTTGGATTGATAGTGATTTAGAATCTTGACCATCTTATGTAGAATCATTCTTATCTTATATGGGCCAGAGGATCTGGACTATCTGAAGCTCAGTAGCTTTACCCGCCCGAGCCTCCTGGCCAAATCGACTACTCTGCCTACCGATGTTCCCCTCCAAAGAACCACCGAAGTCTCTCGGACACCTCACCATCATCTAAATTTCACCCAATTTTCTCTCCTCTATCTCTCGATTCTTTCTCTCCCAGAGTGAATTCTCTTGTCTCTCCCCCCAGAGACTGAACTGCGATGTTTGACCTCCTCTTGCTCGTCTCTCCATTGTTCTTCTTCTTCATTATTCCTTCCTCTTTTCTCTCTCTTCACACATAGCCAAATTTTTCTAGTGCATCTGTGCATTCTCTCAGTTTTTTTTTTTTGCAGCTCCTCTTCCCTAGGGCTAAACGAGATGCCAAGTCGAGTCACACACAAATACGTGTTGTGTTTTTGTAGGAAAATGGAGAAGATGAAAAGAGGCGAGAAGAAGAAGGGCTGATCAAGTATGTAAATATTACATATCCCCTTTACGCTACTTTCCTCACTGCCGTCCTCAATTAGGGAAGGCGAAAATCTCAACTGACTCATGGAAAAACGCTCATTTCGCATAGGAAGGGATCGAGATTGAATTTCATTATTTCGATACTTAATTTACGATTCGTAACATCCGGACTAAATGAGAAACTGGTGTATTCAAAGCTCTAAAACTTTCAAGTTGGTCAAGCTTTAGGAATTTAAAGAAGTCAAAAGAGGGACTAGCTCTTGTGCAATGAGTTGTCGTTGTGAGATATCGATATATAGAGCCGTATATGCCAAAGTACTAAACTCAGTCTGTCCCCAAACCGTTTCAGTACTTCAGTTGAGAAATAACCAAATCGGCAAAATTGCCACGATTTGTTTGATGTCGGCGCACGGTGTCTGCACAGGCGACCGTTCAAAACAAATCTTCGTCAAAAGTGAGAAGAGACGAAAAGTGAAACGGGTTGTATGTGATAGGTGTGATTGTGGTAGCAGTATAAGCAATACGAGATTTTGAAAATTTTCACTGACAAACGTCTCTGTTTAAATTCTGACTGTAAAAAACGGAATGTTGGATTATTCAAACTATCAAATTTGAAGTATCCGATTCAGAGATAGTTGAGAATCTAGTATAAACTACGGTGGTCCAGCTTGAATCACAGTTTTATAGTCTAAACAACAATAATCCAGTCATCAAGAACTCACCTCGACAATCCGTAACGCCTTGAGCGGATTGAACTTCCAGCACATGTTTGAGGGCGAGGTTCTTTTTGCACCTTATACAACTTCTCTTCTTCTTCTCAATTCGCGAACAACCGAAAAATATCTATTGGATGTGAGTACGAGTGTATCGCGAACCGAAATTGATAGGCAACAAACAAGAATGGATGAGAATATGTTTGGAGGTAACCACTTATTTTTTTTTGCAGAAACCACCGAGAAGAGGAAGAAGACGTGAGAAAGAGACGATGGTGATGTGATGATGAAAGGAAGAGGTCAAACGACGAGACTAAATAGTAGCAAATGATAATGAAAAGGAGAATAAGAATCAAAAATTGAATGTGGCATATCGACGCCTTCTTCATATAATCGGTTTTCTGAAGAAGATCCTAAGACTTTGAATGGTTAGATCTAGAGAAAAAAGGGCTTATAGGCTTGATCAGACTGAAATCGGTTTTTTTTTCAGTTTTAAAATCGGACGCACTTGGCAGATTCTTCTCTTCAAAAAATCTCGAGTTGGCTGGCCTAGAAATCGTAAAATTTGGATTCTAGGCCACCAATTTCAGACGCTCATTACTTGGTTCAAACTGGATAAAGGCGAACTTCAATTTAAGATTTGAATTTATCGTATAATTTCAAGTATTTTTGATCAAGTTTACTGTAGTGGTCAATCAATCCAAGAATTTAAAACGGGGTGAATTTTGGAAGCCAAAGCTCAAAATAGGAAATTTTCAAAATCTCAAACGACCCTATTTTTAACTTCACAGCTCAACGGTCTCCAAACTCCGCCCACTTTTCAAGGAAGCACAAAAGAAGAGAAACGGAACAGCGTCGTCAAATAATTGAACACACAAAAGCTAAACGAAAATCGAGTGAGAGCCCTTCGCTCTACTTTTCAGGGTTTTTTTTGTCTGATTGTGACAGGTGCCTTTTTGAATCATGCCCCTCCTACTCCTACATCTCTTTTCTCTGGATTCAAATGAAATTTGCGACACATAGTGAGTTGACTGACAAAAGAGAAGAAGAAAAACAAAACGACATTCTGGAGAACAAAAACATGAAAACAAGAAGAGGTTCGGAATCTGAATTCCGAATTCTAGCATCCACGATGTTTTCGCTGCAATTTGCCATCTGATATGAATAGCCCGGAGAGGAGGAGGGACGAGCGAAAAAAAAAAACAGAAGACAAGGGATTCTAAATTGCGATCGTAAAAAATCGAATGAATCGACGTGAGACAAATAAGGAAGACTAGAAGACCCATGGGGACCGCTGAAGGTCCTGTTTTTATCGCAGATTAAGGAATTCAGATATTGTAATACTGTCGCTTTGATCAAATTTATCTAGATTTCAGGGATAGTCAGCCAAAAATGATCAACTAACAAAATGTTTCTCATGATCTCAGTTGATTGTTAATTTTCGATTCCTCTCGTAGGAGTAAAGATGAATTTGGTCAAAGTTACGAACGCTTTTATTAGAGAACTTTTCACAGACTGGGTTGGCCTAGAGCTTGTACACTAAAAATGTCTATACTCTGAAAATGAGAATCCAGGATCCCTAACACAGAAAACTGGAGCTCCAAAACTTAAAATTTTGAAAATCAAGAAGCAAAATTCTGAACATACACCAGTGACCAATTCAAAGTTTCCGAAAAATCAGAATCTAGTGGCGCTTTTTAAAGGTTTGAAGGACATCTAGATAAGCGAAAAAAAACTATCAAAAAACTTTGTTCAACGAACTTCTATTCTCTTCTTCAACCCTGATTTCTTTTCATTAAAATTCTCTCTCAATTGTTTGAAAACCGAAAAAACATCGAGAAAAAAACAGGCTCCCAGGTCATTTGCAATACTTCCACCTTTCCAGGAAGCGATCCGCCCACTTTGCCTTAATGACTTGATTGTTTTTTCTCCTTTTGTTCTTCCTGCTTACTCTCCAGAAAACCAATGAAGCATGTGAAATTAAGAGACGGGAATGAAATTGGGAAGAAAAAAATAGGGAAAATAACAAGAGGGAGTGAAAACAAGGAAGCAAAACGAGAAATTAGGTAAGGCTCCTGGCTCCTGGAATTGAAAAAAAAACAAGTTCTCCAGTTGGAAAAATCTTCGGTGGGGGATTCCAGGTTAAAATTGGCCCAAAATTTGAATTTTTTCAACAAAACTTTTGGTCTTAAAAGATCACTGGTGCATTTCTCAAAAATCAGTCTAGCTCCCAGAAACTCGCTTTTCCAAGAATATAAAAACAATCAGGTGTCAAATTAATTCAATTCACCACCTCCTTCTGCTCCAAGGTGACCGAAAAAGAGAGAGAGAGTGAGAAAACTTGTAGACCAATTAAAAACACCACAGTGACGATGGGTAATGATTTTTGCACTGTTTCTGTGCGTATGGTTGTGTTTGTCTATAAAGAAGACGAAAACAAGACAAGGAGGTCGTCAGGTGATTTTTGAAATTTGAAAAAATGGCGGTGGAGCTTAATCAGTAGAGGTGGTATCTGAAATGCTCGTTCCACAAGAAAATCTTGAATCAGAAACCTTCGAGAATTGTTACAAACAAAAATCTAGTTTTAAATGTGGGTGAAGCTTAAGTTGGAGCTGGAAGAAAAGAGGGATCCACCCAAATTCTTCTAAAGATGATTCAAATTATTCATGTTCAGAGTGGGCGGAGCTTATCCTTTGGCGCAAAAATTAACTTTGCGTTATACGTTTCATCTAGCCAATAGCTGAAACTCGCTGAAAATGGTCTCGAAAAGTTTTGCGAAACTCGTAAACTCTAAACCAATAAAGCGAAAACAAGGCAAAGGAAAAAGTGGCAAAATGGAGCACCCCTTATCTTCCAAACCGAACTGTGTTATCGGTCCTTCTAATCTATTGGTTCTCCTTTCCGAAACTAGTCAAAAAAAAAACTGGAGAATGGCTGCAAAAAACGACTATCTAGAAGATAGCAAAAGCACGAAAAAATGGGAAATGAAATTGGAGAAAATCCTATTAGCGTTTTCGCCTTGTGCAGAAAGGGAAAGTGAATTGGGCTCTTTTGTGCATACAATTGATTATGGAATCGTCATCGAGAAAAGAGCAAAAGAATAATTTGTTCAATTTTCGAATGATGCATTTGGTTCGTTTTCAACCGTGAAAATGGGCAGGAAAACTGGAGAAAATCGAAAATACCCGAAAGAAAAATATCATGCGGGTTTTTATAGTAGTCGAGGCATAAAAACTTGCCCATTCAAAAATTTATGTATTTTTTTGAACAAAAGCAATCAAAGACCAGAGTTTTCCAGGAAACTAGAAATGCAGAACTTCAAAATTTCAAAATTTCATTGCCTCAGAGTCCTCTAAACTATCCCAATATTCAGCATAGGTGGAGGATTCTAGAGGGTTCAAGAAAATTCCAGAAGACGATGAAGGATTCGAAAGGATTCTCAACTATTTCATAGAGTTCTTGACAATGCGGAAGGCAACCCCAATCCACTAGAATTCATAGAGTCTCGGAACTTACATTAGGAATCTCAACAATTAGCGGAAAGTTTTTACGACTTTTGCGAAGATTCTATTCGAACAAAAAAAAAACTCACATAGATTTTGGGAACCTGTTGATACATGACTCGAGAATATAGGGACCTGCTAGTTTTGAGGTCAGTAGTATAGACACCACAAATATTTTCCTCCTCCCGGGTTAACGCTGCTCCCCTGTTGTTTTGTGTTGATGCGATGATCCCAAAGAATCTCAGATGTCAAATGTTCAAATGAACATGACACTTTGACACGATGAGGGGATCACCCCCCAGAAATCGAAATGGGGAGGAGAGATGTGGACAACAGTTGTTGTATTATGTGCTCGAGAGACTTTTGCAGAGGGGGAGGAGGAAGAAAAAGTGGGATTTGATGAGAAAAATATGTCGCGATTGTCGCGGTCGAAAAATCGGAAGTGGAATTAAATAATGTTCTAAAACGGACTGAAACTCAAAACATTCCTAAAGTACAGACAGCTCAGAATTAGTGCTGAAATTCAAAGAGGGTAAATTTTTCTAACTCTATTAAAGTTCAGATTTTGATGTCACAGTAGAGCTTGGGGAAATGCACATAACAGCCAGTAAACCATCTGTCAGAAGTCAAGATGTGAGGCCGTCAAAAATCTTGTATCTTTGAAACCAAACAGTGTTTCGTAGACACTTCAAAGTCATTGCTCATTTCAAACTGTACAGCTCTAGGTTAGCCATCTAGCAGCTCCCACTACTCCCCTTGAAACCCCTCACAAGAAACTGTAACTAACCGCCAATCCGTTGTTGACCTGATCCGACGGCTTGCGAAGTTTCGAGAAGAATCCGCGGATGCCTCCGCCACCTCCGCCGCCGCCGCCGCCGCCGCCACCAGCTCCACCGGCGGCACTATTGCCACTCGACGGACGGCTCGTCGAGCTCATTTTGCGTTTCGTTTTTGGTTCGTTTAGAGTCGCTGGTTCACTTGGTGTTGGAAGGGGGTGGCGGTTTGAAGGTCGTGACGTTGTTCTGGGTCTGAAAATATTGCAAATTTATTGAGGTGTTTTTCGGAAAGGAAGGACAAAATTTGAAGGGAAAACTGCAATTAAGAAAAAAAAATATTGAAAAAATCCAGCGAGTCTGTGGAGCTTCCGGGCGATGATTCATCTGAAAATGTTCATTATTTTCTATTCCATAAACACTCCCGCTCACATTCAAAGAATCGCCGAGTCGAATTGTGGAATGTCGTCGGCTCTCAACACATGTTTCAAGTCTGCAAGTAGAAGAAAAGGAGACTAGATCGGACAGGAAATTGCATTGTTAAAAAAATAGAGGGAAAAACTCGCCGCGCTTACATGAAAGTCGCTTTTTTCGGTTCGGGCCAAGAAGTTCGACGAGCTTTTGAGCGAAAATCTTCACATTCGCTTCACCCGTGTTGTACTTTTTGATGATTTCGCGGAAGTGAGGGACTTCTTCGGGACGGAGACATGAGAGCACCTGAAAGTCAAACATTAGGGTGAAAATGGGCTGAAGGAATTTGAGATTGAAAGTAATAGAAGTTCGAGAAGATGTTTAGTGGAAAAATGTATCGTTTTTGACGTTTTAACTGGGTCGAAAATTTAGAATATCATATTTTCTATTTGTGCAATCCGAGGATGTGTGAAACTTTCTGACCTTAAAAAAAAAAGACTCGAAAAACGCTGAAGGATTTTAAGCAATTCAAGAGTATTCTAAAAATTTCTGAAGTTTTGGGATTTTGAAGGAGTTTTATGATTCTGGAGGGCCCTAGAAGATGTTTAAAAATTTTCAGAGATTTTAGAGGGTATTGGTCAATTTCAGGCAGATTCTGAAAGATTCGAGAAAATTTCAGAATATTCTGGAGAGTACAAAAACAGTCTGAAGAGTTCCAGAAGTTTCTAGAAGTTTCTTGAAAACAGACTGGACCAAAAGCGGTCAAAAAATAAAAAAACTTCAGATTATCCAAACTTGGAAATCTGAAAACGTGAGGATCTTGGAAATGTTCTAACCTCGAAACCTCTTGAACCCGAAACTTTGGGTTCTAGAAGTTTCATGAATGCCTGGAGTAAAATACAATCTTATTAAAATCATTCGAAACTTTCTGAACCCCAACAACTGGAAAACAATCCTGAATCATGACGTCAAACAAAACATCAAATAGGAAGTGGAAACTTTGCTCTGTCTATCCTATTCAAAAAAAAAGTGATAATCTGCCCAGTGAGGCCTAGAAGTGGGGGTCAGTCGGCAGAAAAAGAGAGGAGAGAAATGTTGCGTGTTTCGCATCGCCCTGAGGCCAAAAAAGAGAGAAAGACACTAATCTTGGTTTTTTTTTTTTGCATTTTGCCCCCCTTTTTTCGCTTCACACACGGAAAATGAGCGAAATGAGAAGAGGCGAAGAGCTTCTCGAAGATGAAGGGTGAAGGACTACGAAGGGACAGATCAATAAATAAATTGAGCTCTCGAATAGGATGGTCTGAATATAGCGGAGGAAGCGGGCGGCAAACCAGAGGAAGTGCGATGATGCGAAATTTTAATGAGCTCCTCGTTTTGAAATATTCACGCTTTTAAGAGTGGAAAAATTTTCCATATTTTTAGTTTGATCTCATTAATATTTTTGTCTTTAGGTATGGAGAGGGTATGAGAGGACATGGAGCTCTAGGAAAACCATTGATAGTCTAGTTTCTCATCGTAGGGGTTTCAAGACAATCTGAAGCACCTAAAAACCTAGAAAACCATGAAATGACAACATTTTCCAACTGTGATTCTCCAAACCATCAACAGTAGAAGGTAGACATCGATCTAACTTTACAAAACATCGAGTTCTCTAGGCCATCGGATGCATGTCTCGGAACCATTGCCGTCGATAGTCTAGCTTTCGCAAAATTGAGTTCTAAAGACCACTTTCAGTTTAATTCAGTCATGGACGGTTCAGGAACCCAAGCCCAAAAGTATCATCAATTGTCAAACTTTCCAGCATGTGATTTTCAAGACGATGAACAGAAGATTTGATAACCTATCTTTCTGACGGTGAGTTTTTCAGTCCATTTGATATTCTAATTGTAATCCATTCACATCTCTTTCCAGTCATGGATGGCCTAGAAAACCATCTGAAGCAAACCTGAGCATTGGAAACTTTTTTTTTTCAAAATGAGTTAGTGGCCAAAATACTAATCAACGGTCAAATTTTCCAAACTACGGAAATTCTAAAAATTTAAGTGGAGGGCGGTAGCAAAATGAGGGGAGAAAAGGAGATGTCGAGTGGTTCTGTGCTGCTGGCTGCGCGAAAAAAAAAGAAAGAAAATGAAATTGGATTCGGTCCGGTGCCCCACCCCTTTCTTCTACCCATCGCGCCGGGTGGCAACACGAAAAATGGAGAGGGCGAACTAACCAAACTTTTTTTTTTTTTGCTACCCGCCAAAGATTTTTTTCGTGAGGATTTGCATACAAGTGCTCCAGACCTTCTGCCCCTAATCCGTTTCTTTCCTCTGCTTCTTCTTCTCGGAGCCCTCGACTTATTAGCACTGACGGAGGAAGAGCTTCTTGCTGCTTCATCCCCGACCGACGTCTTCAAAGAGAAACAAAACATCGGAGACGTCGCGGGGGAAGAGAGGAGAAAATAGACGAAAATGAGACTAGAGGCAAATTAGTCGAGAAGAGAAGGGGGAATCTCTCTCTCTCTCTCTCTCACTCACTCTTGGCCGACGAGAGGAGAAACGGATAAGGAACGTGGCGAGGGTGGGAAAGACGCAGAGACAAACTGATTAGTAGTCTACGGGAACGGAGAAGAAGATGAAGACAAGAGAAACCAAATAACGTGTTATCTTACGGTTTGAAGGATGTGAAAATTAGGCGAGAAGGATCAATGATCGCAGGGGTAGGGAGCGTCGAAGGGGCGCTAGTGGAGTACAGGAGTGCGGCAGAGCAACGTCTCATTCTGAAACTATAAGCATCTTCTAGCTCTCAACCTTGAGCTTCAAAATTCATAATTCTCCGTTGAAGTCAGGCCGATTTCAACATTCGTTGTTTAGCGTTGAGCCTTGGCTTAAAAACTTTAAAAGTTCAGAACATCAGAACATTTATTGACTGCAAGTTTAAAGTAAAAATGAGCGAATTTGCTCTACCGGACAATTTTTGGCATTCTTAACAACCTTTGACCAAAGTAAGATTGACAAAATCTCACTACAAGTTAAGCCTCTTATTCTCGTTAATATTATCTAATAGTAAGCGTATTCAAAGTGCTGGATATCAAAAAAAGTCTTGCAAAAATTCCAGTATAAAAATGTAGAAATCCAGATGAAAAACTAATTTCCTACATAACTTTCTTCCCAAGAATCACTTTCAGGATTAGCCTAATCCGCTGCACTTTTATCGAAGCTTCATCCCAGATATCCCAGAGCTCAACGATACCAAGACATGAAAATGAGTGAAGGTGGAAAAAATGCAAAAAAAAAACCCGAGAGCCGGCTGCTGCGTGTGTGTGGTACGGGCGGGCTCGATTAGTATATGGGCATCTAGCCTTGAGAGAGGAAGAGGGAAAGACACGCAGATATATAGAGATCCAGAAATAGGGAATGCAGAAGTATGATGAATGCGCAGAAATAGAGGCAGAGATTGACACAGAGAGAAAGAGATGGAAGAAAGTTGATGGATAAACAAGAGAGAGAGAGAGGGGGTAAGATGAGATGTGTGTATAGGAAAGATGATGAATTCTTCCATTTTCAACGAACAAATGAAATGGAACTGAAGATTCTGTTCAAAATAGCTTGATTCTTGAAATGTATACAGAACTCAATCCAACACCCTCCCGAACAAAAATCTGTCTGCGTGTGTGCCCACCAAATGGGCGTGGCTTGGCAGTGTTCCAAATTCACTTCAACAAAAGATTTTTGTTCTGAGCATCCCTTATGACGTCATGGTCATGTTTTGCAGAGCACCAAGAAAAAGTGGGCGTGGCTTGACAGTGGTCCAAGATCCGATTTCAATGTAGCCAATGCAACAAAGTAGGTAGCTACTAGTAGCCCAAAAATTATATTATATGAGGAGGTTGTGATCAAGGTTTGGTCAATACGGTGTGAGTTTTCAAAGGTGAGAAGCTCCAAGAAACTGGACCAAAGTTAGACTATACCCATTTTGAGCCCGTTAAAAAAAACTGTCAATTTTCGAAGTCAAAGTCTGCAAAAAGAAACAGTAGATTGTTAACGCCTTCTTTCTTATCTCCGATTTGAATCAACTCATCAATAGAGCACATGTGCAACATGTCAAGAGATCAGTTGAGAAAGGCAACAAACTCCAGCAACAAAAAAAAACAACGATGAGCGTTGAAACCGCAACAAAAAAAAGAAGCGTACAAAGAAGAAGGGATTATAAAAGTGATATGTGGAGACAGCGAAAAAAAACGAGAAACAACACACTCTCACAGATCAATAGGCGTGAAAGAACAGGCAACTTTTTTTTGCTATTTTTCAAAGTTTTTTTTTGAATACACGCATGAAAGACAAGCTGATGAATCGTATGCATGTGCTGTGGTGTTTTTCTAGTCTCGAATTTTTTTCCATAGAGGTTTCTCTTTTGAAGAGAGAAACGCTTCGTGGCTGGGTGGGATAAGAAAACGGAGAACAGAGAGTCAGAAAATGCCAGTTTTTGGTTTTTTGGCTGAAAATCTTGACTTTTTGATGTAATAATAGAGTAATCTGTTTATAGGGGACCCCGACGATATCAAAGTTGATGGCCAAAACTATCAGCCCAAGAAACAGAAACGGTTTAGTAGGGTCTATAGTTTTCACTAGATTTCGATTTTCAATTAAAAGCTAAGAATTTCGGTCCAGAAAAAAAAATCAGAGTTTCTCACAAAACCGCTTCCCCAACGCACCTGTCCAGTTGTTATTTCTCTCTCATGCTCCTCTGGTATGTGATCTATGGCCGGCGTAAAAACAATCCCTCACCCCATAATCTAGCCAATTCCGTTGCGCCTGGTAATTGGGCGATGAGACCAGCGCAGAAAAAAGTTGACGGTAAATGTCAGGTGTGGTTAGCTAAATGTGAACAATAGGATGGGGTTTGAAGAGGTTTTGATGAGAGAAGAATGAGCTTGAGTCAATAGCGTATTTGCCCCAAAGTGTCCTATTAAAAATCATTGGGACTAATGATGACCATATGCAGTAAGGTTTGATTGATACAAAATTCGTTACTACTTTCTGCAAGGAAAAGAAGCCTTCGCTTACCTCGTTGATCGCTTTGCTGACAACCGATGATTGATGACTCGATTCGGTGAGTGGAGTGTCGAGATTCGGGAGAGGGGAGGATCTGGAAGGGAACACACATTTTCAGATTTGAAACTGGAAAGGTTTGCGAATAGATTTCAATTGAATGCAATTTCAAAAATTGAACATAAAAATTATTCATTTTTCGTAGTTGACAACTTTTGATTATAAAAAAAGACACAGTCAGTAAAATTGAGTATTTTCTCTGTGACATTGTGTATTTTCTCTGTAAAATTGTTTTTTTTTCATAATGTTGTCCACTACAAACATAAAGATTCAAGGTTGTTAGATAGATCCGCAAAATTTCCAAAAAAATCGGCTAGTTGAAAATCACTTTTCAAGTTTTGAAACAAAAAACTCACGCTTCCAGAGACGACAGCGATTTGGATTGCCCTGCAAGAAAAACGTTCTGTTTAATCCGAGGTCTCAATTTGTTTATCTCCAAGGGATATCCCAAAACTAAACAATCAATTTTTTAAAACATTTGTGTAGCTGGAAAGTTGACCATCTAACTTATCATCAACCATATAACAATAGGAAACGAAAGATTTCAATGAGAAAGAGACGCAGAAAATCAGAGACAAAACTGGAACCAACTAGGCGCCCTCTCAACTTCTGACGCTACTTTTCTTTTCTTTTTTTCTCAATTCGCAAAATACAAACATTCGATTCAGATTAGTCTCTCCTTGTGGGTGTTCTTTTTCCTCCTTCCATAAAATCATCAAAACAACCCTTATGTTATTGTAGGGACAAAAAATAGGTGGATAGATTTTTGCAGACACGGACAGGTCAACAACAGAAAACAGGGAGAGCGGATTATCTGTTAGAGGGTGGCCTTTGATATCGAAACATTGGAAATGAAGAGTAGTATTTGTCGCAAATGGATAGGGGGTTTGAGTTGGTTTGGAGAGATAGAAAAAACTGGTTTGGAGGGAAACGATACTTACGGTTTGGGTAAATACTAACAGGGGAAATTTTGAAATCGAAGAATCGAAAAAAAAAACAAATCTAGGTTGTTATTTGGTTGAGGTTTGAGATTTGAATATTCACGGCAAATACGAGAATGGCGAAAAAGTTCAATGAAAAACTGGTGAAATCGTTATCTCGAGATCCAGATCAAGCCAAAATTTTAAACTTTCCAACCGGAACCACTGAAAATGGAAAAGTTTCTACTTGAATAATAGGCGTTATTTTTTGAGTTTTTGTTTGGGCCTCATAGTCTCTCTAGGATATGAGAAAGTTTCAAAAGAGAATATCGAAAAAATCCATCTAGATCTGTGTAGATTTCATCAAAATCGGTTCACTCAAAATTGAGATAAAATTAAAAATTCTAACAAAAGTTTGTTTTCCCGACTCGGGAATCCCGAGCACAGCCTTCAGAACTTCATGAAAAACATACAGATTGAGAGGAAATTTTCTGTAGATAATTTTGCGTTTTGGTTCCTGGACAATATTCCAATTTTTGACGGAGCTTGCCGCTCTAGAAATATTTGGAATCCAAAGTTTTTAGACAACTTGAAAAATCGACTCGACTTTCTGGAACAGATTGAAAAATTTATTCTCCCATCAAAAAGTCCCCCTCTAATCATTAATTTTTGTGTTTGAAACGAGAAAAAGAATGCAAAATCTATGTGTCTGTGGAAAAGAGAGTATCGGGAAAATACCCAGAGGCGAGAAAACAGAGAGAATGACATAGAAAGAAGAAGAAGTAGGAAAAGTTTGTTTCTTTCTCTTTCTTTCTCTCTCCTGGTCGGAAGAAAGCCAGAGACCCGAGGGGACGTAGTGTGTACCGATAGGAGAGTTGGCCAGAGAAAAAGAGAAAAATGAAAATGCCAAGGTTGATGATATATACAAGAGGAGAAGGTGTGAAGATGCGGCGAGATACTGGTCAGTCAACAGACTCCTCACAACGGTTTCATGGTGTCAGGAAGGTTTGGAACGAGGTATAGATAAGAAAGAGATCGATTGATCAACTCTGTCAATATTTCGAAAGTTTTTAGCTGTCAAAAAAGTGCTTTCATTTAAGGAGAACTGCAATCTCGGGCTCATTTTTTTCAAGAATGTGGAGGGCGCCAAAGTTGTGAAAAATATGCTCTGGATTGGAAAATTGTTTCTGATGATATGAACCAAACTTTTGACTCCAAAAAGACGCGCATCGTTCCCTAATTGTTGGTCTACCAAAAAAAAACCAAGCTGAATGGAATTTGTAAGTTTGCTTCCTCGTAGCCTAGATTCCTCTCAAAATTCTGTCATGCATTTCAAATCACCAAAGTTTTTGTCAGAAATCTCAAAAACTCACGGGAAGCCGTCTGTAGTTGTTGCTCGGCGAAGCGAGCGAATTTCGAATTCAACTCCTCTGATAGCTTCTCCGCGATTTTCTATGAATTTTCGAAGAGACAATATAGAGTTTACAAGTTTTCCTACCTCATCTGGAAGCGCCAAGACTAGTAAATCTCGATAGTTCAAGTTTCCCTGATATGGTGCGATGTTGAATGTGAACAGGACCAAACCGTCTTCCGACAAGGAGCCACAGGAAAATATTAATGGGATTGAGACTTCGAATGGGCAGGATTTCTGGAATGATCTACATCATGCTCGGCACCAAATTTATCTTGACTGTTTTTTATAAATGTCAAAAAGTGACTAACTAACAAAATGCTCTTTATGCTGTTCTCCTTATTTTGAAGTTGACCACTTTTCGATATCTGCTACGGGTGCCGAAAGAAAATTTGGTCAACTTCGCTGTATGTTTCTTCCCATTCTTCGAATGGAAACCGATTTTAAAGTCAAAAGTTTTTGGTTTCGAAACTCGGTCTGGGCAAGTAAATATTGTCTATATCTACACTAACTGACCAAAAACCAATTCAGAAAAAAACCCTCACCGATTTTCGGTCCACCACCACAATTTTATCATGAAGGACTTGGAGAGAGAAATTGCGGAAGTTCACATCCAGATTGGTCACTGATTTGATTGCGTTGGTTTTCTGCAAATTCCTTGATGAAAATCTCAAATTTTTGAGCATTGCAGGTGGTTGAGAAAAGTTCAGAAACCAAAACTTGATTTAGAGTTGAATACATATTTTTTAAAACTGTGTGATCCTGACCTTTGCTTTATCGTAGATCCTCAAAAAATCCGTTCGTCCAAAATCATCCAATCCTGAGTAGTTTTCATTGGAGATGATTCCAATGTACTGCAAAAAGATCTCGTTTTTAAACATGCCAAGTCCTGAAACTCACATCAATAGCGAACTCGGAAGTCGATGGTTCCATTTTGGCCTGAAATCAAAAGTTTGTGATAGATTTGGAGGCGGAAAGAAGGAGACAAAAATCGAAAAGAAGGTGAACAAATATTTGTTGATGCTTCCTCCTAACCCCCATAGCCACCCCGCCGCAGCCATTCCACGGCGAGAAACTAATTTGTACTTTTCTCGCAAACAGTTTTTTTTCGTCTGCAGAACGAAAAGGAAGAAAAAATCAATGATTTGATTCAAAAGCAAAGTGTTTATTCGGTCACTTTTGCACGTCCTTATCATCACAAGCGACACACCTCTTTGTGTGTGTAGGTGTTTGAATGGTGTTGATTGTCTGAAAATGGAATACGACAAGTTTCTAGTGATAAGGGGTGTCTTGTAATTTGACCTTTTGCAGTGAAACTTTCAGTTGTAAGCGAGATGACAGATTCTGAGCTAAGTCGTTCGCTGGAAAACACTCAACTTTTGGAGGCATGAGAAATGCTCTTGAAACGGAGAATAGATTCAACGTGCGGCGTCAACAATGTGCACCAGTTTTGCCGAAAACTTAGCTACTTGGAAATCATTTTTCCAGATTGGGAAGTCTGCAATTTCTTGCTGTAAATGGTACTGAGTTGATCCAAGAAGCAAAGTTCAAGTGTTTTCCACTTCAAACAAATCTCCAAAGCTTAAAGCGAAAAAAGTTTCAGAATTTTATGTACATTGGGGAAGCAAGAAAGACATTCAATACAGTGGATCAATTGAAATGCAGATCGATGATGTAGGATATGAGCATATCATATGTACATGATAAACTTCCATAGAATACAATTTAGAGAAATTCAGGAAAGCGAAGATCACAAAATAATAGTTATCAGAATCCAGATGGTCCTGGTTGATTATCATCATCATCCGTATCATCACTTGAATCGATTGGCGTTGCCTTTCGTACCGGTCCATCCTCATGAATTTGAAGCATATGAAATTCATCCTCATATTTTTTCATATCGAATGGAGCAATCGGCACGTAAGGTTCAGTGGGAGTCAGTGATCGAGGTATGTATTGAGGTTTTTTGGTGTTAAAGGGACCAGCCTCTTCATATCGAGACAGATTGTAGTGATTGAGAGGATCGTAGGAATCTATTAGCCCTCCATTTGATGTGCTTTGGTACCCATTGATGGGTATTGGGAAAAGCGGTTGAGGGACGAATTTTTTGGATAGATAGTGGACCGGCGGCTCCTTGGGCGGTTCTGATGGTTTCTTTGCCTTTTGCATACCAGCAGACTCGGACAGCGCCCATTCCATCTGAAAATCATTTCCGAAACCATAGTCCAATATCGGCGTCTGAACACGACGGTCTGGCTCGGGTGTTGGGAATCGTATTGGTGGGGACATCGCTGGTGACACGGATCTACTAGGAGCGGAAGCTTTGGATAACGATCTCTCACGAATCCTCTTGCTCCGCCTCCTCTGCGGTTCTCCATCATCGTCCGAGTTCGAGGGTTCGGGTGTAGACTCGTTTAGTACGGAGTCATCCAACTTTGCTCGCTTTGCTTGTGGTTCACCATCATCGTCATATGTCTCCGCTTCTTCATTCTTCTGGTCGTCTTCACTGTCTTCAAGAACGACGAACTTTTTGGCGCGAGAAACCTGGAAATTTTCAAAACTGATGAGATGAAAAGGGAGAGTGTTTAATTTGGCGTATAGATTTTCAAACAAAGTTTCCGACTTCAAAAATGAAAATCTAGAGTTGCTGAATAAGCCCATAAATTTTCAGAAAAATCTAGTAATTAGAAAACACTTATACAACTGCTCAAAGTTTGCAAAACATCATAATTTATAGATTTTTGAACGGGACTTGACAGTGATTTTCAAAATTTGTCTAGTACGAGAATAAAGGTAGATGGAAAACATGTTTTATCTCCTCAAAATGTATTGCTTTTGTACTCCATTACAAATCCGTTTTCTCACTAACCAACTCTTTCGCTTCCTTCACAATTATCTCCGAAGACACTGTCAACTTTTTCAACCGATTCCCCTTGAGTGGTTCGAAAAAGCTGGCTGGGTACACTCCATAATTGTCCAGCCACAGTTCCAAAGTTCTGAACTTTTGCACGTTTTGGAAGAGAGGATATTGACCCTGAAGAATTCATCATTACATTTATTCTGATTCTAAAGATTTACCGTAATTTTCAACTCTCGAATAGTCATCTGCTCCGACGCCAGATTCGACATCTTTTTATAAACGTCATACGAGCTCTCAATAGCTGGCAGTGTTTCACCGTTCAGCTTGAATTCAGGCTTCTCGAAGTCGAGTTCAATGGCTTCGTAGTTGATATCAGAATCCTCAAGCTCTGGTTCCGAATCTACTACTATTTCGATTTGAAGATTGCCATCATCTTGCTTTTTAGAATCCGCCATGAATCCATTGATTTTTGAATCAGACACTTCATCCGTCTCCTCATCACTATCTTCTATTTCCTGATCATCCATCTCGTCAAGAACAACAAATCTGTCAGAACTGTCAATCTGTAATTCGAGATTTTCTATTCAGCACCCCACTGTTTCCCCTACCATATGTTTCGCATGATCCACGATCTTCCTAGTTGACACGACTAATTTATTCAGGTGAACATTCTTGAACGGGTCGAAAAATCGGCTATTGAACACATTATCCCCCTGTATCCACACTTCTGATGCTTGAATCATGGGCATGGTTCTGAAGAGAAGGTAGTCCCCCTGAGAGAATTCGTTTTTGAAACTCGATCTCCACATGAAAACTCACAACAACTTTGAACTTCTTCACTGTGCTCTTCGGATTCTTGAGCAGCGCCTTCAACTCTACCTTTGCGTCGTATTCGCTAGCAACGTTTGGCAATGTACAGCCATTCAACTTGACTTCCGGATCATCAAAGTTCACCGAGATCGATTTGTAGTGATAATGAACTAGTGGCTCCCAGAACATCGTTTCTCGTAGCTTCATTCTCTCCTTGTAAGTCATTCTTGAAATAACATCCACTTGTTCGAGAAGCGGGAACGCCAACATATACTCTTGAGATCTGAAAAAATATTCGCGTTTTTACAGCGAAAAAAAGTAAAACTTTTTCAACCCTTCTCCTCATTTTATGGATATTTATCTCGATTCGCATTGGTTACTTGCAAAAATGCTGAATAATGAAATGTAGCTCATTTTAAGAACATCATTTCATTAGTTATCAGCTATTCAAAGGAGATTTTGAAAGCGCTGCTCACATCTTCAAGAGTCGCAGTCAATGTTTAGAAATCTAGTAAAGAGCTTCTGAGGTTTTGACGCTGGAAACGCTGAAAATAAGGACTCCTCCTCTTCTGAGTTCATGAACTTCAAGAGCTCCACTTTCCAATGATATCCACCAAATACTGGAGGTGTCGTAAAATGTTTACCAACCTAACCGGTCCATTCTCAACAGTCCATTGCTTGGAGACAGAATTGTAGTACACCAACACTTCCGAACCGGTCCCTAAATCTTTGGATGCAGCGATACTGAAAAAAACCAATAGACGAAATATTGCATTTAGCAGCGACTTACTGATTGTCGAAAGTTGCAAATGACCAACCCCCTATTTCTAGGAATTCGTTAATGACTACAAAGATATCCAATACTTCATTCTCGCGAATTTCCGTCGCGAACAGTTTTCCAACTTTTGAATGTTCGCAGTACTGCTGAAATCGGAAAATAAGGATCACCTTTTTTCCTTTTATATGACTTGCATCAACAATCTCATGAAACTGATTCTTTGTCACGAGATCGGCGAGGCACCTGAGTTTGAGGGTCTTTGGAACCGATCCGTCCATTGAGTAGGCAAAATAGCAGAATATTGTTGCATGAATGTCGACATCTCGGAACTGAAGATTTCACATTCAAAAACTCTGTTTCTTTGTTTTTTTTTTCTCACCAGTGGAAGCACTAACAGCTCTTGGAGCGTTTCATGGTTACACTCGAGATGGACTTCGACAAGTTGCGGTTGGCTAATTTTTGCCAGAAAGTGGCTCACGTGCGATGGCAGACTATGCCAATGAGAGGGTAGCTCCAACGTCAGTTTTCTGATGGTAATTTCCTGAGTGTGTAACGCTTCTGGTACAACTCCATCCTGAAATTTGAGATCTTCATTTCGTGATTGACAACAAAAAAATATGTCCAGAATTTTTCACTGAAATTTATGAAATTGTTCGCGTCACTGTAACAAACTTGACGGCGGTTTTCTGAAAAAGTTCTCGACTAAAAAATATTCAAATTTGTTGTGAGGCACCAGATGATGTAGTTCATGAAGTTACCTCTATTGAAAAACTGTCAACCGTTTGAACATTTGAACGTTTCTGATGATAGTTCAGAAACAGAACTTACCGCTTTAAGTTTCACCACTACGCTGTCAAACTCGAGCACCGAGTTATCCATGTAGAATTTGGTCAACAATCCGACTTGAAACCTGTGACTGCGTGGCAGCCCCACTATCCGCTTTTCTCTATACACTTGATCGTTCTGTCTTTTACTTCGTCGTATACAGTTCTCGTCGGTTATTATCCACTCATGCGAGTCTGTGGAGCCTTGCTCTCGAATCCTAAGCTCACTCTCCGTAGTGCGCAGATCTAGAGTGAGTTCGGATATTTGGTATGGAGATCGACACCCCGGTCTTCGAGATGTCCTATCCACAGCCGAATACACTTCGTCAACGAATAGATCTCCTCTGAAAATGTTCAAGATAATTAGTTATTGCAGTAAGGTACTTTTCCTTTAAAATCATCAACAAAGGGAACTCTACTCACCGGACAATCGGTAGAAACTTTTTTGCCTTATTTATATAGCCTTGCATCAACCTTCTATCTGAAAAAAAAACAGTTTCACAGACTTGGCCAATAGAAAAACTGACCTCGTCTTTCTAGCGACCGACGGCGTCTTCGCTCACGAGGCCCTCCCCATCTTGATAGAATTCGTTCGAAATCTATCCGGTGTCTGAACGGAGCCGCTCTCAAATCACTCCGTTCGATAGGTCTAAGAAGATCCAGTTGCCAAGGTGCCCATTCCGTAGGATGTAGCATTTTTGGGTGAGCCAGCCAAAACTGGAAAGTGGTGTTGTAAACAGTTTTAGAAGGCTCATTTTTTGTGGTGCGAAAAGAATCAGAACAGTTAAAAAGGAGAGGGCGAATGGTAATTTATTGCTGCTGGAAAATTCTCTAATTCTCAATCAGAACAACCAGATTCCATGACTCTATGAGTTTCTAGTTACTTCAGAATTTGACATAAGTGTTCGGAATCCTCGAGAAGCCCTTGGAAACCTCTAGAATCCTACAATCTTTCGAAATTCTTCGCGAATCTTCAGAATGCATTAGAAATTTTCAGAAGTCTCTCAGAGTCTTCTGAAAATTCCAAACACTTCAAATTTTAAAAAAGTTCCTTAGATTCCCTAAGAACCTACGAAGAAACTTTCAGAAACAACCAGAAATTTTAACTTACTACATTTCGTCTTGAGAACCAATTCAAATTTATTCTAGGTTTTTTCACTTCAAATCAGTTACTCGACAAAAAACATGAGTACGATGGAAAAGTGAAGAATTAAAGAAAGATATCCAGAAAATCCGCCAAACACTCCCAAACGCCGTTCGGCTGCCTACGCGCCGGTTCAACAAGAAATCAATCGAGGGGGAAGGAAGGCAGAGAAGAAAAGGAAAAAGGAGGAGACGCAGACGGCTAGAAAACGCTTCGTCTCCTCGTTGGTCAGCTTCTTTGTAATATGCGCGAAATACGTATGTCTCGTGTTTTGGATGAAATACGGAGATGGATTGGAAAATCTGCAATTCGACCGAATTTATATCAGTTCCTGTCACAGATATTAGAAAATGACCAACCCACAAAACGTTTCTCATGTTGTCATACATGTTTCGTTAGTTGATAGCTTTTTGGTATCTGTTACAGGAACCGAGATAAATTTGCTAAATGATGGGACTATTCCTGAAATCACAGATGAACTCGTTTGTTTGCAGATCGATTCATTTAAAGTCATCAAAATTTCAAGGAGATCAGAATCACAAATAAAATTACATTTCTTTTCGGTAGGAATCAAGCATTGTTGAAAGGTGACTAACAAGGGTTTACAGTCTTTTTTGTGGGAACACTGGGAGTTTATGAAAAATCGGTGGAAAGAATACATAATGTATTTACATGGGGGAGAGAGATTCTCGGAAAGAACAAGCAAGAAAAATGAGACACAAATTCAAGGGAAGGTATGAAACGAAGTGTGGGTGCGTGAATCACAGTTGGTCATGTGTGCGTGTGGGGGGAATTTCTGGGGGAATTGTGGAATATCAGGGGATTTCTAATGAGAGGAAAGGAGAGAGAGAGCGCGAAAAGCAAATGAAACGAAACGGGAACAAAATGTAGATGCGAATCGAGAATTAAGCATGGAATGCTGGAGTTGGTTGAGGAGGTGTCGGTTGCTGTTGGGAAGCTTGCTTCTGAAGACGGTTGCTGTTCGATGAGAGGCGGAGCATTTGGAGTTGGCGGATCGCGGCGGCTGCGTTGTAGGCCTGAAAACGATAGGATAAATTGAATAACTTTTCTCAAACGTGTTGTAAGTTAGGACTGTGAAAGAGTCACTTTGATCCGAGAAATAATGTACCAGGTGTGGAAGATTTTCGACCTAAGATTCCAACTTTTCAAACCTATAGTCATTTTCCACTTAGGGTATCATTTGTAAATTCAAACCGACGTTAGAATGAGTGCAAACTCGGTGTTATGGCACTAAATCTAATTCAGTTACGGGCGAATCTTGGCCAGAGACCATATGGTTGAAACTATATGATTCCTCACCTTCTTCCAGTTCCTCTTGGCCAGACTTTTCTTGAGGTGCACGGCGACGGTTCCGTGAATGTCGTGAGTGTAGGCGGTGTTTCCACTGATCCACGGATGAGCCAATGCGCTCTGGCATGTGAAGCGCATTTCTGGATCGCAGCACATGAGATGCGAGATGAAGTCCTTTGCTGAAACAGCGAGAGTTGCAATGGAGACTTTGAAGATTAGAAATTCTCGGTACCTGAATCGGAGATCTGATCCCAGTACGGTGCGTCGAACTCGTACTCGCCCTTGATGATTTGCGCGAAGAGGTTGGCGTCGCTCTCATCGTAGAATGGTGGGTATCTAAAAGCAAGAAAATTGGCATAGTCCCTCTCCCAAATTCTAATGTACCCGCAGAGCAAGATATAGGCGATGACTCCAATCGACCAAACATCGACCGCTTTTCCATATGGCTTCTGTTGAAGAACTTCTGGTGCCACGTAGCCCGGCGTTCCACACGCCGTCGCCATCACGCCAGAGTCTTCTGTTTTCGAGAGTCCAAAGTCGGAGATCATGATTTTCGAGTCTTCGTCTTGATTGTAATAGAGCAGATTCTCCGGCTTCAAGTCTCGATGCACTACTCCGTTGTCGTGCATGAACGAAACCGCTTCGAGCACCTGTCTGATGAGATTCGACGCATCCTGCTCTGTGTACGACCCCTTGGCGACGATCCTGTCGAACAACTCGCCGCCGGTGACCAGTTCCATAACCAAGTAGACGAACTGCTTCTCGTCGTAGGTGTCGAACAACTGCACTATGTTGTTGTGTCGGAGCCTGCAAAATTGTCTTGTTGGTCCCTTGCGCAACGTTGCTATGCGCGTTGTCACGGATGGTGTCATGGCCGCCCGGGAGGCAAAAAAAAAGTGTTTTGTGAAGCATCTAAAATCAGGTGGTATGAATCATTCACTCATGACGTCAGGAAGGAAGTTAAAAAAATACTCTAATACTCTGACCATCGCTTTCATCAAATTAGTCTCGGTTTCTGTGGCCGATATCAGACCGTTGTCAACTAACAAAGTGTCTAATTGTAAGGCAGAATGTGGAACGCTAACACAGATGAGCACTTTTTGATATCTGTTACAGAAATCGAAATGAATTAGGTCAAGTGGACGATAGAGGTGTACTTGAAGCCGTCCTCAAATCAACTTTTTGGAGTCCTTCACCTTCGTGGTACTCCCAGAAAGTAAAGAACAGTGTTCCATACTATTTTTCACTGATCTAGCGGTCGCCAGTCAAATTCAGCGTTTCCACAGTCCCTCACTGCTCCCTCTCTCATCAGGAAAACCTCTCCGGAACCACATGTTTCTTGTTGTTCGCCACTGCCTGCTGACACCCTACTACTACAAGAACTACATATCGGATTACAGATCCCCTCGATTCTCTTTTGGCTATTTTCAGTCTTTCCGACTTTTGATAGAATTTGTCACTCTCCCCCATTTTCCAGCCCATCAATTTAAGACATGTGCGAGTGTGTGTGTGTTTGTTTTTCACTTCTGCCACTCTTTAATAGGTGGGTTTTGTCTTTTTATGCGAAAAAAAAAAATTTCCGAGAAGTCTTGTCCCATGACATCATTCTCGCAGGCGGCGCCTCATCACATTTTTATCCCATTGACTTGAAAACGGATACTTTTTTTGGGTGAGAAAGGAGAAGGAGGGGGACAAAAATAGGAGGGCTCACTGAGCACTTATATACTAAATCTGGGGGTAGAGAAAAAAGGAGCTGCTTCGGGAGAAATGAAAGAGGAGAAAATATCTGAATAGGCTAGGTTCTCTGACACTTGTTGCTGGGTTGAAAAAAAGTTATCTTTAATTGAATTCTAGTCAATGTCGAAATGGGAAATTGTAATAAAGCCTTATAATTGAATCCCATTAACTCATAGAAAGGCTATAAATAGAAAATAGAACTCAATGATCCTTTCAAACTTAACTTAGTTCACCAAAGTTGGGACACTAGAAGTTAGTCTTTCAGTCGAAAAAAGGCAAACTGTCCAAACGGTAGAACTTAGAAACCTCATGACTTAGCAAAACGATGTTCACTGCTAAATTGCTTGGAGTTAATTTTTACAAACTTTTGTAAATAATAATATTTTAATAAGATTTCCGGTTCTTGAGATATGACACTTTGAAGTTGCTCAGGAAATTAGCAAGACGCTAAACTCATAACCCCTAACATTCCAAGAATTTCAGCTCGACTTGCTCAACTCACTTCCTCAACACTTTGATCTCGTTCTCCAGCGACTCCTCTTTCCCCTTCAACGCCTTCTTGTCGATGCACTTGACGGCATACATTTGACCCGGCTCGCATTTGGACTCGGCCAAGAAGACCTGAAATAACCGGTTTGTTTATAATAAATTATTTATTCCAGATGTTTTCTTTCTAATCTCAAACCTAAACAAACTCCGCATCACCCCCTCTCAACAAAAACTTTTGTGTTGATAAACGCGTTCTCTCTATTTCTGTCTCCCCACCAGTGTCTTCTCCTACTGGCAGCTGTCCAAGAGGCCCTGATTTCTTCCGGACATCAAAAACCCCCGCCTCGACCCCCATTATCCTTGGCAGCTCTGACCAAGACGTGTGTGGACACGTGCTCGAGAAAGATCATGATGAAGAGGGGCATGATGATGATGAAAAGTTCAATTGAATCAGAGAGAAGAGCGTTTTGTCTACAGAAGCGTCGATTGTGAAATCTAGAGCGATTCGCAGACCTAGAAGCACACGTTCTCTCTATTTCTTTCTTTAGACTCAATACAATGCTTAGTGGTTTCAAAAGTACATGTTGTATCCCCGAAACATTATGTATGCATACGTAAAATTTTCATTAAAACTGATTCACAGATAACCGAGCTATGACGAACACACTTCCCGACATTTGAAACATACTTATGAATAGTTTTCGAACATTGCGAAAACTTCGAAAATCTACAGATTCATTGAAGTTGGAATCTAACATCTCTGCTTCTCTAATCCCGGAGGATATTTCAAAACTAGGATAAAGATTTCAGAATATCTCCATCTCAACCATCCGGATCAAATTAATCATCAACGAGTGGCTGGATCCCCCCATATCCGCCTAGATTGTCTTAAACCCCTTCTGACGTACGTAAACCCCATCACATTTTCCCCATTCTCAAATCCACACTGGGCACCCCGATCCACTTTCTTATGCAACAATAATGTGAAGTCCCCCGCCGTCTCTCCTCTTTTTTTCCAATTTCCCAAAGACCGCAGGTCATCGTTGTCTCCGAAGATGCCGGGGAAAGAGACTCCCCTAGAGGCACAAAAAATGGATAAGGAGGGCAGTTTCTTCTTTTTTCGATTAACCGACCGGAGCGAAACGGATTTGTTTGGGGTGGATGAAAAGGATATCATCAGGAGGATGCGAGCGCACACACAAGGCACCAGAGATTGGGGTACTTGGTGATGGCGTGAAGTTAGGTTGGTTAGGGCTTGAAGAAGAGAGATGGTGATGAAAAGTTGCTGAATTTTTCATGTCGTTTTCGACGAGTTCAGAGTTGTTAGGACACTATGATGTTCGTGGCAAATCTCAGAAGATCAGAGACTAAAATCAACTGTGCTCTACCATAAAGTTTTCAGAAAAGTTATACTCTTCATCAGTGCCCTCTGCTTATGCTCTAACCTATTGAACTCTATTCTTTTCGAAGAACTTTTCCCCCGTTCATTATCTATGCTCGAGAACCCATAAGTGCACATGTCCCTTCACTAATCCCCGGAACACCCCTCGACTTTTTTTGTTAAGTGAAACAGGTCCCTCTCCATTGAACCTAATCTCCCCCCTCTTCCAATTTTCTCCATGGCTCCACCAGCACTACCGCTTGTTTCCCCCATCCACTATCTAATTATCTTCCTCCTGCCAGCCAGCGCCAACAACGTGTCCAATGAAGCTTGCTCTCCGTTTTTGTTGTTCTGCTCCTAGGCTTTTGCTCTTTCTGCTGTCATTCATATAACACGCAATGTTGTCCTGTTTGCCTTATGACCCCTAGATGACAACCTAAAAACATAGTGGGAAATTAGATTAGATAGTTACAAGGGGTACTCTGCTTCTTCTATTTTCTTCCTTCTTCAGGGTGTCATAATGGAGCAGCTCTCATGATGGAGAGCTCATGATGATGTCACCATGAAAATGACAAGTGGTGTTGGCGGCGCGTGAAGACATAACGGGCTGCTCAGCACAAAGGACAACAGAGATCCATATACAAGGATACGTCACATAGATGACGTCTTGGTGCGCCGAAATTGGCTCTGCGTGTTCGATTTTGCACCTGGCTAGGAGGGAAAGAGGTTAAAAGTGGATGGGCTATAGCCCTATGAGGCGCCGCCTTTGGATCAGGTTCCAAGAATTGTGCACTCCCATTTGGTGAAAGGAAGAAGAGTTCCGGTTGGCACGTTTCCAGTGACAAGTAAAGACTGGACCAGGGGGGATTAAAAGAGGTGAATGGCAACCAAAAGCTGGGAAAAGACAGTGTCAGACTGATGAAAATGGAAAACCGTGGGATGGAGCATTAGATTTGTGAGCCTGTTTCTGGTCAGGTGAGATTATCCAACTGAGTCCATTCAGACATTAGTCCTTTTCGGACAATCAAACAAGCACACAGTCTCAGTTTCAAGGAATTTCGATTCCAAGGAGCTCAGTCAGGACTAACTACAGGCGGGCTGTTTCAGATGTCTAGACCTTCCTGCCGGATTTAAACACATTTTCGCAACGAAACCCTAGTCGTTGTACGTGCCTACATACACCTCCCCGTGTTATTGTTCGAAATTCCGCCCAAAAATATCACCCCGAGCAAAAATAGAGCCGTACATACATAGGAACCAGTAAATCAAATTTCCCGCGTGTGTTTCTCTGTGTGAATGTGTGGATGTATGTACAGTACCGTCTAAAAGGTTGTAAACGCATGGTTTTTCGAGCATAACTCAACGAATACCCAACCGATTGCCATGATTTTTTTTTTGGTAATCAAAAGCTTCATTTAGAAGGTGCCAAAGAAGTTAACAGGTTGTACGCAAACACGCTGACGCATTTGTGCAGATTTTTCATTTTTTTCGAAAAATCGGTTTTTTAAACTTTTTTTCAAACTAGGTTTTTTTCTAAAATTTTCAATGTTTTAATGGTTTTTTGTGGATTGTTTTGTTTGCAGGTATGCCTAGAGCTGGGAAAAGCCGCAACTTAACCGTTGAGGAGCAGAAAGCCATTTTTCGGGGACATCAAAATGGTGCATCTCTGGGAGATCTGGCTTCTCAGTTTGGCGTAGGAAAATGCTGCATTTGCAGATTTTTGAAACGTTGGAAGAGCCAAGGATGTCAACCAGTAAAGTATCACACTGGCCGACCACGTGTCACTACTCATGTTGATGATAGGAACATCGTGAGCACCTCCAGAAGCTTTCCCAGGCTGACGGCGCCTGCGATTCGGCGCGAGGTTTTCGTTAATTCTCCAGTTTCCCCGTCGATCTCGACCGTCAAACTTCGTTTGAGAACAGCTGGCATTATGGGAAGACGTCCAGTGAAGAAACCTCTCATTTCGGAAAAGAACAGAAAGGCTAGAGTCGCCTGGGCGAAGCAACACCTGAATTGGACGCGCCAAGATTGGAACCAGATTCTGTGGTCGGACGAGAGCAAGTTCATGCTCTTCGGAAGCGACGGAATTCAATGGGTACGTCGTCCGGTTGGCTCCCGGTATAATCCCAAGTATCAATTACCAACTGTCAAACATGGTGGAGGAAGCTGTATGGTCTGGGGTGCCTTTTCCGGAAAAGGCATCGGCCCGATCCATCGTATCACAACTATCATGGATCGCCACGTCTACAAGGATATCCTAGAATCCAGAATGTTGCCACATTACAAAGCTATGGGTCGTGGGATCATTTTCCAACAGGACAATGATCCCAAACATACTTCCAAATTCGTCAAGGTACAATGGAATCTAATTTTCCCCGAACATTTTGGATTTTAGGATTGGTTCTCGAGCCGTAGATGTCGCGTTATGGACTGGCCCAGCCAGTCCCCGGACTTGAATCCGATCGAGCATCTATGGGAAGAGTTGGAGAGAAGATTGGCGGGAAAAAAAGCGAAAAATGTGGACGAGAAGTACCAACAACTGGAAGAGGAATGGAAGAAGATCCCGCAGTCTGTGATCGACACTTTGATCGACTCCATGCAGCGCAGATGCCAGGCCGTGATTGACTCTCGTGGCTTTGCAACGAAGTATTAGACCCGATTTGTTAGTTTTTATATGTTTTGTGTTAAATAAAAGTGTTTTTCGAAAGTTACGATTTTTTGAAAAATTAAGGTCAAAATTTGATTTTTTTTCGAAAATTCAATTTTTCTCCTAAAATTTTTATTTTTTATTTGTTTTGTATGAAACTTGGCCACAACTTGTCTAACCTTTCCAGAAACATTTGTTGAAAATTTTGACTCGATACCGGCTCTCGAAAAATAGTTATGTCAAAAAAACCTATCGTTTACAACCTTTTAGACGGTACTGTATGTGTCGGCTCAACGTTCGTGGATAAGGTGTGTAACACACACACAACACATAGAATGTCTCATCTCTCCATCCGGCTTGGTGGGGTGTGCGCTTTGAATACTCATCCGATTGGTATATGTGTCTGCTGGACTCTTCGAGGGGAGAGAGAAGTGTCCAGATAACTGGTGGATGCTCATCCCCCCTCTCCTCGTCTCTCTTATATATCTCTTGAAAGGACCCAAAATGATTCGGTTTAATCCGAGAGGGTCCTCCTCTGCTTCTTCCGGAGAGCTTTTCCGACAGATAAAGTCACTCTTCTCCCCAAAAAGAGAAGGACTGAAACTGAGCATACCAAAAAAAGACAACAGGGGGTCTCAACTTACACACGAGGGGTTTTTTTTTCTTGCCTCTAATTTTGCTTTTTTCTTGCCTCTAATTTTGCTTACATTGAACGGAAATTTTCGGTGCTGCGTCACACTGTGATATATATACGGATTAGAGGATTACGGGACGGGAAGATTAGTCAGTGATTTTCTAACACTGCTTGAGGGGGATTGGGTATGTCTCATCACCGAACACAATAAGAAAAACTAGTGTTCCGGAAATTAGGTAGCTATCATTTTCGGGGCTAACTCGGTTGCCATGAGATTTCATAAGACAACATTTGGATAAAAACAATTACAGCGAAGTGGAGAAGATGATGGAAAAGATAGAAAAGAACGTGCTAGTATGTGCTCGAGCTTAGTGAGGGTCTTCGTGAAACAGTACTTTGACCTAATTTATATCGGTTCGTATAACATGGATCAAAAAGTTGTCAGCTAAAAAACATTTTTTGTAATGTCCTAAATGTTTTGTTAGTTAATCACATTATGACATCTCCCACGAAAACCAAGATAAATGTTATCGAATTCGCCATATTTTTTTCTGTATCCTAAGGTTGAAGCAAGTACAAACACTGACTGAAAATAAGGCTATACTCAAAAATGGATCGGATACAAAAGGAGAAAGATATACAAAAAATACCACTTCCAGACCGAAAATTCCAGACTCCTTTATTATTGTTTCCCACACAAAATGTCAAAGTATGATACTGAAAAACAAAAATTCACCTTGCGCCGTTTAGCATTCCGAGAACTAATCATAATAAGTTTTTTTTTCAGCTCTCAGCCAACTACAAAATACTCCATAACATGGAAAATGGATTTCTCCCTCACCCCGAAAACTACGAAACGTTCCCAGACTCACCTTTGAAAACGCTCCCGTTCCGAGGACATCTCGAAAATCGTACTTCTCCCGAATGGTGGCGTTCGGCGCTGGGACCGTTCCCTCCCGCCGTTTGAACAGCGGCATCGTTTTAGGCACGAAGGACGAAAACGGCAAAACGGACGACGACGACAAAAAAAAACACTAAGAGCTCACTCGGAGCTGTTGAAGAAGAAGTAGAAGAAGAAAAAGCAGAAGAAGGCGAAAAAAGAAAGAAGAGAGGGAGAGAGAGAGAGAGAGAGTCGCGAGACTAGAGAAGTGAGATCGAGCTGAGGCGCCGCCCACTTTTCCTTGCTCTTTTCCTTCTTTCAACTGCTCTCCCGCTCTGTGTGTGTATGTATGTGCTCTTCATCTCTCCCCCTGGTTTCTCTATTTCTATTTCAACGTTTCTTGTCTCCAATTGCAATTACTCGCCACCACCACCACCAACACCACTACCACTACCACCACACCCCAGTTTTCCCCTCAACGTCTTCTACGTTTCCTCCATCGTCGTCTGGGGGGCAACTGCCTTCAAAGTTGTCAATTATCTCCAGCCCCCAGGTCTTTTCGGAAAAGGCGACGACGTTCACACAAAAACTTCGAGGGGGAAAAGAGAAAGCAGCTGATTCAATGAATCAGAGATCGAAGCGGGAGAAAAGGGGGGGGGGGGCTATATGAAGACGTACTTGATGGGCGACGACGCATAGATGTACTTGACGTCGTGAGAAGGTGAGAAGACGGAGAGACGAGGCTTCTTCGGAAATGAATCAAATATGTATACATGTTAAATCATCATATAACAACTGTGATGAATGATGAATTATGATAAGAATGAAACAAGCTTACCCCCCTCTAAGGGATCAAGTGAGGTCAGGAATGCGTAACGATACGGGTAGGTGGGTGGCTTGCAAAGATAGGTTCCGTTTGATCAGAAGAACAAAACACAAGGGGAAAAAACTTGTCAAGGGTGGGAACAGACGATATGGCGCCAATAAAATGGTTTTCGGTGAGTTAGAGTGTATCTGTGCTTCCTAGATTCCGTATGCTTAGCGGAAGGCGGAATCCCGTCGTTTCTGTGGATTCTTAGTAGAAGCTCGTCAATGAATGTTCCAATTTCCAGACTTTTTGATTTCCACACTCGATTTCCATATTTTCAGGTGTTCTGATTTGGAAGCTTTGCTTAGATCTACATAAATCTTTAGGTTTGTCCAGATGTCCACTGCTCCAGAATATAGATGTCGCACAAATTTGGCTTCGAATCTGTACCACTTGATTTCAAAAATCTTCAACTTTGAATATGCTTTTCTTGCTCTCCCGGCGTTTCCCAGATCTCTGATCCTTCTCCCCTGAACTTTTCGTTCTTCCCTTCCCCACCAGACCTCTTGATTCCCACGATCGCATGGTTCATACGCTTGAAAATGCGCCATTTTCCCATAAATATGAATCACGCACAAACAACGGTCCAAAGTATGCATGTGTGGGCTGTGGTAGAAGTTTCTAGAAATGCACGAATTGTCAGGATTGGGACAAAGATTATTGAGGGATTTTGGGAATCTTCTGAATATCTTCTAAACCTGTTTAGGCTGATTAGACACTAAAAATGGTATAATCGCGTACACAATCCTAGCAAAGGATTTCATTTCAAGAACGATTTTTTTTTTTCAATCGCGGGATGTCGAGCACTTTGTATAATTCAAAACCAGTTTATTTTCATATCATGTGCCAGCAGATGAAGCGAGATAAAAATGGGAATCGTAGGCTTAAAGGATGAATTTATGGCGTTGAAGATGTAAAATAGTTTGGCTAAAAACCAAAAAGAGGGGAACGAATATATCGAAGGGGATGGGATTTTCAGAATCTTTCGTGATTCAAAACTAACTTTCTATTTCAATCCTTCATTCTGTCTTCTGCTTCTTGGTTCTTCGAAATCCAATGAACTGAACTATAATAGTATATCCTTGTCTCGCACTTTTCATCTTCCAACAATAACCTGTCTTTCATTCTACACATTGTACTCAATCCCACTGATCCTGATCCTCAACGATTACGCAACATGTACTCCTTCCCCCATTCTTCTTCCAGTGATCTCTCCAATTCCTCATTTTAAAGCAGGCTGCCATATGCAACATGGCTGATTCTGTGTGTCGTTTTGCCTGACGTCAAAGATTCTTGAGTAGATTGGCCGGCATACACAAAGTACGCGCATATCACAAGTTCTGATTATATGAAAAGCTGGAACTCTGGGAATCAGTGGGTGGCCGAATTCGGACTATTTTGCAGGAAAGCAAAATATATTGAAGAGTCCAAAAACTTTCCAGAAGTTCCAGGCCGAAAAATGGCAAAATCGAAGTTTGGGAATCAAGTAGAGTCTGTAAACACATCTCGAATCATCAGAATGCACTACTGTATCTCAGATAGTCACTGTATTCTTTGTCTGTCTATTATCCCCCGTGATAGGTATCTCGAACGCATGACTACAGGCTACTGTAGTTTTATGGATGCTACGACATGTCTACAAAGCGAGCAACAAGCATACGCGATCATAAATCTTCTTCACCATGAGCTCCGCCCACATTTCTCATTTTCTCGCCGCGAACATAAAACCCGCAAAAAAAATGGTTGCAATCAATCTAGAAGAGAAGACGCAACAGAAGATGAATTGGAATATACGGAGGAAGCAGGAAGAAGAGGAAGAACAATAACAATAATAGAAGGAGAGACAAAAAAGAGAGGAAGAATAAGAGGGAACAAATAGAATATACACATTTTTCATATTTTCGCGTTCCTTTTTTTAGGGGCTTTTCTTTGTAGTCTTGAGTGTGGGCGCGCTGTTTTTTTCTTGAGGTTGTTCGGGGTTAATGATCATGAGTCATCCCAAAGAAAACTGGAAAAGGTGCTAGAGGGGGAATAATCGAGAAATCGAAAACTGAAAACTAAGAAGTCTCAGAAGGAGAGAAACGCTCCAAGTGCATATTTATCTTGTTAAGATTCTCATTCAAAACTCGGAACTTTCTAAAAGCTTTTGAAATCCCCGAGAAACCACAATTTTTCGCTATAACTTTTACAATTTTCCAGAATCTTTTCCATAATCACTCTCAGAATCCCAAAATCTTTCAGAACTCTTCAGAACTTTTGAGAAGCAACCAAAACTATTTAGAAACCTTCTCGGTCATCTTTCCGAGCTTTTCCAAAGTGTTCAATGTTCTACAGCATTACCGAGAAAGGTTTCGAAATTCTTCAAAAGCCTTCAAGATCCCCCCACAGTTCTCCAGCATTCTTAAGAATCTTTCAGAGTTTTTCAGAGGCTTCCAAAATCTCCAAAGCCTTCACCGCACAAATGGTCATGTGAACTCTGATATTTTGAATCCTTGGACAAGAATCTACAAATCCTCAGTTTCAGAATGCTCCAATCTGCGTTGCAACCTCCTTGTAGACTGCGAAGTTTCTCGGAAACTCGGGTAAAATGTCAGTTGCATAAGAATTTCCAGCGTTCCAAAATTTTCCGAATAAGGTTAAACCTCAGACTTATAACACCTTCCGCTCCCCTTCTTATATACTCCGTTCCTTTCTGTGTTATAAATCTCATTACGTTCTTCTTCTAGACACCCTCACACCAATGGTTTAAACCCCTCGAATATCAGAACCAAGAACAAAAAAACGGCTGTGGCATTTATCTGTTACAACTTTATCCAGACCATATGGTTACACTTCCCTGTTCCCCCCTCCACACAGTCATCATTTTCATAAGAGAGGGCAATAAGACAACAACGGAAAGGAAAGTGCCAAGAGGTTACTGTCGTTTTCACCGCCACTCTGTTTCTTTTTTTTCGTCGGCTTCTGACGCCGTCGACGTCTTCTCCCTTTGGCTTTTTCTCTCCGCAAGATGCGCAACACAGAAGGCGCGCGGTTCCGCGTCCGCGACCACACACACCTCATATATAACAGTCATCCGGTCTCCAGAAGCCCCGCCCATTCGAACAAGCGATCACTTCCAACGTCTTCTCTGAAGTACATATCTAGGTGTTTCACCACTGTCACCGTACATCTCTGAAACTACCTTTGGTAACCCCGCCTTTTGACTTTTTTTCCCTTCCGTTATAAATCTATATAAATTCAAGTCACCCTCTTCGTTTCGAATCGCTTTCTTTTCTCTCATAAGCTTCCTCGTATGTTTTTTTTTGTATGTTATTTCTATGCTTATCAAATCATCCCTCTTATCAGTCTCGATAAATTAGCACTAATTAATCGGATTATAGGGTATGGAGGATACGCGAGAGAAAGCCTATAAGGCTGTCACCTATTCGGCAGTCACATTCTCGTTCCTTGCCATTCTCTCAGGTGAGTCATTTTCTTGAGATTATGGTTTACTTTTCATGATTCAAATTTTCTGAAATCGTAACTTTACTATTTGAAAAGTCCTTTGAATCATCTTCGAAATAAATAAACGAATACATAATAAAAATTGGTACCTAAAAGTGACTATACAATCCTAAGCCACCGGCTCGATTTCTAGAATGCTCTCCTCGAGCATGAGCACTTACAATACCATGTGCCGTCGCTTCAATTTTGGTGATGCTATTTTCAGTTTAGTTTCATTTGAAACGCCCTAAAAGATCACATTCGAAACCTTATGTTAAACATTAAAGTTTGGAAGCTTAAAATTCGCAGATGCTCAATTTTTAGTGTTCGTATTCTCACGAATGTTCATGGTTAAGTAGCATCTGAAACTAGACGCTTCATTTTTCAAGCCCATGAGTCCCTGAAGTGGATTTCTCGGCTCTTCCAATTGACTTTTTTCCCATTCTGAGTCAAGATATAGACTCTGACTCTGAAACGAAAACCTGAAAAATGCTGAAGTGGGTTGAGTTATGAGCTCTCAATTCTCATCGTGCGCATAACTCGAATTGTCGGATTATTTTGCTGATTTTAATTTTAGAGTTAGAACATGTAGGATCGATTTCACTAAATCCTTCTTCTCAAACTTGTTTCGGGGTTTGACTCCTAAGAAACAATGAAGAAAATTGTTCAACTTTCAAATTTGACTTTTTGACTTTTCGATATTTCAGTATGTATCTCGATGCCAATCGTCTACAACTTCGTGGACTCAATTCACCAGCAAACGAAACGTGACATGACTTTCTGCAAAGTGAGTTCCCCCCGCTTATTATCCACCACTATGTCTTCAAACTCTCCTTCTCACCTGTGTCGTCCCTCTTGCCTTCGACCGTTCCAGCGGCATGATCGCTTGCGCAAGAACCGGTTCATCCCTTAGCCATAGTCTTTCTCTCTACTAGCATAACATTGACACGGTTCGAAGACGGCACTGGTGGGGATAAACTGAGAAAGATATGAGATGATTAGAAGTGTAACTATTATCATAAGTTTCTCAAACAGAAAATTATTACAGTCGACCGCCAGAGACATCATGTCTGAGATCAGTCATAAGAAGCCGATTGCCGCCGCCATCGCTGGCAACCTGACCACGATTCGTAACAAGCGTCAAGCCGTCGGCTGCGCCGGATGCTGTAAACCAGGACACCCAGGACGTCCAGGACTTCCAGGTCGCAACGGAAAGCCAGGAGTTCCAGGAGCACCAGGACGACCAGGAACCCCAGGACGGCCACCAATTGTGTGCGAGGAGCAAGACATCCCACCATGCAACCCATGCCCACCAGGACCACCAGGACCACAAGGACCAACCGGAACCAGCGGACAGCCAGGACGGCCAGGAAACCCGGGACGACCCGGAGCTCCAGGAACCCCTGGACCAGTGGGACCAAATGGTGCTTCTGGAGACTCTGGTGCACCTGGAAACGATGGAGAGAAGGGAGAGCCAGGAAGACCGGCTCAGTCGACTCCATCCACTCCAGGAGAGCCAGGAAACCCGGGAGACGCTGGAGCCACTGGAGCCCCAGGAGACGATGGAGCGCCAGGAAGAGACGGACAACCAGGACAATCCGGACCACCAGGACCACCAGGACCACCAGGAAATGCCGGTCAAGCCGGACCACCAGGAAAGCCAGGACAGCCAGGACTTCCAGGACCACAAGGAGAGAGAGGTAGGTTTTTATACGCATCACCTTCGTGGGGCATGCTTTGGTTCTGGTTCTGCCCAGATTCTTGATCTGACTTTGGAGGTTTCGCAAGAAAAACTCTCAGTCAGGTTATTGTAAGAACCTGAGCCGAACGAGAAACCGATCCTAAGCCCACGTTCGGGTCTAAAATGTCGTCTAACTATGCATCTTCCAGGAATCTGCCCCAAGTATTGCGCGCTCGACGGAGGAGTCTTCTTCGAGGACGGAACTCGCCGATAAGCATCCATTCACCCTCCTCTCACTCTTATTATTTTATTCGCCTAGTCTTCTCTTGCCACGTCATCACCATCGTCGTCGTCTTGGCATGCCCCAAACCTTCTGAAGTCGTTCTCATCGTCTCAGAACCCCTTCCCCCCCATCTCCCACCAGTCTCTCCCCCCAAACAACAACAACAACATCCAGCGCCGCCGTTCAATCCGGGTTCGGGTGATAATATTTATCTATTGCCTTTTGTGTGATTTTTGTGTCTTCTTTGTGTGTCTGTTATATAATTTTTGTGCCTATAAAACATCACATTCTGGTCGTTACAGTTTTCGTGGAAAATTTGCAAAATAAGGAATGAGACACCGGAAAATAGAAGAGGAGTCCGTACAACTTTCTAGCAAGAGGACGACGAGTCAAGCTTCCTTAGAAGTCAACCATCAATCACGGTGTCAGACAGAAAAGGAGGGCTCCTCGTTTTTTTTTTCTCCCAAACTTCCAAGATGAAGAGGAGCCATGATTCGATGACAAAATAAAGACGCATATTCATTTTTCAAAAGTGCTCGAACCCCCCAATAGTTTGCATACCCAACGGACCTTCAATCCCTACTACGGCCTCCTTCTCCCAGAACCCGTTGATTTCGTTTCGTTTTTCTTCTTTCTCTCCGCCTGCGTTTCTCCGAGTTACACGATCTCTCGACTGTGAATTTTGGATGTGGTCCCTCCCTCCCCTTCCTTCTTTGCTCTCTTCTACAAACGGCGGGCGTATAACATTTCGACTTTACGGGATTATACGCTGTCTCCCTTCTTCTCGTTTTCCTTCATTGGCCACATCTTCTTACGTTTCACTTTTTTTTTCCTTCAAGCGTCAATAGATTATCCCCTCTTTTTTGCTGATGCACTTTTTATGTAGTTGGAAAACTTTGGTCAAGATGTTCTACTTGAACATTTGAACATGGGAAATTTGGGGGGAACCTTGAAAAAAATACTTTGGAAAAGTGAAAACTCAACTTTTCCGACTTCACTTCCATCTGCGAACTCGCCAAGGAGCACCGCTCCAACCTTAATGAAAAAGTGACGTGTATATTTTCCTTCTATTTTCCTCCGAAACCTTCCAGGAACCGCCCCCTTCTACACCTCCAAACACGAAGTTGACAAGATTAACACAAACTTCATTAGCATTGTCACCACTCCATTTTTTGTTTCTAGTTAGTCGGCAAGGAAGATGAGATAGTTATTGCTTTTGCGAGTTGTTATCCTGTAAGAGTCTCAGGTTTCAGCTTGTTTCTAGAATTCAGGTTCTTTGAGCAGATGTTTTTTAACATCTGAAAGCAGACAGCTGATTTAGAACACATCATTTTCTAGAGCTATGAAAAAATTTGTTTCCTGTGGGAATAAACATCGGGTTTCGAAATCTAAAAGAAGCAAAGATTATTTAGTTTTTCTTGAGTTTGAAACTTTCCGTTTTTTCATACTTTTTATGATCTTCCATGCGGTCAGCTAAAAACAGCTGTGGAAGGTGGATATTCGGACCAACGGATTCACTGTTAGGTTGACAGGAAATGTCCAAGTCCCGTATCGAACCATAAAGACCCTGTTTTTCAAATTATCGCAACTTCTAGAAATCTGATTTTTCTGACATTAGCACTCGGCCAAATGAGCTGACACGGAACACTTCCTGTCTCTTCAAAAACCTTTGACATCATTTTATTATACTATTTCGTTCCTTCAAAATCGAATTCCCGGTCAGCTGTCATGATTTAAATTGAATCGCTTCCTTGTGACTTCAGTTTCAGAACATTTTTGAAAGACCCAGAGGATCTGCGACTTTTCTCCCTCTTGGAATGGGGTGTATCTTCAGACAAAATCGTGCGGTTTGAGCAAAGTTTTGATAGATTTCAGGTATTTTCAAGAGTTTCGAATCTTGTTCAGCTCGCCTCAATACGGACGCAAGAGATAGGAACCCGTGGGGGGACCCGGTTTCAAATTGATGCCCCCTACATAAGATGGAGCACGAAGAAGAGTTCTCATTTCTCTCTTTTTCCCTATTTCTATACTTTTTCCTCCGTTAGACCCCTCCACTCCAGACATTCCCACTCTTCTTCTCCACAATTTCTTCCTTCTATTTTCTTCTTTCTCCAAACCAGAACATGCACATTTCATGAATATTTAGTCCCCGCGGGTAGTTCTGTGCTGTTCTTTTGCTGCTTTTTGTTCCCCCCAATTATTTTCGAAAATCTTCGGGGCTCCCAGGGGAAATTTCGGAAGAAATTTTGGTTCTTTTAGGGTTTTTAGAGAGAGGCAAAAAAACGGAAAGAAAATTTTGTGCTGCTTGACATTCATTTTCTCTTCTTTTTTCTCCTTCTGACCCTTTCGTTTCATTCACACACAATTTCGTTTTGTTTCAGGCTAAAGAATGAATTTTTTCAAGCGAAAATTCTCATTTTCCGAGGATGAGGGTGAGCCAATGGACAGTGTGAATAGTGGACCGCCGAGCTCGTTTTCGTTTCAGTCTATTGCCAATAAGGTTTCCAATACGATTAGGTGAGTTGTTGAGTTAAGAATGAGATGCTAAAAAAGTTCAGAGCTTTAGAAAAGTTCAAATCTGAATAGCTTTTTGAATTCTGACGGTTTTCAGTTGGAAGAGGACTTTTAAAAAATCAAAAAAATTGGTTTCTGTCTATTCGTTTTTTCTTAAATTTTGTGGGTGTGTAGAGAAGTTCTAGATCCTAATATTTGCAGTTGAAAACATTTCGATTTAACTACCAACCAGTCGGTTTACGCCCCGCTGACGCGGGGCTCCACCTCCTGGCCTTCGCTTAAGTCCCCGTTCTGGAGCCTTCGGCTCCTTTCTCAGGGCCTGCGGCCCTTCCAACTAAGATACGGAGCCTGCGGCTCCTCTGTCAGGGCCTCCGGCCCTTCCTACTAAGATCCGGAGCCTTCGGCTCCTTTCTCAGGGTCTGCGGCCCTTCCAAATAAGATCTGAAGCCTGCAGCTCCTTTCTCAGGGCCTCCGGCCCTTTCAACTAAGATACGGAGCCTGCGGCTCCTCTGTCAGGGCCTCCGGCCCTTCCTACTAAGATCCGGAGCCTTCGGCTCCTTTCTCAGGGTCTGCGGCCCTTCCAAATAAGATCTGAAGCCTGCGGCTCCTCTGTCAAGGCCTCCGGCCCTTCCTACTGAGATCCGGAGCCTTCGGCTCCTTTCTCAGGACCTCTGGCCCTTTCTCTTGTGTCCGAAAGAATGACTCCTCGGATACTGTTAGTAACTGGTTTTTGTAATTCAATCAATTTTTCTCGAAATTCCGCCGTTACGCTTTTCTGAATGAGAAACTTCAAAATTTCGAAAACGTGAAAAATATTTACGTGAACTTGTCACTCTCTCTTATCAAAACCGAATCTACTGATCGAGCCTAAAAATGAGAGTTTTAACGTCCTCGTGACCTCATTTCTCAATGAATCGGTAATCGAAATAGACGGGCATCATCCCCAGATATTCAGGAATAAACTGTGTAAATTTCAAAAAAATTGGTCAATTTTGAGTATGAGAAATGGTGCGCGACACATTTGTCGTTCCGAAATTTCCCAAAATTAGTACTGGAAAAGTGGGAGAACAGCTGTAACTTGGCCCATTATTGAGATATAAAAACTCTAAACACACGGGCATCGAGTTAGCCCCAGTTCCAGTCTTTTGGTCCAAGATTCATGAAAATCGGTCCAGTAGGAGCTGAGATCCAGAGCCGGACACACGGACAAACATACGGAAGTTTTCAAATGTTATTAGTAAAGATCAGTGAGAAAAATAGCGTCTAGTGAGACCTCAAAGTTCAGTCCCACATTTTTTAACCGCTATTCTTTGACGACATACCTATTTCTAATTGAGACGATCTCAAAATATTCAAAGTGCCCACAAAATTTCAAACAAATCGAACTATTAAAAACCGTCTTCCATCTCCTTAACCTTCACCAATGCTCCTTAGCGAAGAAAACCCCAGGTCATCCGATTTCTTTTAAACCTGCACGATTCTTTTAATCTGCACGATTAGGCCTGCACAAAGATAAAAAGACTAAGAACTGTTTTCGTTCTGTCCTCGACAGACTGTTCTCTAAGACTGTTCTCGTTCTAATTCAATCACCCAACGTTTTCAACTGAAAAAAGACACAACACTCATTTCAAAAGAAATCTCGAATTTTCCCCTCCTCCTCTATTTGTATTTTTTCGAGGGTGCTGCTACCCGAAAGCATTCATTAAAATTGTAGTGCTATGTCTTGTCCTCTGTGATTGAAGTGGACAAAATAAAAGGAAAGAAGAGAAATCGTGGGAAAAACAAAAAGGAAAATTGGGCGATTTCGTCTCGAGAAATGCAATTTTTTTCGTATTCTCGCCGATTTCTATGGTAACCGAATCGAGAACGAGAGAAAGAGTCGTGTGCTTCTAGATTCTTCTATATTTCATTATTATGAATTCGTCGCTTTTCAGTGCCCCGACTTCACCTGCAAAGTCCAGAGAATCTCTGGCAGCCGCGCTGGAAAGGTCACTCAATCATGATCGGTGAGTTCTTGAAGTGTAGTTTTTTCATTTCGGAAGGATTTACGGGATAGATTTGGCTACTGAATTGTGCTGATTTGATGTTTTTCAACTCTAACAGTATACAATTACAGAAGCCGTGGAGAAGCCGTGATGAAGGATGCCAAAGTTCTCCTAGTCATAGACTCCCACCACGTCGACTGGTCTAAGTACTTCCGAAACCACACGGAATTCGCCATCCGTGTTGAGCAAGGAGATATTGATGAGCTGGATGTGATGTGCACCGAGAAGTCCTGCACCGTGGAGCTCAACCAGCCCGGGAAGGATATAAGAGTCTTCACGCCATCAGCAGTTTTTCTGGGCGCCGGAGCTACTCGATGTGCTCAACTGAAAACGATCATTCGGGCTTTCATTGCTGCTCACATTCCATTCCTGAACTCCCATACATCTGCTGTCGCGTTTTTGGATAAGAACAATTTGAAGAAGCAACTCAAGAAGATCACCCTTTCGGATGGAGCATCGATTCCGATGCTTCCCATTGTGCACTATCCACATTTTCATAAGTTTGTGAGTGATTTTTTTTTCATTCGGGACAAAACTTACAAGGCTTAAAGATGGGGCATATATTTGGAGAGATAGTTGTCGTAAATTACGCGTTGCTCGTCGCTGATCGTTTCGAACATTTTGCGGAAGACAGGCTGAACCTTTTCGATCACAGCGGACTGCAAGTTTTTCTTCAGCGTTCTGAACTCATCCACCTTGGCGATGGCAAGATCGTAGTCCAGCTGCCGGAAAAATTTGTTGAACATGTCCAAGTTCTCTTTGGTGAGACCAGCTGCCAAGAGTTCCTTATCAGCGATCTCTTGTTTTGGGTAGTTCCCTGAAATGGGTATAAACTTTTTGCCAGAACTAGTCATAAACCTCTTCATTGATCTACCAGTTCTAACTTCAAAAAACATTTCAGCGTTTTTTTTAGCACTGGTTTGTCAAAAACCTATGCAGTTTTAATTGCTAAAAACCAACACTTACTTGAAAGTTGAGCCATTGTGAAGACTAGGAGAGAAGCCAAGAGGAATAGTTGCTTGAACATTTTGGAGGATGGCTGAAAACGGAAACTGATGGAAGTTATATAGGTTTTGGAAGCAAGCCAACAATAAAAATGCGAAGTGATAAAAGTTGCAACTTTTAGCAACCTCAAATTTCCAGCATCAATCGCAAGCGTCCACCTACCCTATGATAGTCTCGGTGAATGAGGGATTTCAAGGTATCGGAAAAATCAAAGTCAACAATCATGAGGAGCTGTGTGACGTTGAAGGAATGCTTCAGATCATGACGAAAGGAGACACCGAGGTTAGCCATAAACCAGTTGTTCACGAAACTTTCTAATTCTCTAGGTCGAAGTCCAACCCTTCGTCGATGCCAAGTACGACTTGCACATTCAGAAAATCGGTCACGAATTCAAAACTTTCATTCGACGGGGTATCTGCAAACACTGGAAGAGCAACGTTGGCTCAAGTGTCCTGGAACAAATCACGACGTGTGAGAGGCATAAGAAGTACTTGAATTCGATAACGGATCATGTTGGAGCAATGCAGATATGCTCCATTGATATTCTGGTGTCCAAGGAGGGACGGGAGTTCGTGCACGATGTCAACGATGTTATTGGTAAGTTTTATTGGTTCAGAATTCTGAAGGAATTCCCTTTTCTTTCAGCGTACTTTGGTGAATCCGCTGAAGACGATCGTCGAGCAGCTAGCATGCTGCTTCGAGCCCTTGTTGCTCCAAGGACCAGTGCCACGTCACCAACCGAGAACGGAGCTCATGGACATGCGACTCACCACCCAATCCAACGCCAGTCCTCATCCCACCATCAAGAAGTCACATCGCCTACCACGTCATCTGGTGCCCCCACTTCTGGCGCTCATGCTACGAACGGGCATCATCAAGGTAACGTCTTCACAAATTCAGACCATCGAAATCAAAATCATTGCAGGCCCACCAGCGGTGAACCGTCGTCTCCCTCCACAACCTCCGTCGACGTCGTCTACCCATCTGCCACGTGGATTCTCCGACAAGATCGAGTCACGTCACAAGGATCACTACGATCCACCGCCCCAGATTCCACGAACCGCTTCCAAGGAGTCTGTCTCGTATGTTGATGACACGATGGGACAGTTGAAGAGGACGTTCGCTGGATTTTTTGGAGAATAATAATGTCGAAGCTTTGTAATTTAATAATTTATTCAATCTGTGACTAATAATTTGCTTAGCCTAAAAAACAATTCTTGCGGTTCCCTGTTTTGCTAACTTTGGTCAGAATAAAGATAGATGTTTCATGAAAACTGAAACCAGGAATCCGTCCTGAAAACTATGTATTGTGAGGAGACAGACTCTTAGGGAGTGTGAACATCAAGAAACGCTTGTATGATCTCTCTTTGATCCTGTGTGATCGATTCGATGAGCTTCCGCAATTCGTTGTAACTCTTGTCCAAGACAGCCTCTGTCAAGTTTTTCTTCAGCGTTCTGAACTCATCCACCTTGGCGATAGCAAGATCGTAGTCCAGTTGCCGAAAGAACTTGTTGATCTTGTCCAAGTTCTCTTTGGTGAGACCAGAAGCCAACAGTTCCTTATCAACAACCTCTTGCTTTGGATAAGTATCAAAATCGGATTTCCTAAAACTTCCTTCAAGCACTGGTAAACCCCTTTTTGCCACAAACACTCACTTGGTAGTTGAGCCAATGTGATGACAAGGATGGAAGCCAAGAGGAATAGTTGCTTGAACATTTTGGAGAATGGCTGAAAACGGAAACGGATGGAGGTTCAATAGGTTTTGGAAGCAAGCCAACAAAAAAATGCGAAAAAGTAAAACTTGCAAAGCTTCGCATCTGTAGATGCATCATCACAAGACACTGTTGCAAACAGTCTCTGAAAAAATCTGAATGTCTTACTTTTGAATAGAAGATCAGGGGTTTCGAGGAACTGGAAAACCCAATGGCTACGTTGAAGAAATGCTTGGCCAGGAGTCAGGTTCCTATAGAAATAAAGATCCACAAAACCCTTCAAGTCTAGGAAATTTAGAAAATCTGTCATGAATTCAAGACTTTCATCTGTAAAATCTAGGAAAGTAATCTGCGGTAACAGATCACGACATGTGTGTAGAGATAAATAAAAACGAAAACGAAACCTATCAAAACTGAAGAACATGATTTTACGATCATAAAATGTACCATCTATATAAACCCCTCCTTATATTTCTTCCTGCTACCGATAAAATGTTCAGGCAACTTTTACTGCTTTCCGCTGTTCTGGTAGTTGTTGTTTTGGCCCAGATGCCGTTCCAATTGGGTATGTTGAGTTTTTCACATTAGATTTACCAGTGGGACACTTTGTCTGTCTGTTCGATTTTTCGTACAATTTTTGAAACGTCTGCTCTTTACATCATTGTTTGAGTTTGACGATGAACATGTTGCACAAAATCAGGCTGAATACTGAAGACTTTGATTCCGTTTTTTTAGACGAAAAGCAAGCTGTGGCTGACATGGAAGCAGCTGGAATTAAGCACAAGATTGCCGAGTTGTTGGTCAAGAGAGAAAAAGAGATGAACGAGAAATCTGCGAAGTTGAAAGCCAAGGGTGATGCCAAAGGTTTGAAACAGCTGCAGGACGAGTACAAAAGAGGTCAGATGTTGATAGAGAAGGCGATGCCGAAAGATCAATTGGAAAAGTATTTGAAGTTTTTGGCATGAGAATTTTATTCGATAAAAAGTGAGCATTTGAAAGATCAAAGGGGAACAGTAAGAAAAATGAAAGAAATGAATAATGTTCACCGGACACATGGCACATACATACAACAAAACAGGGAAAGGTGTGACTAGTTATGGTAGCTGCGTATCAGGTCGAAAAAGTTCACGCAGAGGTTCTCGAAGCACTTCGGGTTGTGCAGATAGCACGCGTGGCCGGCTTCTGGGATTTTTTGAAGTTTTACTGATGGCAGGTTTTTGAGGTTTGCGGCGGCGGTGGGGCCCAGCGAGGTGTCTCGTTCACCTGGAAAACAAAAGTTATAAAATGTAGGAATTAAGGTTTTTGACCTCATGAAGTAGTTTTCAAACCTTGAAATTCAATAACTCACCCCATAGAACCAAAGTTGGCACAATGTAAGACGACGGGTTAACCACCTCATGGGTATTCGATGGAGCCACCAAGACCACACATGAGAGCTGAAAGCATTGTATACAAATTACCATTTCAAAATTTCCCAACTCACATGTCTAGTTGATGTCATCAGAGGGAGTACATACTGAGCTGACATGGAAGCGCTGACAACCATCACTTGCTTCAGACCCAAAGTCTCAATGAAATCCATCAGGAATGTTGGCTTCTCCGTCTGCGACAAGGCTGCTCCTCGGGTCTGTCCAGAGCCGGGTAGATCGATGGCGATGACTCGGTAGCCGAGAGCGGCGATGGTTCTGAAACAGAGAGTTTTTTTTCATATGTAAAAGAGTGTCTAACTCACTTCAGCAAATTATTCTCGGTCCATGTCGACGAGGAGAAACTCTGTCCGTGCAGAAATAGGACAGTGGCTTTTGCATAGTGTGCACCCGGTGGACGGGCTTCTCGGACGAAGACTGAATGTGTTCCGAGTTCCACACGACTCTCATCGTACTCTACCAGTTGGGCAAGTTTTCTGGCATTCTCTGGAATCGGGTGGGATAGATCCGCCCGTTCCAGCAGGGAGCCACCGCCACTGGTGGTGGGATGGTGATGCTGGACCAGCACCATGAGAGGAGCCTGGAAGGAAGTTAAAATTATTTGGAAAATTTTTTTCAGTCGGTTTAAGACAAAATATAAGAATTCGAATAGATAGAGTTGATAAGGTAAGTGTTTGTTAGTTGACAACTTTTTTATGTCTATTAAAATAACTCATATAAATTTGGTCGAAGCAATGGTAAAGGGCTAATCGAGAAGGAAGAGGTAGGTCGATTACAGGGTTCACGATACCTTAGTCTTCATTTTTAGTTGTCTGAACATTTAACTCTAAATTTGCAAAAGACCCATTGCCCAGTCACTGCCAAAATGACTCGAAAAGAAAAAGTGGCATATTCTCACTGACTCTGCCTTTTCTTCTCTCCCCTCGACTTTCAACACAGCAATAGAGGGTGTAGAAAAACTTTCGAAAAAGCGTTGCGATTGTTCGGCTTCCCTTTCATATGTATATTCTTTCTCCTTTCTTCTTTTCAAATCTTCTCCCTTTCTGAGGGCCGCCATTTACGGGTGACACACTCGTTGCGGTTTACGGTCGTTTTAACAGTTTCGGCGATTCGGGCCAAAAGAGAAAATTAGAGGGGTGGAAGTGAGGAAGAAGATCAAAAAAAGAGATGTGGAAGAAAGTAGGACGGAATTTGCATGGTTATAGAAGGTAGTCCTATGAAGTAAGGGTTAAGCAGTAGAAAGAAACTATGAGAATGGTCTGAAGATTCTGAATCCCATGAATCTTGTAAGGCTCAAGCTTCGACAGGCTTGTACTGTAACTTTGATCGAATCCATCTCCGGTTTCTGTAACAGGTATTAAAGAGGGGTCAACTGTAAGCTTGTTTCTCTTGTGGTTAGATAATGCCAGAAACTGTGAGCTCAGGAAAACGAAAATGAGTACTTTTATGTGCTCATCCAAATTCTGGTCTTCGAGACTAGACCCGACCCTTGAAATGTATCCAAAGGAATAGAGCAGATAGGTAATTGGATATGAGGATTATGTAACGAGAGTGGTCAACGGAGGAATAGGTAAACAGAAAAAAAAAACATGGGAGAGAGAGAGAAAGTGACCAGTGGCCATGGGTGGCCTTGGTGATCTCAGTGGTAATAAAGTCTCGGGAAAAACTTTAAAACTTAATTTGAATCTGTTAAAACTGGGAGAATACTCAGTCTCCGCAATTCTCAGCTTACTAGTCAACATTCCTTTTCCCCTACTGACTATCCTCTCACACTAAAACATATGGTTAACAATAGTTACACACAAAGAAGCATTCTTCCTTATTGCCAATCAGTACGTGTGCTCATTCCGCAGTATACTAAGTGTCTCTCTAATCGTTTTACCGGAAGCCTCTCTCCTCCACTCGCTTTGTGCTCTCTCTCTCTCTCTCTCTCTCTCTCTCTCTCTCTCTCTCTCTNCTCCCTCTCCCTCGCTCCTCTCTCTCTCTCTCTCTCTCTCTCTCTCTCTCTCTCTCTCTCTCTCTCTCTCTCTCTCTCTCTCTCTCTCTCTCTCTCTCTCTCTCTCTCTCTCTCTCTTCCAATTTTACGGCACAAAAAGTACACAACCGACCGGCTTCCACACACACACTTGACCACTGTATCGGTTTTTTGTAAAGAGGGGGATAGATAGATTGGAGGATTAATGAAACATGATCCAAAATTTTGGAGAATTTCGGCTTGTTGTAGAATGAGCTAATACATGGGCTCCAAAATTCAAAAACAAAACAAAAAGTGGTGCGGCGTTGGGAAGAGACACCCTGACACCAACTGTCGGCTGGTGGCGTTATTTATTAGTTTTTATTATATGGCACCCCTGTTGACCCCGAAAAGTCCTCTAGTGGGGGGACGAAGTGTCAAAGCAGAAAACAGAGGGATTAACTGTCGAGAGGCGGAATCATGCAAAGTTAGGGAAACGGTGCGGACGAAAAAGCTTCGAAATTTATCCGAATGTTTACTTTCACTAAAAATGAAGTGCTAATTGTGTTGTTTCCTAGAGAATGGTATCAATACTCAAAATACAGAAACCACCCTCTTTCCGCCGTGGGTCTGATAACAAATTGTACTGACTCATCAATTAAACATGAAAGTTTGTTTCGAAAATCCTCCGAAATTGAAAAAAAAAAGAAACGATGATGATGTTTTGAATACTACAGCAGCTAACAGACGACAATACACATAGAGAGAAAAAAAAGAACCGAGGGAGAGAGTGAATAGTACGAAAAGTGAAAATGTTAGCGCTATATGCTAGAAAGAAGAAATGAACGGCGGACTTCACATAGTAATGAGGAGGAGAACAAAAACGGAAGGGTCCCATTCGAAAATCGAGGAGAGAGACGGCGATGGGCGGTCTTCATTGAAAAGAGCATCTGGTGGTCGTGGTGGTTCAGTGGGGGATACGAGATTTGAAGAGGTTACTGGGGAAAATAGAAAGATAATTGGGTTCTGAGGATTCGATTTTGGCACTGAAGAAGGGAGAGAATGCGGCGTAATGGGCGGTGGTCAGTAATAGAATCTTACCGCCAATTTGACCAATTTTATCTTGGCTCCTGTTGGAGATATCAAAAAGGTATTGACTAACAAAATGCTCATGGCATCGTAAGGAACATATTGTCAGTTAAAAACTTTTCCATAGATACTACAGAAACGAGAGAAGTTTGCCAAAATGGTTCATACAAAAACTGAGAAAATTGGACATAATTTTGTAGAGGGGTACCGGGTTTACAGTGTAAGCCAAGGCTAGAAATTGAGGAAACTTTTTTTGAGGAACGACATCAACCTTTTCAACATTGAAGAGTTTGCCATTCTTCCAAATATACAATTCCGATCAAGTCTTCGTATCAAGTTGGGCGCTTTTCAGTCAAACTAGTCAAAATTGAGCCCTTCAAAAAGTGGTCCCCAACAATTCGAATTCTTTTGAAAAAAAAGGCACGGAACAACTCTAGATCTATATTTTTGTAATTCACAACTTCTTCCGAAAATCGCTGTCGAGTCAGTCATGCCTCGCCTTCAACTATCAGATCTTCTTACTTCAACGAGTTTTAACTAGTTTGACTGTGATGTCCATAAAAAACTGTAAACTGCAAGAATGAAGCTCTAGAGTTGATTGATACACCCACAAAGCTTCAAAAACAAGGAAGGCTAGGAACCACTTTTCGACTGCTCAGGCGACTGTGCTCCAACCGTTTCCTAATTCAAGACAGTTCGAAATTCCAAGAATCTATCAAAAAAACGAAAAACTGATACTACACCCGAAAAACCACAAGAAGAAGAAAAAACACGCCTATCTTTTTCCCCCCTGCTAATCGAATGAAGAAAAACGCTTTTTTTCAACACCACCCATCATCTTCTTCCCTCTCAATTCCATTCAGAGAGGTTCAGACACAGAAAGGAAGAGAGAAGAACAAGCTGATAATATGATAACAGAGGAAATAGTGTAGAGAAGCAAGAGAAAGAGAGAGCCGCAGAGAAACAGAGGTCCTCCGGTTTTTGTGTGTGTGTGTCAAAAATCGAAGTTTCTCTTTTCCCTCTGGGGGCTTTTTCAAGGTCTCCCCTTTTTCGACTGTTCAAACATTCCATTTCTGGGGTGGGGGTTGGGTTTCCGTAAAAGGCACAAAAGACACCTGCGGACTGGATCCAGCCAGCGACCGTTAATTTGGCGGATGATGGGAGGGAATGAAATTAGCGGAAAATCGGGCGAAGGAAATATAGAAAAAGGAGAGAAATTGAGGAGAGGGTGGTGGAGGGGTATAAAATCTTGAGAATTGTTGGCTTCTGAATCTTCCTCCTCGTCTTCAACTTGTCCGTCCATGTCCCTGAAGACTCCGCCTCCAAAAGGAACACATTTTTGACACTTGGTTTTGAAATTTCCCCTCCGTCCAAAATTGACAGATGTCCTTTCCTGTTCGCCAGCAACAGTTGTCACATCTTCTTAGACTGAAAGATGGATGAGAAGTGACGTTGAAGAATGAAGACACTGAACATGAAATGGGGGAGTAGTACTAAAAAAACCCGAAGAAAAAACCCCATTCGCCGGAAGGACAAGAGTCCAAAATGAGAAACATACAAAGTCCTTGTGCTCCCTTTCTAATAGTAGTATAGAATCGGAGAATGATGGAAAATAAGGAGGACACAAGAGGGGAGGGATTATGTAAATATGAGCACGGGAAACACGAGAAGATTGTTAGGAGGAGCAGCGAGAGCACTACAAATGATGCATGAGAGGTTCCTGAAAATGATGCTTTATCAAAAAGCGAAAGAGAAAAACAACGAACAACAAAACTTGCTAGAAAAGTTGAAACAGCTAGAAACAAAAAGTTAAATGAGATTATGATTCCATCGCGATTTTCCGGTCATACACTTGGGCGCTCGTAGGAGTCCGGTACACGGGTGTTGGCCTTGCACTTCGCACATACACTGCAAAATTGGGATTTTTCGCTTCGATTTCTCAAATTTTCCTCACCTGTCTCTCATTTTTGGATCCAAAATCGGCAGGATTCAACTTGGCAATACTCTCCAAGTGCTCTCTTCGCTCCACCAACTCGGTCTTTCCTAGGGTTTTCGACAACGTTCGTTCGATTTCCTCTCGCCCCATACCGTCCAAATCGAACAGCACCTCGCGACCATCATCTGAAGAAGAGGAAACAGTAGAATTTCTATCTTGAGGTTGACTTACTCAAATAGGCTCTGGCGAACGGTGTGATCACCTTGTCCGCGTGCTTTACCAGCTGAACTTTCGGGTTGTGATACTGCAACTGGGCCCAGTGCCAGTAGACGAAGTCACGGGCGCCTGCTTGCTGCTCATTGGGTTTTCGATGGAAGCCCATTGCGAAGACGTTGACGTTGTCGCGGAACTTCACTTTTCCCTGTTGTAAGTAGAAGAAAGTCCGCCGAAGCGGCATCGAACCGTGCATGAACGGCATTTTTTGCTGAAACAATGGAAAAAACTATTAGAGATTGTTAGAGAAGAATTTAGTTTCAGAACGCATGACAAACGGAAAATATCAGAACGCATAACAAACGGAAAATAAAAATGTGTTTTCAGCCATTTCGAAGCTTTTTCTAACCATTTTAGTGACTGATAGGTTCACTAGCTTGTCTTTCACGATTATGCAAACGGAAAACTCTAATTCAATTCCGGCGGAGCCTGTTTTTTTTAGCTTGAAGCTCTCAGAAACGCAAAAAGTAAAGAGCCGTGGTTGATGTCGATTTACGCCAGACCGCACGCGCCGCCGTTATTTCGGAGCATCGTTGAGAAAACTTTCAATGAATTTCCAGAATTTTTCCTGTTTTCTCAATCAGATTTTGATTTTTTCTGTGTTCTCCATTAGTTTAGTAAGAAAAAATACTAAAAATTATTTATTCACAATAGCTAATTTGTGTCGTTTTAGATAAAACAGAGAATTGATTATTTAGGATCGGAGATATTTTTGATTGACAGGTCGAATGAGAAGAGTTGGCGTTTTTCATGGCCCTCCTACTATTATGTTCTGACTAACCTAAGGCTGCAATCATCTGATTTACAGGGTAAAACATGTCAATGTACAAGCTGACTCCAACGTTCCCGTCCGACTTCGAAGTCTCCCCAAAAACCGCTTGCTATCGCGTGGCTTCGTATCACAACCCATCGGCTGGCAGAACTTTGGGAGACTCTCTAGATGATCAGGTTCGCATTATCATAAATTTCACTTCATGAAATTATATTTTTCAGACCGAAACCGATCCACGCAAGGCTCTGGAGAAGAAGCAACTCGAGTTGATCGAGAAACTCAAAGGACAAACCGAGCAGCTTAACAAGCTTCTCGTGAGCTTCTCTCCCAAGAAGGAGGCTCCGATTTGTGCCAAGCCAGCTCAGAAGCCACAAAAGGAGGTCACTCCAGAGCCAGCTGCTGGAGGAAAGAAGGATAAGGATGCGAAGAAGGAGGCTCGCAAGGCTGCCAAGGCGGAAGCAGTGAAGAAGGTGGCAGGAGGAGCTGCTCCAGCACCAAAAGCTAAAGGAGCAAAGCCATCAGGCACTCAAGGAACTCAATGGACTGTCGAGGATGACCGAAAGACTTGGGAGACAAATCTGACATTGACGGTGAATCTTCCAACGACTCTGGTCGGTTACGAGCAGGAGCACTTGAAAAATGTGACACTCACAGTCAGAGATGTCGATTTTAACTGGGTGAAAACGCTAGCGAAGGTCGGAGAGAAACGAGGAGTATCGTTTGAGGGAGAAGTGAAGAATCAAGCCAAGGAGAAGAAGACGACAGTGAAGGTGGTGAAAGGAACCTCCCCATCGTTGCAAGTGGAGAAGACCACTGTGAAAACTCTGCAAACGATCTGGAAAGTGTTGGGAGCTGCCCTCGGACTCTTCTCAAGACGACCACAGCAAGTGCTCAGCGCTAGCCACCAGGCTCTTTGGCTTAATAGGGTATTTAAGAAGGCAAAATTAAATAAAGCTTGAAACTCAGATGATTTCAGGCTGAACAAATCCTGCTCGCCACCGGTGACCTCTCCTACTCGACCCGCGAAGCTTCTCAATTCCTTGCTCGCTTCGACTCTCTCAGCTCTCAATGGGAGGTCTCCATGGCGGACATCGTCTTCAGAAGTCTTCTGAATCTTGCCAGCGCCCAGCCGAACAATGTGGAGACATGGGCCAAGAAGATCGATGCATTGATCGCTTAATTTTTCGTTGAATTGTTTTTTGAAGTTCGCATCGTTTTCAAAAATTTTATGAAGCATTTTTTGTGTCCCTTCAGCATATACTCGTGTTCCCTTTTTCGATTTGATCTTTCCGGGTCATCGAAGTGTCCTGAAGTTGCGATCGTGCACACGAGAAAAACAGTTTAAGAAAACTCTGCAACTTTCAAAAAACGGAGAAAGAAATTAACGGTGAAGGTTGCGGGAGTTGGAGAACTCAGCAATCCAGTGTTCTAAATGAAAACTTTACAATCTTTTTGATCACCCTTTTCCCCGGAAAAACTATTTCAGTTGAATTTATTTTTATTTATTTGTGGCGCCTGAATTCTGAATTCTGTGCGCTAAACGACACTCCGAAATGCCGCCGTGCGCGCATTCCGCCGTAAGTCAACACACAAACACTTGCATTAATTTTCAAGTAGTTTCTCTGGACTTTTCCCAGCTTCTGTTTCTCATTCTCTCGCCAAGAATCTTCTCTCAAACTCCTTCTATCCTTCATGCTGAATCCGCTAGCTTTCAGAAATCACCATGGCCGATGGAAACAAGAAGAAGACGAATGCGGAGGTGGCGGCGAAAAATCTGCAGCAACTTCAGAAAATTGACATAGCCGCTAGCAAGATCTTGGATAAGGTGATCGCAAAGTGATAGATTTCAAGAATGTATCATTTTCCAGGTTGCTTTCGCAGCGATTTATCGTATAGATCCGGTGAAAAAGGAATGGATGAATTCAAACTGCGAAGGAACGCTGTTCGTTTATCAGCGCGCCGATCGGCCATATTTCAGGTGAGAAACGCTTTGAGGTTTGATTGTTCATCGGTGACGAAATCACACCATGACTCATTTCGCCTAATCTCCTGCCTTGCAGTTTCCTCATCGCTAATCGCAATGATCCATCCGACTTCATCGAGCCACTCACTCTGAATCACGTTCTCCGCCTCGACGGCAACTTCATCTACTTCTACAAGGATCAAACTTCGATTCAGGCTCTCTGGTGCGCCCAAACCGACGATACTTCAAAGGTGTACAATCTATTGCAAAAGCTGGTGGACAAACTGAAAGCAAGCACCACAGAGCAGGCGAGAGCCGCTAAGACTTCGCCAGCCGTAGCACCTCCGGTGATCCCCTCAGCTCCCGTTGCGACCAGTGCTCCAGCACCGGCTCCCGTCGCGCAGGCTCCCTCCGCTTCGAAGACTATCGATCTAATCCAGATGATAAAGAGCGCTCAGAATTCGTCGAAACCCGCTACAAGCACCCCAGCAACACCTGTCATCTCGACTCCCGCTCCAGCGCCCGAACAAATGCCAGCTCTTCTTCAAAAGTTGATGCTCAAAGATCCGGGAACGATCATGTCGGCCGATGAGCTCGAGAAGGATCTTCTGAAGACCGCGAAACCGCATCGGAATCATTTGCTTCAGGACTTTGTCAACTCTCCATCTGCCATTTCATTGGCTGCGATTTCCACAAAGTCTGTGCACGGTTCTGAGGGAGAGCAGGATGTTGATGTTGCGGAAGGAGATATTCTGGAGCCATTGGACGCTTCGTTCGTCGTTGGATCCGGCCTTCAAACACCAGTTTTGAACAAAGAGCAGGTAATTTTTGAATAGCCTCGAAAACCAAAAACATCCAAAAATGTTCAGTTCATCACCGCGATCGCTCACCTTATGCAAACCGACGACGAGTTCGTCTCTCAAATCCACCAGGCCTACGTCAGCGCCCTCAATCGTCGTCTCAACCTTGACTAGAATATCATTGCGAAACAATAACGTCTAATACCCATTAATCACTGTCTTGTGCCCTCATAATTGAAATTCTGTAATTTGTTGTTCATTTGCTGCCCCTATTCCTCCGCCCCCATTAAATCTCATCGAAACTTTGTTCATATGTTGTCCGTTGAAAACCAAATGGGTCCCGCCGTTTAAATAATTCATCACGATATCTCTCTTATGTTGTCGCTAAGTCTCTCTCACCAATCCCCTCCCCCCAACACATATTGTTCTGTCCACTAGAAATATACGTAGGGTTTAGTGCCTACTATATCTTTAGTGTCTATTAACTCTTGTTCTTGCTGTTTCATAAACACGGTTTCGTGCGACTGAAGTTGATGCATCACCACAGATATTGATTTGGGTAGGCTGGAATCCGGGATTCCTAACAATATTCAGCTGCTCGAAGTTGACTATTTTGAACTGAAAAACAGCTGGCTGGATATTTCCGCGGGTTGCCCAAATAAACACTTTATCAGCTTACAAAACCAAAGAATAAATAAAGGGTCACATTTTTTCAGGAGACATTTTTTTTGGGTTTTTCAGGAGGAGAGAAAGTACATTAAAAAGCGACACTAGCTTTTAGGGAATTCGGAGAAAACCGGGGGGAGAGAACAACTACAAGCATTATGGGGAGAGAGCGAGAGGATCATGAATTTTTTTTTGGCAAATTTTTTGATTAAGAAGAGAAGTATCGTGCAAGCACACATCGGGTAGTTAGACCGCATGCGAAAGGAGAAGAAATCGAAAGGAAGAGTTTGATTTTTTTTTCAGAAGAAATCAATTTTAATTTTCTGTTAGGTGAATGGTGAATTCAGAATGAGTCTGAGATTGTGGACGAAAAGTTAGTGAGAATGTTTTTGGTTTTTTTTTTTTTGAAATTTTTTGGAAAGAGGTTAAGAAAGGTTTGCTTTCTTAAGAGGGAAGAGTATATCAGATTCTTCGGAGAATCTCGAGAAAAGAAGATTGAAGGAACCCGAGGATTCCTTTCAGATTTCTATATTAGGTAGCTGCTTTTTCGAGGCATCCCATAAAAATGACAAAGTTTGAGAAGCTTCAAAAGGTTTTAGAGTTTGGCTCCTTTCTCAAAAGAGACGCAGTTTGAGGAGATGAAAAAGGTTGCAGAAAGAAGGGGAGCCAGAATATCAAAGTTTTAGGTCAAGAAAATTCCGAAAAAGCAATAGCTCAAATCTGGAACAAACGCCTAATTTAGACACCAGAGTTGAGTGATTTTCCGAAATGAGAAGCAGGATCTAAGAAACTAATAAGAATTTCGAGAACTTTAGAGTTAAATTTTTGGGAATTTTGTTTTTGTTTTTTGAAGAGATCTAAAGTTTAGATTTAAAGTTCTAAACTAGTCTTAAAGTCCGTCGAGTTCCAGATGGTCCCATTGGACATACACTGAAAAGGTCATGAAAAGTAGAAAGTCACTAATTAAGTCATGAGAAAGAGGGAGAAGTCAAATAGAAAGAGAAAGAGAGAGTTTAGTTTTGAGAACTTTTTGACACTTTTTCTAATTGAAAAGAGACATTGGGATTCAGAATGAGACGGAGATTTTGGACGAAAAATTTGAGGAGATATCGTGTTTAGAGATCACGAATGGTTTCCTTCAGAAGAAAGGGGCGGAGTAAAAATATCATAGATGTCAAGAAAAGTAGGAGAAAAACAACAACTCAATCTGGAACAAACGGCTAAAATTTTTATACCAAGTTTAAGCGTTGCTTTTCTTGGATAGGCGATCGAATCAGAAAGTTTGAGAGATCATCTAATATACTACTATTCGAACCCGTAATCAATCCCAAAACATCCCAAAAAGTACGAAAGCAGACAGCATAACCCTGAAAACTAAATAGGCTAATAGGTCATGTAGAGGAGAAAAAAGTTCGGAGGAGAAACGAGAATATAAGAGACTGGGAAAGAATTAAAGAAATCAATCTGGATAACCGATGGAAGAAAGGAAGAAGTTGTGGAAGAAGGGTAAGAAGGAAGAGCGAGCAAGGGACAAGTACAACAGCAAGGCTTAATAAAGGCCGCAGTCCTTGAGGTTGTCCCGGATGATGATATCGGTGACGGCGTCGAAGACGAAGCGGATGTTGTTGGTGTCGGTGGCGCAGGTGTAGTGACTGTAGACTTCCTGGAAGGTGAACAGGGTGAAACTTGCTCAAGAAAACTTTAGCAACAAGCGAGTTCTCCGTCCTCAAACTAACCTTGTGTGCCTTCGACGATCGCTTGTTGAGTCTCTCGAACACATTCCGAATGTAGGTTGAAGTCTCAGTGACACTGTTCCCTCCCTGATACTCTGGGAAGCAAATGGTGAGTGGCGAGTAACGAATCTTGTCCTCGAAGATGTCCATCTTGTTCAAGAACAAGATCATGGAGGTCTTGGTGAACCAGCGATTGTTGACGATTGAGTCGAACAATTGCATGGATTCACGCATGCGGTTCTAAAATTGAGTTTTCAACATTTTGTTCTGAAGGTTTTCGGTACCACGCTCTTATCCTCGGCGAGCTTCATGTCGTATTCGCTGAGCGCGACGCAGAAGATCACCGCGGTGACGTTCTCGAAGCAGTGGATCCACTTCTTGCGCTCCGAGCGTTGACCTCCGACGTCAAACATCCTAAAAAAGCTTTGGTGTCGATGTCATATTCCCAAAAGCCACGGCATCTATCACTAATTACGTTTTGTTATTGCCTCCACTATCTCTCTGGGGCATTATGTCGTCATTGAAACTGATTAGAAAAACTAACTTGAAGTAGAGATCCTTGTACATGAAGTCGGTCTCCGCGATGCCCGTAGACTTGACACGAGCTCTCAAGATGTCGTCCTGAGTTGGCAGATAATTGGTCTGAGCGATGCGGTCCAACGCGTTGAGATAGTACTCGGCGGAGTCGTTGAGCTGAAACTCGCGAGACCGTTTGAAGCACTGCTTGACACCTTCATCCGCCCAAAGAGTCTTCATCAGATCCGAGAGTTCCAAGGAGAAAGCCTCGGAGAGATCAGCGTTGTGGATGTGGAGGTAGTGGGAAGTGAAACGGCGGCCGTCTTCCTCGCGAGCCGGGTCGGAGAACTCGATGTCGATTGTCTTCATGACACGGAGCAATGTGAGCATTGACTGGAAATTTGGTTCTGGTCGTAAATTAACCGTTGTTTCGGGTCAGAAGTTAGCCGATGATTTTTAATCCACTTTGCTTAGAATCCGACGTACTTCTGACTTACAGTTGCCTCTTACCCTAATTCAAAACCCACCTGAATCATGTTGCTATAGATGACTGGTCGGTACGCCAACTGCTCCTGCTTGCTAAATCCGGTCTCATGAAGGATGCGCATCTGTCGAACGATGGTCGACTTTCCCGACTCCCCTGCTCCGAGAAGCAAAAGCTTCACCTCATTTCCGCGGTCACGGTCTTGGCGGAGCTGACAGAAAAACCTAGGTGAGAAATCATGCGTGTTTGCGTGTACCTGCTCATCGATCAGCTTCGAGCGCTTCTTGGCATCTGAGCCTGGCTTACTGTTGATGCAACCCATCCTGCTGTCTGATTTGATAGGAACAAAAGAAGAATGCAGATTGGTAGATTAGAAAATCCAAACGATAGAGATCAAGTTCAAAAGATTACCCTGAAACGATGTGAAGTTGGTAGAAAGAAGCAAAAACAACAAAGCAAGAAGGACGAGGAAGAGCTTTTTTTTCTTCGGAAAATTGGATACAATTTTCTAGTCAAGGGGACATGAGGGTGGTGACAGACGATGGGATGCTAGAGTGTTTAGATCTCCAGAATTCTTGGAGCTGATCTAGAAACTTTAATGCTGAAAAGCTAGAAGAAACCGAATGACGGCGAGAAGGAGAGGGGCGTGGTGTATGTCTATGTGCGTCTCTATGTGTTTTCGGTTATCCATTTCGTCGACTATATCCACAGGGAATCTGCTGTATCTCGGCTTATCACACACTCTCTCTTCGATATCACTCGTTCAATTAGTAATTATCACCGTTTTGAGGGCTGACGATGCTGATCGAAGAGAAGGAAGGAGGAGGGTTCTCGGAAACAGAGAAGGTTGATTTGATGATTGGTGTGTTGATTAACCTAGGAATCGGGGAAAAGTTAAGCCACGGAGGAGGAAGGGTTGGCTAACGATCCCAAGGTTTAACGAGCTCAAAGTTGATTACCAAGAAGTCTGAACCCAGAACTCCGGTTACCTTTCAACATCACCTAACTATTGAATAGTGCGCACAAGGGACGAAACTTTGGTATCATTTTAAAGAGGATCACCTGAGAGGTTTACTGACGGTTTCACAATCCACTTGTGTTTCTCAGAAGTAGAGTTATGAGCTCTGGGATTTTGCAGTTTCTATGCGCATTAACCTATGTATGTAGAAACTGCAAAGCTCATAACTCGACTTATGGAGATCGTTAGCGAGTTTTGAAAACTAGTGAACCCGTTTCAGAATCTCCTCTTTCTAATGATAGCAAAATTCACAAAACTCCCTTGTAAATATAGACACTAGACTCTCAATGAATCCCTATATGTGACGGTGAGAATTAGGAAGAGAAGGTTTTGAATCAAAATCCCACGTTTGCAAAAACTTCTGGGATCCTTAAGAGAGCTCTCCAGCTTCTCAATTAACAATGTCTACTACAGAAATATCATGCTTCTCAGCTACCTGTACTAGACAACTATCCCACGATCTTAATCATATTTTGAGACGGTTTCTGTCTCCTACAACCTAGACAACACAAATTCGTTGCGCCCTCTCCAAATCTAAATGCCATAGTTGATTTGGGAGTTCCTCATTTCCCAGAATCTCACCTATTGTCGCCGGCTGATGTACGATATGCTGACCGAGTCGGCGCTCACAAGAAGAAGGAAGTGAAAAGTGGGCAAGGCAAAAAAGAAGACGACGAAATGGCAGTCTTTGTCTCGAGAGGCCCCTACACATAAAACGGGCGGGGACAGATTCGTATGTTCCTAGTGATATCTCCTGGCAACTGAATAGAAACATGGAGACAGGCACACAAGACAGCCACACAAGTGTCTTTTGGGAGGGGAAGATTCTAGACAGAGCCAACTTTTCGAATGACGTGGGTTTTCGGAAGATGACGTGATGGGAGAGGGGAATGAAACGAGGTTTTGGAGACTGTACTGGGTTAGATTTGGAAAGTCTTGGTTCCTGTGAAAGGTATCGAAAATTCATCAACCAACAGAATGGTTATGACAACAAAAGTAAGTGTTTTTGGGTTTGGCAATTTTTCGATATCTGCCAGAGAACCTGGACAACTTTGCTCAGTTCAGTGTAAGGAAAGTCACTGAGTTGTAATTTTGCTGAAACATTTCCAAAAACCTCAAACTCTTTTGTAAAATTTAGCTAAACATCTCAATTACAACACTACAAACGTTTGGTGAACTGAAACGTTCAGAATTTTCAGAACATCTTCAGATTTATAAGTACGGGCTCTCGATTTGTGATGCTCCAAGCAGTTCATGCATAAATCGACTGAAAAAAGTTCTGATGGGATCAAACTTCCACTGAATGGGTGTCTTGAATTGATCTACAGTTTCGCGCTCAAATGCCTAGTTTTGGCAACGAATTCACGTTTTCAAAACTTGATCGAAAGCGGCCGATATCAATTCTTGAACTATTCAAACTCCGTGATGATTTGGTCGACTATTGTCTCAGTATAGGGTCGATTTTATATTGGACCATGTTTTTAGGGAAATCTAACAATAAGTGCCGAGAAATCTCCCAGTGAGAAATGAGTTCTTGACACTCCGATACCAATCCAGCGTTATCAGCGTTTTCACAATAAACCCAACCATGACGATATCCCTAGAAACTTTGACTAATGGATTCGAGTGAAATGTCTTATTCTTCGTCAGTTTCATCAGCTTTCCATTTCTCTATTTTCACCTTTGCTCAATATTTTCGTTTAATCAGAAGTGACTAACACCTTCTTTCTGTTGATTACTCTTACTGTTCCTCAAGGGAATGCATGAACTTTATAATCCGAGTGGAAATTTCTCCTCAAGTCATTCTCTAGTCATTCCGGAGTGAGTAAGAGATGTCAAAAATCAAAAGACGAAAAACAGAGCATTCGAATTTGGCGCCAAGTGGAGACTGTGAGAAATGGCCAACTACTACTAACATACATAGAAAAAGAGACACACATTTGAATTCGAAACAAAAAAAAGTGCGTCCTCTTGTTCTTCACTCTTCCGCTGGTTCTGTCTTTTCCTGCGCAATTCCGATGGAGGAGAACGAGAGAGAAATAGTGAGATAGGTGAGGAGGGTGCAGAGAAAGAGAGAAATATACATATGGGAATGAATGACAAGGCTTAGGTGTTTAACTGTAGGCGACCTTTCGGTGAAGTTTGTTTAGAGGGTCCATGGATACTGTAGGCGAGAAGAGCAATAACATTTTTATATCTTCTATTTCGTCCCGAGCACGAATGGATGATTATGGTTCGCCGCGAAGCATACCTATGGCTCCGCGGAGGTCGTTAAAAATGGAAGGGATTAATGTGCGTGGGGTCTAAAAGTTTTCCTTTTTTCGGAGAAAGTTTGCGATTTAGAACTGAGCAATCTCAGCATCCGACATCCTACATCCTACATCATGTCTTTGAGTAGGCGTGTCACTTGCAAAGTGGGCACTTTAATTTTATGGGCGTGGCCCGCGGAGTTCCTTATACGGTGCCGCGGTGGGCATTTTTAATGGGGTCTCAACCCACGCTAATGGGCAAGATGCACTTTGCGGGGGAGTGGTTTTTGGGATACTGTAGGGTTCCAAGACACGCGAGAAGATATCTCGCAACGAATCGAAAAGTTTGGAATCGGGATTTTTGAATAATTGAATGCGCCTTTAAAGTGTTGCAACAGAACCGCTGAATACTCTCAACGTATAGAACTTGAAGATTCGCGGAATTATACTTGAGTGAATATGCAGTTCTGGTCTTAAGATCCGATTACACGGCCGCCACGATATCTCACCACGAAAGAACAGGACACATTTAGTTTGTTCCCAAAATTTGAGCTTGAAAACCGGCGAAAGTCGAGAAAATTGGCTCGAAATTCTAGCATGCTCCTTTAAAGTTACGGTAACTCTGCATTCGTTATTTTCTGGGCGAGAAATTCTTCTCGTAATTTTTCCCAGAATACACTCATTGCCTAACAATAAAACACCAGAAAAAAAAGCATTCAATCTTCTGTTTTGCTTTCCCCGCCGAAAATTTCCCATTTGTAGTTTCTCTCATTGCTATTTAGCCATGTCTCCCCACCATCAGAATGTAGCCGTGGTGACGAAGATTAGACACTGGAAATAGATATTTGCTTTATTTTGACGAGGATAACGGGAAAAAAAAACAGAAACAGCAACAAGAAAATCTTAACAAATTGAGGGGAAATCAAGCTGAAGAAGAGAGTCAACGTTTTTTGTACAGACACGGTTTCAGCTTGAGTCCGTAGGGTCGTTTCTGCTCAACTTTGTCGATTTTTCGGAACTCGAACATCATGAAATAGTCGGTTAGCTGACGCCGGTTGGCCATTTCGAAGCCCATTTTGGTGATGGCCTCGCAGAACTGTTTGATGGAGACGAAGCGCGAGGTGACTTCGGCGATTTTCAGGATTCCGCTGGAAAATATATAATCAGATTCCGAAACGGCAGTACATACTAGGCTAGCTTCAAAAACTCACCCAGTTTTCAAGACCCGTCTAGCCTCCTTGATGAAATCATAAAGATTGGTTCCCATCAGCGAGAGACAGAAGATGACAACATCAGCCGATGAGTCCTCAGCAGGCAGTTTCGACATATCACACGACTCCACACGATCGTTGACGGCGACCAAGTCGAACGAGCGAATCTTGTGCTTCTCGCCGACGGCCTCGGCGATCTTCGCCTCTCCGCATCCCAAGTCGAACACGGATAGTTGGTCGGGCTTGGATTGCAGCCAGCGGATGATTTCACGGAGAGGGTGGTTAGGCCATTTTTTGACCTGAAGATGAGGTTATTTAACAACGGTGGTTAGAAGAAATAGAGAATTCTAGATGTTGCAAGGAGATGCCTCAAGTTGAAAAATGGAAAAGCTAGAGTATGAGAAGAAGTTCAGTCTCCTGGGATCCGAGAACTCGGCCACAGTCATGATCCAAAAATAGCGTGTACAGTACTTCAAAGGAACATGCTCCAATCTCAAGATTGTTCTTCCGATTCTATTCCTACTCTGAATCAATTACATCTTAAAATCGGCCGTGCTTGGGCTCTTTGGAAAGCTCTAGCCAAGCTGAGCATTTTCGTAGTCTTTTCGATGGATTCGGAGCGAAATTGAACAGAGTGAAGCACTGTCGAAATTTACTTTGATTATCTTTACTACTTTTTAAGCTGAAATCGCTTGAAAATAGACAGAAATCACGGTGGCCGAGTCGTCGGATCCTTTCAACCGCCATCTAGATCAAGCATAAACTTTACCTGATCAGCAAAACCCTTATGATACAAATCGAAAGCGGTGCGATCCTCCTTGAAAAAATCGAACGCTTCGGAGCCGGTACAAGTGTAGAGCTTCTCGTTGAGCATCCGGAATCTGCCCGCGTCCAGACGCTTTTTGGCTTCTGCGATCGGGTCAGCTGCGGCAGAATCTTCTGGAGAATCCACGTCTTCTGATTCCTTAGCGGCCACCTCTGGCTTGTACTTCTTCTTTTTTGGGCCTCTCTTCTTCTTCTTTTTCGAGTCGTCCGTCGGAGCATCTGCTGGCTCCAGAATCAGTTTTTCTTGTGGATTTTCAGCCAACTTTTCTGCTGCCGCCTTCTTCGCTGCCAGCTTCCGAACCTTGTTCCTCCATGGCCTCTTTTTCTTCTTCGTAGCTTCTCCTGAATCTTCTGACGACGTCTTCAACCACTTCTCCACTTTCTCCTTCTTCTCGGCCGGTGCACCTTCGGTGCTTTCTTCAACCTTTCTTTTCTTTCCCATTCTGACGAGAAACAATCATCAGTAATAGGAATCTTGAGATATGTTTTTCAAAAATTCCAAAGAATGCCAAAATTATGCAGTGTGAAATGACCGAGGATGCCTGTCACATTTGAAGCAGTTTATTCGGAAGAAAACGGTGAGTCCTAGGGATCTCTTGGTTGATTGGGGGTGAAGGCGGTATACAGTAAAACGATATAGTGGAAGGGATTTCATGACGAGAACGAGGGGAAAACAAATTATAAAAAAAGAACAGATAACAAAACAATAACAAGTGAAAAGGCAAAAAATGGATGAAGAAACAATATAAAGAAATAAATCGAGCCAATTAACGCCAATCGGTTTTTCCGTTTCCTCTCTTTCCACAGAACAAATGCTTCGGTTTGAGGTCGTACACGTGACGATCGGCTTCTCCCTTCTTGGCTTCTCGACGGAGACCACGCATGGCTTTCGTTCGCAACTTGTTGACATGAGCACGCTTCTCCTCGTCTGGAAAGGCGATCTCGTCGCGTGGAGCTGGACGAACCGCGCTGAGACTGCGGGAGCGACCCACCTTCATCTGAAATAACAGTTAATGAGTTTAGAAACCGGGTGAAAGCTTTACAAACCTTCTTTCCGAGCTGTGGCTTGGCACACTGTCCTTGCAGATTCTTCATCTTTTTTGTGTCAATGTCGACTCCCAAATCGCCCAATTCTTGCTCCAACCGTGACATAGATCTCTCCCTCTTTCTGGTGTGCACACGAGATCCAACTCTTCCAGCGATTCTCTTGTTGACAGCATGTTCCAGTGTGAGCAGCTTCTCCTTCTCGCGAATCTGCAACGCCAGCGCCATCTTCTCCTTTGTCTCCTCGTCGTCGCTGTCCAAGTCTGATTCGTATTCTCCGGCCTGTTGGAGCAGCTCCTCCTCCTTGAGAAGGCTCTCGAGCTTGGATTGAATTTCTGGATCAACGAAATCAGCAAGATTGTGTCCCTCCCAGATCTCTGGAATGATGTCGTACTTCTCTTCTGAGTTCTTGAGCAAGTAGTGTTTCTTGAGGTCGAGAATGTAGTCGTCTTCCATGGCCAACTCGATTTCACGTTCCAAGCGGCGAGTGTTCTCATCTCTGAACTCACTAATTCCTGTTCCAGCTTTCGTAGATTGAACCTCGTCAACATCCATTGCGTTCTCAGCAGCAAGCTTTTTAGCAGCACGCTTGGCTGCAAGACCAGGTGGCACAAATGCAGCACGAACCTTCTCGTCTCGCGGAGCTGGATAGGCGACGAAGACACGGTTCAAAACAGAATCCTCGACGTTTGTGATTTTCTTGGCTTGAATCTTAGCCTCAACACGTTGAGCGAGAAGCTCGTCGCAAGCACGATCTCTGAGCGACATGATTCCTTCTTGAGTCAAAGTGGATGTCTCAACGATTGGAATTCCCTCTTTTTCGAGTTGGTCAAGAAGAGCAGCTTTCTCAGCTGGCAACTCGGAACGATGTCTGATATCGACCTTGTTCAATCCGATGAGAACTGGCTTGTTGGCAAAGAGTGGGCGAATAGACTCGAAGAGGTGGAGTTGTTCCTCGATGGTACGATCGCATTGCTCCGAGACGTCCATCATGAAAAGAACAGAGGCTTTCAAGTGAGCCAGAGCGGTGACGGCTTGCATTTCAATGGTGTTACGGTCCTCAAGTGGTTGATCCAAAATTCCGGGAGTATCAATGACCTAGAAAATTAACATAAGATGAAAATTATAACGAGGGTTTCCTTACCTGCCATCTCAGGAAACGGTAATCAAGATGTCCAACATAGAGCGCCTTGGTGGTGAAAGCGTACGGCTGAACCTCGACATCAGCACGAGTCACATTGTTGATAAATGACGATTTTCCGACATTTGGGAATCCGCAGAGGATCAGAGTACGGGTGGCTGGATCAATACTTGGGAGACGAGACAAATGCTGACGGACTTGTTCGAGGTACTCAAAACTAGACTTTTGTCTCTTCAACAGCTTGACCATACGTCCCAAAGCGGCACGCTTGAGCATTTTGCAACGATACAGCGAATCGGCGTACTTCATGAGACGAACGTATTCACGAGCGATTCCGTCGATGAGATGGCGAGCGGTGTTCATTTGACCGAGAGCGATCTTGTAGTGATCACGGTCGTAGAGAATGTTCATGAGATCCGAGTAGAACGGATGAATCTCCTCCATCTTTGGGAACTCGTTGATGATTTGAGTGAGCTTATCGTGAAGCGTCTGCTGGAGGAACTTGATCTTGCGAGCGTAGAACGCGCGGATTCTTCCGATCGAGTACTGACGATGCACGACGGTTGGTGTCTTTCTTTGTGTTTTTGACAAAACGACATCTTTCAATTCCTGAAAAATCGGTACTATTGTGAGTCAAATTTTGTCAGGCAACCTTACCGATGCGTTCGGAACGACTGTGATTCGTTTGAAATTATACATAGACGTCATTTTTGCAGATGACGACTTCTGTGTTACCCTTGTTCGACTTCTGAAAATTTCGAAATGTTGGCTAACATTGGTTGAGAAAGCAAGAACAAGGAGGTCAACAAAACAGAAAATTTTTTCGATCGACAAGAAAAAACGAGCTCCTTTAGAAGCGAAGCTAAAAAAACCCAGTCAAGTTTTATTTTTTCTTATAGTGATTCGAGAATATAAATACCAAAGAAAATCCTTAAAAAACTAATAGAAACACTGAATTGAGAGAATAGGCCTAAACTTCTGATAAAGTGCCGTTTTCATGATGCTCTTGTATGCAAATAGCGATGTTCAGGTTAAAAACTACTGGATTTTATGATTTTTATCGAGAAATTATAAAATATCCTGGAAAAAATCTGTAAACAGTCGAAAGTTTGCGAAAAATGACTGAAAAAAGTCGCCTGACCTAGTAGTACGCAAAAGCACGTGATGGTGTTTCTCTTTGGTGCAAACACCATTGGCTACCGTAGTCGACAAGAAAATTCTGATTGCATTTTTGACGCGGACGTCTTCTGAATTCCGTTGAATTTCAACAATCAAAACAAAAAAATGAAAATTCCTCCGAAGGTCCGCTCACATATTTACGCTTCCGGCTTGTTTGTATTAGTCACTGGTGCCGCCTACACCGCCTACAACGTTGCAATGGAGATCAGGGTAAGCAAGAGCTTTTTTGTCTTCGTTCCTAATAACTATTTGTTCAGAAATGGTCATTATCAGCTCCACGGCTTCAGCATCAAGAGATGGAGGATTATTTGCGATTCAAGGAAGAGCAGGCGCGAAAGAAAATGGCTCAACAATGATGCGTTCAGAACTTCATTCACGGGTTTCATATTTCGATTAGGATAGTTTTAATAAAGCGTTCCAAAATTTTCAAACACGCAAAAGCCAGCAAGGAAATTGATCAAAATGTTCCAGGAAGAGGAGAACAAAATTTATTTTCAATATTTTTATCCATCCCTTCCGAATCATTCTCAATCAAGAGAAAAACTTTAATAAACTAGAGGATGGATATGTCAACGAAGGGAATCTCTTTGAAAGTTCCAAATGAAACAAAAGACGTCGTGATACGAGAAGTTCTGCCCGGTGGAGCGCCGACACCAAGAGGTCCTGGCGGATCGAAGGAGAGCGCGAACCCTCCCGCAATACCACCACCGCCGCCTCCTGAAGAGAAGCCAAAAGAACCGGTTATCGAGGTCCCCACGATTGCGGTACCAATGGAGGTCTGAGAACTCGAAAGATCGGTCCAAGTCCATATTTTCAGATCAAAACCTGTAAATTCTACCATGGAATTATTCCACGTGTTGACGCGGAGATGTCGCTTCGCTACGTCGGCGAGTACCTGCTGAGGAGGACAGAGCCGAAGGAGGGAATCGGTGGACAGTATCTAGTGATATCAGTGAAAAGAGAAGGGGGATTCGTGCATGTTCCATTGAGTCAAGAGCCAGATGGACTGAAGCAGTTCTACTTCATGCCCACGGTCAAGGCCAACACTATTTTAGAAGTTATCGATGGTCATCTGTAAGTTTTCTCTGGAGTCAAACGGCAACCCCGAGGGGTTTCAGTGCTCGCGGTCTTCCAATCTGCATCGCTTGGAACTCCTACCTTCGAAAACCGGTGAACCGTTCCACGTGGATCATCTCGCATGAGGATGTGATTTTATACAAGAAAATCGGCTCGGGGGCGTTTGGGGAGGTATTTCTGGCGAGAATGGTGGATCCGACAAGTGAATATGTGTTGGATTGTGCCGTGAAGAAGTTGAAAGCTGAGGCGACGATGGACGCGAAGCTTCGATTCATGAAGGAGGCGCGAATGATGCGCAAGTGCTACAACCACAAGCACGTCGTCATGATATTCGGAATCGCTACGTTGAACAGTCCGCTGTTGATTATAATGGAGTTGTGTCCGAGTGAGTGGCAAGCATTCTGAACATCGGAATCTGATGACTAACTTTCTACAAATATTTCAGACGGCTCGCTCGTATCGTATCTTCGAAAAAACAAGGGAAAAGTAACGATTGCGGAGAAGCTACGATTTTCAGCCGAGGCCTCCAGTGGGTTGGCCTACCTGGAGAAAATGAATTGTATTCATCGTGACGTCGCCGCGAGGAATTGCTTGTTGTCTGCGAAAAATGTGAGCTATATCTAATTCACCATGTTTTGTAGTTATGAGATTTTCAGGAAATCAAAATTTCGGATTTCGGACTAGCGGATAATAAGGGAATGACAATCGACCACTCATTGGATAAGCTTCCGATTAAGTGGTTGGCGCCGGAGACGATGCAGGATAAAGTGTACTCGCTGAAGTCGGATATTTGGGCATTCGGGATCATGGTTTGGGAGATTTTTGCGGATGGAGACGAGCCCTACCCGGGACTGAATAATACGCAAGCGCGTGCCAAGATCGTTGTGTTTGACTATCGAATGAAGTTTCCGGATGACACACCCCCAGATTTGGTTCAAGTGATTGCCACGTGTTGGAACAAAAATCCAGACCAGCGGTTGATGATGTCAGCGCATGCGATAGCTCTTCAACAAATGTCCGATGCCTACAAGTTCTTCACGCCATCTCCTCTCCCAGCTCCACCACAACCGATTCCGCCGCTGGTTCCATTCACATTGACGCCAACCGCGTTCACGACTCCACTCACACCGCCGTCACCGGCTCCTAATCCTGAGCAAATTCCGTTCTCACCGCCATCAGATAATTGTGATAAATCGGCGTATCAGCGAAATTGATTTGTGTTGTGTGAATAAATTTCTTCTTTACTTTTTCGTTAAATTTCGAATGCGCGCTGTAGGAAGCTGACATCGCGCTCCACGGCGATGCCCTTGTGTACTCCTCTCGGACAAAAGAACATACACGTCTGCTCAATGTATTATTTTTCTAATGTGTTTTTGCTCAGAAGAAAGCCTTTTCGAGCTTGAAAATGTCTGAATTCAAGTCAAAATGATTGATCAAGTTTTAAACTTCATAATTTTCCAGATGAGCTCTCAAATTTGCATGCGAAACTTGCTGACAAGTTGCTCGAAAGTTATCACAACAGGTATTGGATTCAAGAACTGACAATAACTGAAAATAGAAAATTTCAGAACGCAACAATGCCTGGAGAGCGAGTTTGGGTAAAATCAGCCGCAAAGACTATCTGCACAGATATCAAGTGAAGTTTATTCGACCTGACGGATCGACGGTCATGGTGCCGGCCAGTGAGCCGCGAGAGGTTGGATCTTTTTTCTAGCTAAAAAAAATAAGTTTTTTAGATCTTCCAATCGGCCATCGACCTGAAGCAGTTGAATGAAGACGAGCGACGGCAGAGGTTGGCGGCGCGTAAGCCAAAGGCCAAGATCGCCAAGACGGAAGTTATCGATGACACATTTGATGAGAGCGAGTACATGAAGTTTTGGTCAGCGCCAGGAGAACAGAAGTCGTCGAAAAAGCAATAAATTTTTGTTTGTAGGAGCTAGAATTTTCGTTTTTTTGTTAGTAAAGATTTTTGATTTTACTTTCTTTAAGTGTTTCCTGGTGTTATTCTACACTCTCAATATCTTCTGACGATGTTTTTCGGTCTCTAAACTCGAGTTCATAGAAATATGGAAACTCCAAAGTACTCCATCATCTTGCCCACCTTCAACGAGAAGGAGAACTTGCCGATTTGCATTTGGCTCATTGAGAAATATTTGAAGGAGATTTCCTATGAGGTATCCCCCAGTTTTTCAAATTGCTATTAATTGGAAAAGTTTTAGGTGATCATCGTCGACGACGCGTCTCCAGACGGCACTCAGGATGTGGCGAAACGTCTTCAGAAGGAGTACGGAGAGAATAAGATTCTTCTAAAGCCACGTGCCGGGAAGCTGGGTCTCGGTACCGCCTACTCGCATGGTCTGTCGTTTGCTCGTGGTGAATTCATCATTCTGATGGACGCCGATTTGTCGCATCATCCGAAGTTCATTCCGGAGATGATTGCGTTGCAGCAGAAGTATAAGGTTGGTTACGGAGGAGGTCATATCTCAACCATATGCCGATATTTTAAATTGATTTTATCCAACGACAAGATTTCAGCTCGACATCGTCACCGGAACCCGCTACAAGGATGGAGGCGGCGTCAGCGGATGGGATCTGAAACGAAAAACGATCAGCAAAGGAGCCAACTTCCTCGCTCAATTCCTCCTGAACCCCGGCGTCTCCGATCTGACCGGATCGTTCCGTCTCTACAAACGCGACATTCTCACGAAGCTGATAGGGGAGAGTGTCAGCAAGGGATACGTCTTCCAGATGGAGATGATGTTCCGGGCGAAAAAATCCGGATACCGAATCGGCGAGGTGCCCATTTCGTTCGTCGATCGATTCTTTGGAGAGTCGAAGCTGGGAAGTCAGGAGATCGTCGATTATGCCAAGGGACTGCTTTATCTGTTCGCTTTCGTTTGGTAGATCTGGGACGGATTCAATTCTTTTTTTGAAGATATAAATAACTGTGATGGGATAATTTAATAATTTATCGTTTTTTGAGACAGTCAGCTCGCTTTATCGTACTCCGGGACTTTTTTTCTGAATAAAATATAATTTTTGTAAAAGTCTCCCTTGAACTCTCCGCATTACTTCGCCTTTATCACCATAGCAAATCTCAACCCCCGACATTTTTAAAATGAACAATTTTATTGTCATTTTTCACTATTTTCCAGTTTCAATCGGAAATTCTTGTAAGTTAAGCCTAGTCTCTACGGTTTTGCCTTCTGGAGAAGAAGCTGGGAAAAAAATCTGGAAGAATTTTGTCTACACCAAAGCTCGACCAAAACAAAGCATTTCCAGAATTATGAACTTCATGAGTGCTTTCCGATTATTGACTCACTTTTCGCTGACGTGCCTTCTGCTCATCTTGGCATCCGTTCACTGCACATCGAAGAGTAAGACGCCGCGAAAAGTGGAGAAGTCGAAGCCGCAGGTGATGAAGAGTCGCCAAGAGAAGAAGGCCAAAACGCCAAGTGTAAGGCTTCAGATTTCGAGAATTGAAACTCAAAAAGCAGAAAGGGTTTTCAGGCCGACTCGGCGGCCACTCCGAAACCGTCCAATGAGGATGCGGTGGTTGCGACTCCAAAAGAGCAGAAGGAGGTGGCGGCGGCGTTGGGTCCGGCGCCGGTGAAGTCGAATCGGAAGATGAATAAGAAGACGGAGACGATGACGACGGAACTCGGGTTGGATCGGACACAGGAGGTGAGCGAATTGTGTTTTGATAGAGTCTGAAAGGTTTTAAAATCCCTGAAAGGATTCTTAAAGTTTCAGAGATTCAGAGATTCTATGAATTTGAGAATATTCCGAGCCCCGTGTTTTCACAAAGTTATCATTTTTCAGACCCAACACCTTCCGGCAGCCACCCTCACCCTCACCGTGTGCTCCACACAGGAGGATGATCCATCGGCACTGGCGGCGGCCAGTACGGCTAAGCCAGCGAAACGTAAGTGATTTTTTTTTCGAGCTTGTCTCCTTTTGAGATCCAAAATCCACCTGAATCTCATCAACCTCATCTGGAAACCTTTGAAAATGGATCTTGACCTAGGATCCACATTATCAAAGTCCAGGAGAATTTATATGTAGAGTTTTCTTCATTTTTCAGCCAAACAAATCGTGGAGGAATTCTTCGAAGATCAAAACGACGATGACACATTGGCATGTGTGAAGAGTATTGAGAACTGAACTTTTCAAATAAAGATTTTGATATTTTGAAACTTTTTTTTTCCTTGACTCCTCGTCATCTCTTGTCACAAGTTTTAGTCAGTCCCCATTTCTATGAGGGAGATAAGGTGGGAGAGGTAAACAACAACATTAAGAGGGTCGGAAGTAAATATTCAAATTTGTGGTCCATTCAAGCGCACGGGCAATGCTTTCTTCAGTTTTTCCTTATGAATCACAACTTTCTTGAATCCTGTCATCTTGTCATCTAGCATACATCAGCTGACACACTCGCAACCTCGTCAGGACCTTCAGAAGCTCCGCCCTGAAAAATCAGAAAGTCAAAGAAGGAGGAGGAAGTTGTTGGCATCCTCATCAACATCATCATCATCAGAAGGGCATTCATAGCTCATGTTGGATAGTGCTGCCAGAGTGACTTCAGAAATGTACCCTTCCTGGAGTCAACATTGTGGTAAGTGGGTCTTCCGAACAGTCATAGAGAGATTCCGAAACTCTATATGGAGCAGAGGGTTGGCTACGGCCTGTTGCTTCCTGCATTCTATTACTCTGGTTGCCATAGGCGATCTCGCTTATCATTGCTTCCTTCTTCTCCTTCTCCTATATCTGAAAAGGGGGCATTCTTGCCGTCTGACCTCTCATGAGCTCCCCGTCACCTCCTCTTCTACCTCAGTCTAACTATCCCATGAACTTTTGGTCATTTTTGATGCCTGACCTGGCTAACGGTAAAGATTCTAGATTGATTGTGAAAGAGTCGACAATTCTCATCAAAACTCGCTTCTGATTTCAGCCGATCTTCGACGAGCTTCCAAGTTTGATCTGATACCGAAAATCGATCAGATTCCGTTCTCTTCCTACATCCTGCCAAAGGCGGAGCCATTGGATGAGGAATGGGCCAGATCCTTCCGAGGGAACGAAGGTAGGTCGGGGATGTTGGAATGCTCTCTGTCTCCTTTTTGGAGAAGCAATCCCCAACGCCTGCAGTCATTGTTCCAGAAAATTGGCTAAACTTTTTTACTCTCGGGAACAAAAAATAGAAGAGAGAGACAAAAAGTTTGTTAATTAGTTGGGTGTTGGTGTGTATGTGTGTGGAGGAGAAAAGGGAGGATAGCTTAATGGGTGTCGAAAAAAGGAAAATTAGTGAATAGACAAAGTGTTGGCAGCTGACTGGATTGACCATGTGAAAGGTGTCGGTGTTGAAAACAAGCTATTAGTTCTAATCAGCATTCCATTGGGAGCCATGGAGCGACGTGAGTTTGTTGAGGTTGGCCATGATTTATCTATTTGTGCTCTCACTAGGGAATAACCTGAGTAATGTTTGGAGTTACAAAGTGTGTTATATATCATTGGAATGCTGAGAAAATTTGCAATCGATTGATAGATTCTGTTTCTGCTGCGGACTCCGCCTTCTCGAGAAAATCGAGTTCGAAGTGCGTAAACCCAGTAGATTTGCTCTGAGAACACGAGTTTCATATCAAACCAACTGGGTTTACGTACTTCAAATATAATTTTCTCGAGAATGCGGAGTCCGCAGCAAATCCAGATCAATCGATTGCAAATTTTCTCAGTTTTCCGATGATATATGGCGCGTTTTGTAACTCCAAACATTACTCAGGTTATTCCCTAGTCAGAAGATATTAGATGCTTAGGAAGGTCAAGTTTTCAAGCCCAAGAGTAAAAACGGTGAATTTTGAGGGGTTACAAAATCGTTCCCAATAACTAGATTTTTTCGAAATTTCAAAAGTGGAACAGAAAACTTCACAAAAGTTGTCACTATATGCAGCGTAACTTTCTTTAAAGCGCTGAAAAAGTTGTCTACTAGAAACATGAATATCTAGAGTTGCTTGATACACCCACAAAATTTCAAAGAATAGTATAGTTTTGACCCAAATTTTCAAGTCTTGGTTAATTTGAATATCTTTCTGCATAGGACTGTATTAAGACTGTAAATTTCATTTTCGGTAAAATAGCTAGTCAAAAATCTACATAACAAACGTTGTTTGGAATTTGGAAATTGCAAAAAGAAAGCGAATTTTCAGTATCAAAAAACTTCAAATGTTTGAGTTCATGAATTAATGATTGACAAAAATTTCTAGTAGAATATATCTTTTCAATTTCTCCCATTCTATTACCCAATTCCTCCCCATCCAATCATCTCAAATAGACCCTTCCCCCTCTCTCTTTTTCCCTTAAACCCCGCCCCTTTAGGCCCCCTCCGCCTACCCAACCACCAGCACCTTCTCTCCCCCTTCCCCTCGAAATCCATAGATAGTGAAATTGTGGGCGGAGCCAGTGGCCTTGTTCCTGTATCCCTTTCCTATATTGCTGTATCGTTGTGTGCATCCAAGGGCAGCCAAACGGTTGATTGCTCGTGCAACTCTCTCTCTCCCTCTCGAAACATGGAACCTCTCGCTCCAATATGGAGAACTTATCCCTACTCTTCATATCCAACTCACCCCAATTTTCAATTCGGTTAGTTTTTTTTTCCTTCTCTTGCTTTCTGAACTCAATTTTGAGCTAACGAAAAACTTTCCGGGTACCAAATGACTTATCACTAATGCACATTTTCCAAACTCGTTCAGCCAGAAGAATTTGCTTTTTGAATTTTTGAAAAACAAGGACAACGTGATCTCGATACACACGCCTTCATGTTGTACCTTCTCTGTGGTGACGTACGGAAACGAATAAAAGTACGGGGAGTTAGCGAAGTGGAATGATCTGAAATGCTCATGATTAATCTAGATACAAAAGTACACAAAGCAGAAACTTTTTGGAGTTTGTGAAACTCCTCGAGAAGTACTCTTGAATCAGAGGGATAGAAAAGGACGAACGTCGGAATTTTGTAACCATCCAGTCAGGATTGTCATGGATCTTTGTTCTCAAAACTGATGGAATCTCCAGAATCTGGAAATCTTCAGTTACAAGGAAATTTCTCGATTCATCTAGATAAACTAGTCAACTAATCGATTCAGAATCTTGAATACAACTTAGTAAAGTATGCACCTGATGGGATTTCTGACCTTCCTAAGCTCCTAGAATTCCGGGGTATCACTTTTAGCACTTCATAACTCAATTTTCGCGAGCATTTTGTCGATTTTCACATCGGATTCCGAACCTACTGTATCAGTTTCCCCTCGACCCCAATTCTTAGCTAGAAAAAAGTCCAACTGCCTTTCCTGACCATCCGCCACCCGAAACCAACTAATCCCTATTTTCAGACCCCCTAATTTCAGATGGATCTCACACCGGTGTCAATCAGTTGGGCGGTGTGTTCGTCAACGGGCGGCCTCTACCCGACACGATTCGGGCTCAAATCGTCGACATGTCGCAGCGTGGCACTCGACCATGTGATATTTCTAGACAGTTGAAGTAGGTTTTGAATTTTTGGAGGAGTTGCAAACGTGGAACTTTCGTGATTGATACAAGTTGAAAACGGTCTACTCTGAAATCTTGAAAAATGGTTTTCAACAACCCAATTCTTTTGAAGTTTCGTGAGTGAATACGGAAACTCTGCATCTTCATTTTTGTAGATTACAACTTTTTACTGCATTCGAGTATGTTAAGTCGCGGTTAGTAACTCAACTCAAAAAATTTGGACCTCTCTTTTTCGATGCATTCTAACTAGGTTGAACTAAATTTTCAGAAAAAGTTGTGAACAGAAAAAATGAAGATCTAGAGTTGCCTATTACACCCACAAATTTTCGAGAGAATCGAGTAACTATGGATCAATTTTTCAAGTCCATAAACCTGTTCTTTACTGTTTTCTGAAAAAACAAAGATTCCTCTCCAACCCTCTTTCCTTTTCCAGAGTCTCCCATGGATGTGTATCAAAAATCCTCGGTCGCTTCTACTCGACAGGATCCGTCCGTCCAGGTAATGCGCAGTGGAGTACTGTAGATGTTTTGTGTGTCGAATCATCGCAACCAATTCAATAGTGTCTCTAAATACCCGTCACAACTTTTCTTTTTTTGTGAGGTCGTCTCGATTCTTCTTTTTACTACCGTATCCTGTTTGTGAACATTTAGAAAAGTTAACTTTTCTAGGTGTCATCGGAGGATCGAAACCAAAAGTGGCGACACCAAGAGTTGTCGAGTGTATCGCTGGATACAAGAGGGTCAACCCAACCATGTTCGCCTGGGAGATCAGACAGAAGCTCATTGAGGTATTTAGTAGATACACATTCGACCTCAAAAAAAAGTACACAAATTTCAGGACCAAATCTGCGGAGAAGACAACGTCCCATCGGTGTCCTCCATCAACCGGATCGTTCGAAACAAGGACTTCCAAAACTTTGTCGCCCAAAACTCCAGTCCATCGTCGTCATCCACGTCGTCCGGATCGCAGGCGTCGACATCCTCGCGCTCGCAACCAACACAATTACCGCCGCCACAGACGCAACAACTGCCGGCTACAGTATCCTCGTTGACAGCTCCGCCCACTTTTGCGATGCCTGGAAGTGAGTTGGGGAGTGAGAGATGGGAATGGGGTTTCAGATACTGTTTTCTGCACTAGTAGATCAATAAGATTGACACTCAAATACAATCGATTGGGTTTTTGATCTGCCAATGCTGAAAAACGCAATTTTTGCACCGAAAGTTGAGACTTTGCGATTGATGATGACGGGGATCATCTTTCAAAAATGTCGCACTCTTTTTCTGCTCTGGTAGACCAAAATACTGGCTCAAAGTCGATGAGCCATTTATTAGTGTTCCATTATTTTTATCGCTACGTTATTTCTTAGTCCTTATAGATCAAAAATTCGACACAAATTCAACCGTTTGAAATTTTTATCCACCAAAATCGCGCGAAGAATTTCGAGCCATTGAAAAACGCTGCCTCTATTTCCAGCCTACTCCATCAACGGACTGCTAGGAACGCTTCCGCATCCGAGTCTTCTCGACGACAAATCCTTCCATCTCTCGCACGCCGACATGTCTCTCGTCTATCCGACTTCTGGAGTCATCGGAGGAGTCGGAGGAGGAATCGGAGGCGGCGCGATGGAGCACGATTGGGCGATGCGCTCGCCGATTTGTATTTTGAATCAAAACTATTGCAATCAATTGTAAAAATTCTCCTCTTTCTCTTATTGAAAGCGCGCCCCATTGAGAATTATCCTTCGATGCTTTATTGTCAGTAGAGCGTGATTGCAACCGTCTAGTGAACGTTTTTTCTGTGATATTTGTTCCTTCCTCTATTTTGAGCTCATATTATTCAAAATGTTCTGATTTCAGCTTTAGTTTTCCCCCCTCCCCCACGCTTTCATTAGCTCGAAAATGTCTGCGTCTCTCCAATCAACACACTCTCTTCATTGCAACCGTAACCGAGTTTAAAGGCACACAATGTTCCCATCCCTCTTTTCAGCCATGTCACTGTGATTTGTCACTAATTTATATATGTATTTTGATGATCTATTTATTTTGAAATGTATATATAAATATACTCAACTTGATTGACACCCACCCTACCTTTATGGTCGGTTAATTTTCTTAAAAGCTTCCACGGAGGCTCATAAAAGCAGCATAAAAGACAGATTTATTGGGTGACAACAACGGAAAGGAAATGAAAATTGAATAGAAACGGGGGAGACCTTTGGAGACCAAGTTCTCTCAACAACAACAGAAACAAAAAAAAGTAACGAAAGGCCTTTAGAGCCCCAGTCCTTCCGAAGAGGACAAATCGAAATCCACAGAAAGTCCCGGAATGGCTGGTTTGATCAGTTGAAGCTCGACACGCGGTCTCTGCTGGTTCTTCTCGTTGACACTGATCTTGACAGTCACCGGTTCGAGCTCTCGAATCACCGCCTCTCCATTGACCTTCACCGCCATCTCCTCAACGTCGATGGTGGTGCCGGAGCCCGCTTGGAGCACGATGATCGACTCAAGACCGTATTTGGGGACAAATACCTGGAACAAATGAAAAGATTCCGGGTTTCCGGTTTTGGTTCAGTGTGTGTGGATTTATGAAGGTTATGTGTTCAGGCATGTGGCGCCACACAGATATGACTAATGAGGTGGAAAAGAGGGGGGATGGGTAAAGAAAGTTCTCACCTGGATTCCATTATTCCGGACACCCATCACAAATCCCTCGCACGTCTCCACTTTACCCTTGAAGTAGCGGACCACGTTGAGCTGAACGGAGGCTCTTCCAGCGTACTGGGCTTGTTTGTGTCTGAAAATTTTGGAGCTCAAACTGGACACGAAATATCATTGGGAACGAAAAGTGCTACGAAAAAGAGATCAACTAGTGAAATGAAGTAGTGAGTGAAGTGACAGAGAGGCACTCGGATTCTCGAGAAAATTGAATTTCGGTGCACACCACCTGCTTTTCTGTACCTAATTTGTCGAGAATCCCGGAGGTCTTCTTCTGTTCTGCCAATAATTTTAAGTGTTACAATCTCTAGTCATGTATACCTTTTTTGTAGCACTTTCAGTTCGCACGAACTCTAAATACCTATAATTGATATTCGCGCAAACTTTGGTGCATCGTGACTGATTCAGAAGACCCGACTGAATGTCATCGGCTCCGATGGCAGCGGCCAGCAGGCGATGGACGATGACATCGGCGTAACGACGAATCGGAGACGTGAAGTGGGTGTAGATGGAGCACGCCAACCCGAAATGTTGATATTGGGGCACTGGGACGGTTCCTGGAATATGGGATTCTCAGTCTGAGGGTCTCCTATTTTCTTCTTCACTGTCATCTCTTCTGGTTTCCGACGTCGTCAAGGCCGATTCCCCACTCTTTTTTTTTGAAAACACCTAATCTACCGTATCGGTCACGGTTGTACGCTCAACACCTTAACGACGTCATTCTAGACGGGGCAAAAAGCTACAGGATTACTGTAGGTTTTGAATTTCTCTCTTTGCATGCTTACCAGCTGAAAAATAGACGGCTTGTGTCATGCATCGAGTCGTCAACATTCGAAGAAGACGATTGAGCATCGGATTCCTCTTGTCCACACATCGATTCAGCGAGTCGGCGAGTCCTTTTCCGCTCTCCACGATAATCTCGAAGCCTCGATGACGGGCGGCCTGAAATTCGAGACACATAATGACCTCCAATCCAGCTATCTGTCAGCAGCCAAAGGTTGCCAAAGTCATCAATTATTGTGTTCGCAACATGTATGCATCTTTTCCCCCTATACCCAATTAAATCATCTTTCCCTCCCCTATATTTCCCTCATCATTATATATATTTGAATGGATGTTTCTTGCTGTTACTCGACAACTTGTCCATCATGAATGAATGGGGGGAATGAAGGATGAATTTCGATGAAATGCCAAAAAGTTTGGCTCCAGACGAAATCGTGGAGGGTTGAAGAACTCTGAGGGGTTCTGGGGGCAGTGAACAGTCATCTTGCAACTACCTTAGAGTATTGAAGGCTTCAGGTCTTCTCAATTTAAATTTATTGTGTACTTTGCCAGATTTCACATCAAACAATCGATTACGAGCCCGGCCCGCGAGCCGTTATTAGAATGAATTTGAATTCAGAAGACCCGAAGTCTCCAAGACTCCTCGGACAACCTTCACACGGCTGTAAACTCATTTCTACATGCCTCCCAATGTCAACAACCTGTGAACGAGCTCGCCTTCTTTTCGGTAGGTGTTATGTGTCATCCAACCACCTTCCGATTATGACTCTTCTCTCTCTGTCTCGCCAATTCAGCGCAGCGTCGTTCAACCGTATTACCTCCTAATCTGTTGGATGAGAAGGGGGAAGGAACGGCGGAAACACGAGTTTTCAATAGGCCATAATCCGATGATATTTTATTATGGAAAATACGGTTTTCCGGTGGTCGGCACGATGGATTCGGGGTATTCGGATATTCAGGGGAATCTGACAAGCTTTCTCTAGGAGAACTTCCATATAGAAAATGTTGAGAAGCTCACTGAATTTGGGGATCTTGAAAAGTCTACTCGAGATTTTTGATATGAATTATTACAACGAATCCCAAAATCCTGATAACTTCTCACAATGCTATTGTGGCAACGCTTCTAGATGGAGCTTCAAAATCCGGGAATCCTGAAATCCGAAAATCTCAAAAACGAGAAGACGCCACGTCGCCTTCGAAATTCTCCAGCTTCCTATTATCAAACTCATTGTTTACCCACATGTACCTACCGTAAACAGTTTACCACACGCATAAGCACTAAAACTATATATTCCGAAGGTCACATTTCTTCGCGGTATTACTCGGATTACTGTAGTAGCCGAAACGATGTTTTGGATGATGAGTATGGAGAGGGGCAATTATCTATGAGGGTTCATTTCCCGAGGCAGTAATTAGCTAGTAGCCATTCGGAAGGAGGCTGTCAATAGCCGATGGCAACATTATGATAGATGAGGGAAAAGGGGGTGATTTCTTTTTCGAGTGGGACATCTTTGGAAGGTAGAACTCTACAAAACTATCGAATGACGCAAAGAATAGTTGAAAACATTGATGGTGAGCTCAGCTATGCTTGAAGATTGATGAAACACTAGATATCTTACTGGGGAATGTTGTGAAAGGATGGTTGACATTTCGGTAGATGATGGGGCTATATTTAGGAAAGAGGAACTTCTGAAAATCTTTCACTATAGCTCAGCTCTTCGTCAATATTTTTAAGTGCTCATGATTACAATCATTGTGATCTACACTTTGTCAGTTGAAAACTTTTCGTAGCATCTTCTGGCGATGACCTAGAAAAGCAACATTCTCCCTGCATTTCCTCACCGGAAATAGTCATTTTTCAGTGCTTGTATTCCAAGTGCAAACATTGATGATGGGGGGTGTCCTCCATCATGTTTGGCGGCGTCCACAAAAAAGGCGAGAATTAATCGCTTTTTCGAGGATGCCCGAGTTTTTTTTCTATGGGAAATGATTGAAGGACACAAATTTCCGCTCCACGTCTCAAAGTGTTGCAATAGAGAGAAGGGGATCCATTTCCGAAAGGAGGGTACGATATACTTTGTAGAATGTGTTCATGCTCCGGTGCGCAAAGAGCTTCTTGCTCAAGAGGGGACAGGGAAAAAAGAGGGGAAAGTGTGTCTGTGGTGACTAATCGAATGAAGTAGTCTTAGAAAGATACCGCCGGAAAATGGGCATGGTGCAAAATAATGGAAGCTTGTAGCAATCTAGGAAGTAAGGGATGGGGATCAAGGAAAATTTTTGGTGAAATTAAAGCAAATTTAAGTCGGAATTCCGCTTATCTCCGGCAGAAAAGGATCTTGCTACTACTCACCTCGACCAATGGCTTATAGCTCTCTTTCAATGGAACCGGATGCCGTCTGAGCAGAGCACAATCCGGGTACTCCTCCAGAATCTTCTTGGCGACTTGAATATTGGCTAACAACATGAACTCTTCAACCATCGAGTGGGTGTCCAAATGTTGCTTTTCCATCACTTTCTGAAAATCAATCATAGTAAACTCGTGTCTGCGTTAAGTCTATAGGCTTAAAACTAGGATTTTCCGTCAGTTGTGGCATTAACTTATAGATTTCGACATGCTCTATCTTAGCGATATGATTGTGATCGCTTTAGAATCCAGAATTCAGCCAATTTTGGCACCATATGATATCGGCTCGATAGAGCTCGTTGAGATCTATAATCTTATATCACAACTGAACGGATATTTAAGCTTTTAACTGAGTTGTCTGACGGTTCATTTGCAAAGAAGACATCACCAACCTTCGGTGTCCTCGACTCCCAATCCATATCAAACCGAACTTCACTCGACGCCAGTGTCAACGCTCCGTTCGATGTTCTCTGCGAGTTCAACACCTTCGACAGCTTCATCAATCCACGCAGTCCTTGTGCGACGTCATCCTGCTCTTTCGGGTCATCAATAATCTCTTGTGCTCGCTCGTAAGTCAGCGCTGCTTTCGACTTGATCAACGACTTGTGATACTTGACAGACTGAATATCAGCGTTCGAGGTCATCGTCCAGATCACTGAGAATGCATATCGCTCTTCTTCACCTCTCAGAGAGCACAAGTTGCTACTGAGAAGGCAGGGCAGCATGTCAATACGACGATCACAGAGGTATACTGTAGTTCCACGAAGTGCTGCTTCATCATCGATAGCTGTGTTTGGCCTGACAAAATGGGTCACATCGGCGATATGGACTCCCACTTCGAATAGATCCTCTCCGATTTGCTTACAATGCAACGCGTCATCAATATCAGTACATCCCAATGGATCAACTGAACAGATTGTGAGGTGCCGTAAATCGACACGTGGCAGTGCTCCACGATTCTCGGTAAGATCTGGCTCCCATTCTTCTCCTGGCAGACAATCGATGACTTGGTCAGAGAATGGAGCATGCGGAATGTCATGCTCCAAAAGGAGCACCTCGTTTTCAGTTTCTCTCGATCCCATTTCACCGATGGATCTGACATAGTGACCGAGGGGATACTTGGAATCCCTTGGCCAATGATCGATGGCCACCACAATGCGTTGTTGAGACAGAATCTCGGCTTGCTCGGTTTCAATTCGAATTCGGGGAATCAAACGCTCGGCCGGGCAGAAAAGATGTCTTCTGGCACCTTTCACGCTGCTCGGCAGCAACATTCCGCAGTATTGACGCCAGTTTCGCTTGATGATTCCGACAACTTTCGCAGTTGGCACATTGTTCTTCTTGATCTTTTTTGCCTTTGGCTCGTCTTCATTGTCTTCGTCTTCATTTCCCATATCATCTGCAGTCTTGACGTACTCTTCAACGTCGCGGAGACGGATTTTCTTCTCTGGACACGTCCATTGCGACTCTGGAAGCAGTTGCACGGCGACGACGTCTCCATTAACGGAACGATTGCAGTGCGAGCCTGAAAACATGATTTTAGGAGGAAGTCCGGTTTACATTTCTTCTGTCATGTACATTCATACACCCAGGTTTAGATCCATATATTTTTGATCTTGGAGAAAATTTGCAGAGGCTCTTTGAACCGGCATGGGTAGATTTTTTCAAAAATTTCAACATATAACTTACCAGTGATAAACCACGAGTTCAATTGATCATCAATGATGACTGTCGCCTCTCGATAATTCTCTCTGGACACACTGAACGTTCCCCGCTTAATTGTTCCGTCCGCAATGCCCTCCATAATCTTATCATGCGATAGGTGCTCCTCGAAAATCTGCTTCTCATTGTTCTGCGCCGAGCTCTCATACGCAGCCATCTGATCGAGAAGTGCCTGTTTCCCAGGATCCTCTAAATTTTGAATGTACTCTTTCAAATGCAGCACATGTTCGTAATGGTTCTCCAAACGTTTCTTCGATTCTTCGTCGAAAACCAGAAGTACTGGGATGAGATCCAGTTTCTCCCAGTGAGTGGCGAGATAGTGTGCAGTGGATAGAAGAAGCTCTTCTCCACGACTGACGTCTTCGAATTTGGACTCATCAGAGAAAGTTTGGAAGTGAAATTCGTTCATGAAGACGTGGAATCGATCCTTGGCATTTTCGTAGCAAAGCGCGTTCATTTTCTTGTACGCTGGAATCGCCTTAGCTTTGACACCTTCCCAAACTGTCTGTGTTACAATGATGTTTCTGAAAAGTTATTGTTTTTAGAATTTTCAGAAGTTCTCACACCTCAAAAGCTCGGAATCGAACAAGTCATAGAATCGGATCAACGATGTAGAGTCCACAATCAAGATGTGTCTTCCAACTTTCGAGTTCTTTACCGGATTCTCGGTTTTTAACAGTGGATTCGTTCCGTAGCTTTCACAAGCCTTACACTGAGCTAGTCCGCATGGCAAATCGGTTCGGAGATAGCGCTCGGCTGCTCTCTGAAAATTTCTAGGTTTTTTGGCAATTCGAATAGTTTGGCTTACCTTGTAAACTTTTCCGGATCGATTTTTGAAATAGGACGTATGCAGGACGCAAGAGTGGATTCCACTCTGCTTGACGTTCAGGTCCATCACTGAAAACTAGGAGTGTTTTGATTTTTGAAAAAAAAACAAAAAAAAATCAAAGCTCCCAGAGCAGGCATGAAAGGTTTCGCTCTAAGCTTGGTTACTAGCATATTCCTTATGTTTTGCTTAATTTTTATAACAAAAATTGATAAAATACTGCCAAAATAAAGTTTCTTTTCAGTTCGAAAAAATAAAAAAATTTCACAAAGAGACGATATAGTTGTAGATTTACGGGGAACAAAGCGCGCTAGCGGAATTCCGGAGTATCGTTTGCGGCGGGTGATTGAATTTGGGTTTCACAACTTGCTGTAGCACAATTTGTCTTCAAAAGACTTTCAATTGTATTATAAATTCGCAGTCTGTTGGCACTCTTTTAAAGGCGCATGACGTTACTTAAAAGGATATCTCGCCGCGATTAGACATTTTTTCGGTCTGAAAAATGTTCG